>QQSR01000002.1:0-375279 GCA_003664465.1 Trichophyton mentagrophytes
ACAGCTATGCTCCCCCAGGAACTATGAACCAGTTCAAACTATTCTCAAGGAAACGTTGAATGACGACGTTAGATACCAAACCAGTGCCCTTGATTTGCGCAATCATAGAACTTACGCCGTCAAAGTGAGTGATTAGATATCTATGGACATATTCCAGGCCCTAACGGTATAGGCCGGAGTTAATAATCTTCTTGACGTTGCGAGACAAACCTACAAGGAAGCTAATGATGACGTTTCAGAGCTATGTGCTCGTCTTACTGGTAATACATATATCCGCTTCTGCCAAAGATTGCGACTAACATGCATAGAGGAGTATGATATCCCATTGGATTTGAGGTTTGAATCTGGCCGTCACTATTATTTCCGTGTAAGATCCACCGATCTCAAAGGAGTGATGCTGCCAGATATTTTTATCAACGTTTATCGGAAAAAAGCATATGTGGAGTTTCAAACCCTGGACCTTGTCAAGATGAATCAAAAAATAACAGACTCCCATAACGAGGTGGTTAGTATGAGTGATCGGAGCATTCAAGAGCTTATAGATGATGCTAGGTCTCAAATATCGAGCTTGTTCCGTATCAGCGAGGCAGTCGCTCTACTAGATATGATCGCAGCCTTTGCCTACCTACAGACTATACAGGATTATGTGCGCCCCGAAATAACGGATACTCTCGCCATCAAAGCCGGAAGGCATCCGATTCGAGAGAAAATCCACTCAACAAAATATATACCCAATGATGTTTACGCCTCGTCACAGTCCCGATTTCAGATTATAACTGGCTGTAATATGAGTGGAAAGAGTACATATATCCGGTCTCTTGCCCTGATGGCAGTAATGGCGCAGATTGGAAGCTCTGTTCCGGCGCAGTATGCCTCATTCCCGGTTGTGCATCAACTGTTTGCTCGTGTATCAACGGATGATAACCAGGCTACTAACGTGTCGACCTTTTCCACCGAGATGAGAGAAATGGCATTTATTTTACGGAACGTTGACTCAAAGAGTATGGTTATTATTGATGAACTAGGCCGTGGAACCGCTTCAACTGATGGGCTTGCCATCTCGATTGCTATTGCAGAAGCTCTAGTGGAAACACATGCCTTAGTTTGGTTCACTACCCATTTCCATGATTTACCAAGGATTATGGAGCATCGCAGCGGAGTTATAAATTTGCATCTTGCTGTTGATATGTCCGACCCGAGGTCCAAAATCACTATGCTATATAAAATAGTTGATGGATATGTACAGGAACAGCATTATGGCCTCGCACTCGCCAGAATATTCTCTTTACCTCCATACCTTATAGGGGTAGCTGAGGAAGTGTCAAATCATCTTGCTTTAGCGGCACAAAATAGAGCTAAGTCACCTGCAGTCATTTCCCTGGCCAAACGGCGCCGACTCCTTTTGACATTGGGAGAACAGCTGAGGCATGCTCACGAAGGGACCATGGAAGATGAAGCACTTAGGGAATGGCTTCTCAGGCTCCAAAGGGAGTTCACATTACGGATGACAGATATTGAAGCCGAAACAGAATCTAACATGGGGGACGGAGAAACTTCAACGCCTGAGCCCAGAGAAACTGAAGCGTCCCAAGAAGATAATGAGCATGTGGAAGCCCAATCTCGACTTTCCAGCCAATCCTCTCCTATCATGCCCATAGATTCAACTTCAAACCTCGAACGTCCTAGGGGTTCTGCTAGCCATTCTTTCGGAAATAGTGAGCTGCTTCTAAATAGTGACAGCGGGGAATTAGACACTAATCACTCATGTACTTCAAATGAGTAACTAGTTGATCGAAAAGCATGGTAATATGTTCCTTGGGACGTTATTGTACTACCCGTGTATGATATGTATTATATACTCGAGTTTGTATTTGCTACGGTGCGAGATTATGAGCTAGGCAGAGAAAACATGGGCTATGTACACTTTTCAAACATCAGGTGAATTGCTTGCTCCTTAATTACGTGCTGAAAATAAAAGAAAAGAAAAGAAAGGCGAATAAAAATCTCAATGAATGCCCCTGATTTTCCGATGTGACACGCTTAACAAACACAGCATAAGATAAGAGTGCATTTTTTATGCAGTTGCACCTCCAAGGAACCCATTTAGCCAAAATGGTAGAGAACTTGTTTCCCTTTTTTGCCCTTCCCTTTTTTATCTTGAGAAGCAGACAAATCTGATTCTGCGGGTGTTGGGTCACTTGATAAGCCCCAAGCAGAAGGCCTAGCACTTGCGGCATTTCGATCATCCCATCTCACAGTTCCACGAGTAAGACCGGCCATAAGGGTATTCGGCTTAGGAGCTGCTGGAAGGGCCGGGAAGGCATTAGAATCTCCAGCAACTTTTGGCCGTGAAGCAGGGGCTGATGGCCTAGAGCCAGAGCTGCTTGGGCCAGAAGATATAGCAGGCGTTGTGCCCCATGCATTGCCTCCTTGAGGAGCTTTGCGACTGGTAGTATTGCTAGAAAGCGGAGGAAATGGGTTAGAAGCGGCGTTAGAAGGAAGTATGCCAGAAAGTCTGGAGTTCTGGCCGGAAGCTGATCTGGAGGACTGCGTAGTAGATGATTTTAAACGCAATACTCTTTTGCCTGAGCCAAATCCGCTGGCAGTTCCAGTGTAAGGGGTTGTTCCACTGGGCCCTGGAAGTGCCGGATAGTCTTCATTGATCGCACGCCAGTCATTCCATGCTTTTAGAAGGCCCGTACGTTTATTCTCGTCTTCATAGATATGAGCAAGCTCCTTTATTAGTTTCCCCAGTTCTGCCGAAGACGTATCGAAGAGCGAAAAGAATGCCTCTATGAGCTCGTTGGCTCCAATAGCATTGCTTCGGTATTGTGAGACCTTTCCTCGGAAATCGCTAATTTTTCTCTGGTCATTTCGGAGAAGGGAGTATGCGCGGTCCATAACGGCTGAGTGTGCTGCCTGCCTAGCATGGTCCTGTGGTGTTACTGGGGCTGTCGGCTGTCCAAGATCAAGCGCTTCTATAGAAGGTAGTCCTGAATTTTGTGTTGCTCTCGCTGCGGGTGTAGCTGCGGGAGTAGATCTCTGGGTAGTTGGAGCAGATGAAGTTGCTGTAGGTCGTGAAGAGGTAAGTTGCCCACCAAATGTTCTTGTAGAGACTGATTGGGAACTTTGAATAGCCATCTGGCGTTGGTAAGCAAGTTCGTCTCTTCGTAGTGGCTGGGCGCTAGATTGCGGAATCGGTTCAGCATTAGGGTCGCGGCCTCTGCCGGCTCCCCGACCATCACGGCTATCACGACCATCACGACGCTGGCGGGTTGGTTGGTAAGGAGACCTATAATCAAACGTTGACATGTCCACCAGCCTGGCATCTCGTCTTGCATCTTTTGATAATCCAGAGGGATGAGCTTCAAGTTGGTGTGCTTTGAGGTCCATTTGCGAGTCAAAAACAACAAACTTCTTATCCAAACATTCTTTATCAAGGCACAAGAAGTGGTCCTTGCTGAAGTGTTTCTCCAGTGCATCATAATCAACATAGTATTGCGGATTGCTGCCTCCGGACCTCCGATCACAGATGTGGCATCTCTCATGTTTGTCTCTGCAATGTGCGTAGAGCTCGTCGTCTCCGTAGAAGCGTTGACGACAGAATCCGCATTCTGGATGCCCCTTAAAACCACTTTGATCAACGGCACCAGGGTTATCGTCACCATACCTTTCGTGTTTTCGTAACAACGCAGCAGTGAATAACTCATGTTCGTGGGTGAATACTTTCTTATTCCGGGTACAAAGATCACTATCAATATCATTAATACAGACGTGTTGCACGTTTTTTTGATTAGATAAATGGCAGGGCTTACCACATCACCTTAGCATGTTTACTTTTGACATGGCGATGCAAGTCCGGCCACCCAAGACATGCGACATCACAATCACCGTCCGGGCAATTGTATCGGAGCAATAAGACGGTGTCCTCAAAAATGTCGAAGTGCTCATATTTTATCCCCAGGTTATCGTCGGAACGATCAAAGTCAGAGTTGGTAAATTCCTCGTATTTCTTAGTGGGATTGTTGGTGAATATAACAAAATCAGACTCGGTCTATGATTATAATACCGTCAATGTTTCGTCATCAAAAGCCAATGGGTGTATACAGACTTACTCGACAATGAGCACAGGCCTTGGTCTTGTACAGTGCTCTCAACCTGAGGGAGCAGATATGACAAGTCCTATGGTTACAAGGGGCCACTGAGATATGGTCAATCTTTGAGGCACAAATGAAGCATATCTCGTTCTCATCAGCCTCTTCCTCTTCTCCGGCAGTAGAATCTGCAGCTTTCTGCGCCGGCTTCTCCTCGCCCTGCGAACGTTTGGCATCTCCGGTCAGGCGAACACCGGAGGTGCCAGTGCCCTTAGCACCCGCTCCTGGCGGCTCACTGCCATCGTCATGTCTGCCATCTCCATCCTGCGTTCGATTTCCTCCACGTCGTGGATTCCTCCCCCCGCGTCCCTCGTTGTGTGCGCCGCTTCCTCTGCCGCGACCTCTTCCGCCACTCCCTCCCTGGTTATTTCGACGCTGATGCTGGCTAGGGTCAGCCGGAGACGAACCACCCCCAGTAGCTGTGGCACCGCCTCGCCGATTGCCTCTGCTGCCTCGATTGCCTCTGCTGCCTCGATTGCCTCTGCCTCTCGTTGCTTCTCTTAATTGAGGGGTGCCCGATGGGTTTGTTGTAGCTTGGTCTGCCATTATCGCAAAATACGGGTATGATATGGGCCTGGAAGAAGGAGAGTAAATAACGATAGAGGAATATTTCGTTTCTATGGGGATAGAAAGCAGAGAAACGGTGCGCGGCGCCCTAGGATGCAGCGTTCAATTTTGCAGTTATATTTATTTAGTTTAGCCAGCGGTTTCTGCAGGCGCTGTTCGGGTTCTTCCCGCTGACTCATCAACTCGGCTTGCAAAATGATTCATTGTGACTCTTGCAGAAGCCTCTGAAGGCTGAAGGGAGAAGGACACAGTCAGAGAATGCATCAGGTGCTATATTGAGGCGAAGCAAAATAGAAAAAAGGCAGTGGAATTAAAAATAACTAGTAGGTAGTTGGTTGGTTAAGTATGTTCTGTTATAGCCAAGGTAAAGCCTGGTGCTTTCATTGAAATAAAATAGCTGCTGCCTTGGTTGCATAAAGCATAGACGAGCTTGTCGCCTATTTTTTATCGTTAGAAGATATGTAAATACTGTGCATCGTATAAAAATGGCCATTTTCGATCTGCCGTTGATCATCAAAATATGTAATAAAAAGGGGGAGGGGGAAGAAAACGGGCTCTGCAGAGGCAAAAGGCGCCTAGTAAAACACCTTTTCCTCCCATATAGGCGGTTTCATGCCGACCTTATCCCCCACCCCCTTGTTCTTCTCGTCAAGATGAGCTTCGTTTTCGGTCCTGGGTATGATGGTGCTGGTGAGCTCGACCTCCTGTCGACTTACACCCCCAGCATCTCGTGGGATCCCGAGAAGGGGCGGCGGGCTGTATACGCAACTCGGGTAATACGCATTGTCCGAGATATGTTCGTCGTAGGGGATAGAGGGATCCTGTCGTATCTTCTCCCGCAGTGCCGCATAGTTAGCATATATGCTAGGATGGAAGAGCCACCAGCGGAAATTTTTGAGCTTGTCCCATATCGAGTCAGGCGCAGTAGTAATCTCAGCTAGAGTCAATGTGCTTTGGCGTCGAGGTAAGAATTCCTTGCCGCTAGTCATGCTTCGGGACAAGAATTCAGGCTTTTCAAAGTCGCCTGGCGTTGTACACGTCCAGTCGTCTTCGTTGTTGAGGGTATGAGGTAAAGCGGAGAGCAAAGGCGTCAGTGCTTCATTTAAGGAGACATGGCATAGTGCTGTGAACGCGGTAAACATGCCCATCAAGATCATGGGGCCAATCGCTGCACGGATGGCAAAAAGTCCAAACATGCATACTTCTGCTAGGTAAACGCCCGTTAGCACTTGTTGAAGTGCTCGGGGATATACCAGGCCCTTTGTATCGATGACAGGTTCGTACACGAATAGCAAGTTGTATCGATAGGCCTGGTATACCAGATAAAGCCCAAGAGCAGAAAAGCCAAGGACCAAGGGAGCTATACAGCTGTAGGTTATTGCTAGATCGTGCCTCATGTTAGATTACCAACATATATAAAGCAAAGGATGACAACTCTGCTTACCTATAACAGTCATATTCGTGAACACCGGGAAGACTGTCCCCCACCATACGCCAGTAAGTGCAGCCCAGCGTGAGTATAACTTTCGAGGCGTAGAGTCAAAGAAGGCCCGAAAGAACTTGAAGAGCAAGAATGCGATGACTTGTACCACAGCACCCGAGCTCAGCATCAATCCTTGGAAAAGGAAGTACGAGATGTAGAAATTCGTAGCCTTTGGTAGATTCTTTGCCAGTAGGTCCTTGGCCGAGAGTGGGTTTTTGATAATTTGACTCGTGGCTGCAGACGCCGCGGATGTAATGGTAGTTACCAAGAATACTTGTACTACCTGAAAGCAGAAATGTGCATTCTGCGTGAACAGCTCTACCTTAGCCGTGGATGGGACACCCGACTGCCTCGCACACCCTAAATCAACAACGTTAGGACTGAATCGGTTTGCAAGCTCAGATTCAGGGGTTTCATACATCTCATGATCCAGGGAACTGCCGCCATCAATATAGCTAATCCTGCTGCAGGAAGAAGGCCGCTTATTATCCCCTTGATGAAAGAAGGCAGATCATTCACAAACTTGAGAAATTTGAGAAGATTGGTGAGATAGGTGATGTTAGAAATCGATCCAATAAAGGCAGACGGGATAGACCAGAAGATTATCATAACGGTAATGAAACCCTGCACGGCAAATTTTCTGATGATTCTCTGGTACCATGAATACCGTAGTGCGGGCCAGAGTACCTGATGTGGTGGTATTCCAATGAACCGAGGCGTCATCTGGGAGGGATGGTGGTGTGAGAGCGTTTGGTATGCGATTTGGGCTTCTCGCTGGGTGGTGAATTCCACAAACACTCCGCCTACAGACTTTGCTTCGCCGACTCGGTATTCTTGTTGCAAGTCGTTGACCTTTGGGATAAGCGTAGCAAGACGAGAACGTAGGTCCTCAATTATATCTACCTTTTCGCCAAAGAAGTAGTGGGCTAGTCTGGACGGGCGCTTAACATTCAATAGCCAAGGAGACTGGTCGAGATCGGATTCGTTACTGTTCTGCTTGACTGCAGCTTGTTCCAATGAGACTTCTGGGTCTCGGCCTTGTTTCTTCAACGCCTTCAGGCGAGCAGCATGCGCAGCTTTAACATATTTCGTTTCTGCATCTTCCAGGCTATATGCAAGTCTATCTCGTTTACGAACAAGGGCTGCCAACTTTGAGGTATCTTCTGATATCCAGACACGCTTTACCGAGTCACCGAATATTTTGGATAGCTTTGCCTTGTTCTGGTAAGACTGAGGAACGGACATGAACAGCACGGTCCGGGAGGAGATCCGGTCAGCATATAGTGGCGAGAGCAGGTAGGCTTGTCGGAGAGCTGCGTAAAAGATGCTTTCACGACAGACCATGAGGAAGACAACCCCTACCAACAAGTTAGAAAGAGCGGCGATTGGAGACCCCTCGTGGTCACTGGGGTATATCTAAACAGGGAGACTAGTGTTCGCTCACCAAAAAATATCCAAGAGACAATTGTATGTGCATAGTACCGCTTGGGATCGACGACATTGCTGAAGGTGAGGAGGTCCAGTTGGGTATTTCCTGCGCCTCCAGTGATATTTATGGGCATCAGGATAGGCCAAGTGATGCAACATCCAATAAAGCTCAGTAGGGACATTTTCTTGAGAAACCGAAGAAAGAAATAGCCATCTAAGGATGAGTGCCGGAGAACGTGGCTATCTGAAAGGCGGATAAAGTCCCCTATCCAGTTCACAAATCCATAGGGAAGTTCCGGACTTCGTTCACTGTTCAACAAATCATGCATTAGATATAACATCTCAATTCAGCACCCCCCACCCCCTGTTGTAAGAATGACAACGTACTGGTCATGCATATGCCCTAGGTATGACCTCGGGGAGTAAAATCGGCGTTGCGTTCGACGGCAGATGAGGAATATCAGGAAACAAACAACAGCCAGGATAAATGCGGGAAGGAAAGTAGAAAGCAATGCCATTCCAGATGTAGACGCCGTTATCCCCACAGTCTGGAGCGCATCGGACGTCGAGGATTTGTTATTTCCCCGCGCCGATCCAATATTTGGATCATTGCTCGGGTCCTTTTTTTGATGGTGAAGTCATTAGCTGCATGCCCGCCCAGGTGATGAAATGAAGATAAGACAGAAAGAAGGGGAGGGGGGAGGAGGATTGCAGGAGAGTAGAAGGGGAAGGCATACCAGCACACCTCTGCCGATGAGGGCGCTCATTGCGACCAGATCCTCTGAAGACATCTCCATCTTCGATTGAGAGGCCTTGCCTTTTGCGGGAGCGATGGATTATTCAGAAACTCAGCACATTCTCCGGTGAGAGCGCTTCCTATGTCATCATATTCAATCCGACTACAGTCCCCAGACCACTGATGAGGGGGGAACGGGAGGGGAGACGCAACCGTTCGGTCTTATGTAGTAAAGGAGTGACATTGAAGAACCCAGGGGAAGGAAAGTGTCATTTGTCCGTCTGAGAGAGTGAAAGAATGGCTTCAGCTCTGGCTGGCTTCTATGAGCTGTCATATATAATATTAAGTGACGGGCTCGCTTTTTTGACTCCAGCAAGCCATTTTTTCCTCCCATCAAAGGACCCAGCAGGGAAACCCCCGAAGAGAGAGGGTCCGCAGCTATTGGATGATAGGCAACGCTCTAGCCCGCTGCTGATATGCGAGAGCGAATGAAAGGCTCGATCGGCTGCTCCAAAGGGCGCTGTGCCGCACGGTAAAAAAGAAAGCAAGAGACAAAGCCAAAACGAATAAGCAGTGTGGGACAGGGACTCCCGGGGCCGACACGATTGGCCTCCCTACACTCTGGCTCTCTTCTGCAGCGAGAGATTGACAGCCCCAGCGTTCCTCCTCCCTTGCGCAGGGCAGGTGGCCAAAAGTGAAGGACCTAGAACCCGTGGAGAGCTCGAAGGCGGAGTTGACGGCGGGCGAGATAAAAAAGGGAGACCTCGACCCCCCCCCCCCCTGGTGGAGGAACGTAGTATAAATTCAGGTCGTTCGAGCCATCAACCGATCGTGGGGTTCTGATGGAGTTGCGTTATCTGGGCGAATGACAAGCGGCGGCTGAGGTGGCCTGCATGTCACAGGCCGAAGCAGAGCCGTGAGTTGAGTGATTATGACGGTAATAATGGCGCTGCTATTGCCCGTGGCCCAGGGGTTGTGGTCCGTCCTCGTTGATATAGACAGGCCGAGTCCGAGTCCCGTATATATCTATATATACCCCCCCGTCCGCCGTCCGCCGTTCTCTGGATCGTGCAAAGAGCAGCGACTGTCTGAACGAGTATAGCACGTCCGTGGAGTCGTTTGGTCACTACTAGGAGGTGATCTAGACTGTGTGTCCGAGATGGCTGTCTCTATCCGGCATGCTTCCCGTAGGATGTTGATGGTGATGCATATAAAAGTCGACCAGCACAGCAAAGCCAAAACCACAACCACCACAAGACGAAAATGCGTACGCAGCCTGTTGCACAGCAGAGTAGTCGTCGGCCTTGGATGACTCGGGCTTTTTCTCAGCTCATGCAAGCATCTATCAATCGCATCTGTCGGGGATTGAGGCCGTCTCACGCCCAGGAGGGGCGTCATCCCCAGTGTCATCACCGCCGTAGATGTGCGTAGCCATGCAGTTGCCGGACCGTTCTGTACCTCCAAAGGACGGCTCTGCCAGCCATGTAGAGGAACCGCCAGGCAGATAGATGGTCGAGGCCCCAGACGATGGGGATACCAGGCCAGCCATGCCATGCCATCTCCCTGCCGCAGTCCGCCCTCCGTCGTGCCTCGCCTCCAGCCGAACCGCCCCCTATATATCAATCAACCGACGTCCTTCCCGAGCCAACATCGAGCAATCCAGCATCGTCATGGAGGAGACGGCCGGCGTTTCGGTAACTCCCCCGCGGCGGCAAGGAAGCAGCAGCAGCAGGACGAGGAGGCGGAGGAGGATGAGCGAGAGACGCGGCGAGGCAGAGAATCAGCGGGAACGAAAGCCCGGCCGTCGCTGCTCTCGCCCTGGATCCTCGCATCGAAGCCGTCCGTCATTTTGTTTTTTCGCGTCGCCATCTCAACGGGCCCCCCAGGCACAGCAGCGAATATCAGATTCTCTCGTATTCCTCCTCGGATGGGCTTGGGCGGCCGGACAAAATATGCCTGGGAGATAGGAAGCTGGCAGCCCCCCCGGTTCGTTCCCTTTGTCCGCTGCAACGATGGAGCAGCAGCAGAGCCAGCAGCAACAGAGCCAGCAACAGAGCCAGCAACAGAGCCAGCAACAGAGCCAGCAGCAGCAGCAGCAGAAGCCGGCCAAGTTCCACTGCCAGTTCGCGGGCTGCAACCGCTCGTACCTGAGGAGCGAGCATCTCAACCGCCATGCGCTGATTCGTGTGTGATCTCTTCCTTATTACCGTCCTCCATGTCTTCCATCATCCTCTGTGTGCAAGCGAGCGTCGAGTGAGTTAACGGGACGGACAGACAAGAAGGGCGCCTTTCTCTGCTATCTGTGCCAGAGACGCTTCACCCGCAAGTAGGTAACCTGAAGCCACGTTGAAGGAGGTGCTGGGTTGATACCGGGAGCTATACTGAAGGCTGACCTCGACAGCGACCTGCTCAACGCCCACCTGCGGCGCCATGAGAAGCGCAAGTCTGCCTCCGAGGGCTCAGACGCTGCCTCGCCCGCCGCCGGCAACAGCAACAGCAACAGCAACAGCAACGCCCTGGCCGTCGTCGCCAGCAGCTCCCCGACGGACGCCAGGTCCTCGCCGGCCACCGCAGAATGGCATCTCGAGCAGCAGCAGCAGCAGCAGCAGAGCCAGGCGCCCGCAGCCTACAGCGACGTTGGCCGGCCTCCCGTGGCCCATTTCCCGCCCATGGCGCCTCTCACGCTTCCCTCGCCCTCGTCTCGATCCGATCCCGCGAGCCATATATACAGCGGCAGCAGCGGCGGCAGCAGCAACAGCAATAGCAACAGCAATAGCAATAGCCACGGCCTGCACCTCCATGGGCCTCCGCAGGGCTCAATGGGCCCCGTGAGCCATCTGCCACACCTGCTCGGCCAGCAGCAGCATCACCAGCAGCATCACTCCCACCAGCCGTACCTGGCCATGCCCTCGCCGTTCGACGACTACCCGTGGCTGTTCCATAGTACCAGCCTCTTCGATCTGCCCTCGGACGACTACCTTAATCTTCATTTCGGGGATACTACTGACCATACATCGCCTCCTGTATGTTGTCTGATACGAATGGCCATGCTGAGCGTTTTATAAAAACCCAAGAATACTATTGTTATTGAGAGCCTGTTCTTTACTAAAAAATACCTTGCAATTGCCCTCAGGACATATACCTTCCGTCTATCGGCTCGAACTCCCCCCAGCATGAGGCTCCCCAGATTACGGCTCTCGATCATGAGAGGATACTGAACCATTGTTCCGTATGTATATCTCACATCGTGCTATCTATTTGTCTGCGGGCATTTGAGCTGACGTCAACTCAGGATCTATTGAATACCCCTCTAAGGGACCATATCAGAATGAACCAGGTTCTCCGTTGGGCATTGGATTATTGCGATATATACATGCCCTTTTTCCACCGACCAACTCTCAATTTGTCCCGATCCCCCCCTGTTTTGCTCCTCGCATTGTGCAGTCTGGGGGCGTTTCTCAGCAAAACCCAGGAGTACTATGAAGTGGGTAAACTGCTTCACAGGCATGTGTGGTCTCAGACTATCGAGGTGGGAAGAAAGAAAAAAACCTGTTCTTCATTCTACAGAACCCAGGCTTACAATCTATCGATAGAAACCCCTTATGAGTGCAAGGGTCGAGATGCCTTTTATACAGACATTGTTCGTTTCTAGGCCTGGCTTTCTTGGGTTGCTATAATATATATATACACAGGATGTCAATTAAACTAACTGCTATTTAGAGTTGTCCTGGAGCACATCTGTACGTATGCCATGGCACGTCATGAACATGAAATGTCGGAGATAGTGCACGGGATCATCGTTACGGTAAGCTTGACATAAGGAGCCATGCCTAAAAAAAAAAAAGAAACCGATTCTGACCAGGTAGCAAGCTCGCACGACGAAACAATCTTATGACAGAAGGCCCCAACCGAGAGGGAGGCTCACGACAGTCTCCAGATGTCAGGTGGAGGGAATGGGCACAGCGCGAATCCGTCATCAGGTATGTATGAAACAAAAAAAAAAAAAAAAAAAAAAAAAAAAAAAAAAAAAAAAAAAAAAAGAGAGAGAGAGAGAGATGTAAAATGCTATGGGCTGTAAGATATTATTGAATGATTTTCTAATTGGCGGCGTCAACGGCGTGCTTCTTCTCCAGATAGTCTATAAACCCGTTGGACAGCCGGGTGACCATGTCATAGACACGGTCGAAGCCGTCTCTGCCTCCGTAGTAAGGGTCAGGCACCTCCTCGCTCTCTCCTCTGCCGCCGCCGGCCAGTCTGTCGGCATCAAAGTCTCCAAACATCCTCACCTCGGCGAGCTTCTCCCCCTTGACTCTGCTGCGGGAGTACATCAGCGAGTCGTAGTTCTCCTGGTCCATGGCGATGAGGTAGTCAAACTCGGTGAAGTCAGACGTCTTGACTCGGCGGGCTGCGTGCGTGAAGTCCGTGATGCCGTGCTTCTTCAGCGTCGACATCGTCCGCGGGTCCGGAGGGTCGTGAAGATGCGCTGCACATGTCCCCGCAGAGTCCAGCTTCGAGAAGGTCACCGTCTTGCCGTCCCGGCTGCTGGCGATGTGTCTGAAGACGGCTTCGGCCATGGGTGAACGGCCTGTCTTGTCAGTCATCAACTATCGGCTATCCTCCTGCAGATCTGTCACATACAGATGTTCCCCAGGCAGACGAACAGCACCGAAACGTCTGTCATCTTGCTTGTCACACGCTGGCTGTCTGTTAGATGCCTTGTCGCCGTCGCTACGTCGAGCCTGGCCAACAAACTACCGCCTGTCAACGAACCGTCAGCAAACCGCCGGCTGCCATCTGCTCGCCCCAAGAGTCACTCCTCACTCACCGGCTACCTGCTCGCTAGCTGCTTATCCTCGTTCCAAGCCCAAGACGACGACCCGGCCCGGTGTCAAGTTGGTATATAATTAGATCCTGCGCCACAAGCTGCGCGTTGCTTGGTCAACCAACAAACTTGGCGCAGCCGAAGGCTTTTGCGCTGTGGGAGAAAAAGCAGCGACTTCGTGAAGACGCCGAAAGCAACGCAGACGCAGACGCAGACGCAGAACAGCCACTGCGACCGCGAGATAGACGAAGAGCAAGCCTCGCGCTCGCTTACTGTCGTTTCTAGTCCTTCGTTAAATAGATCTTCTCTTCCTGCTGAGCTGTCGACTGCCTGGCCAGTTATTCCATCTGCCCCGGCGAAAATGGCCTACAACCGGCTTCACGGTGAGCTCCCCCCCATCCCTGAACAAAGTCGTCGCAAGCTGTTTCGCGCAGCTTGGTTGCTTCGTATTTAACGGCTGCGATCCTCGTTCATCGTCCTGTCTGCTGCTTTTGTCTTCTTCGTCCTCTCTGACACGATTTCCAGAGCCCGAGCAGGAGCCGCTGTCGCCTACGATGAATCCTCACCAGCCCGCGTCGCCGTCGAGGCGTTACCAGGGCGGATACCAGCTCGAAGACAACCCCTTTCATCAGCCGGTGCAGCAGCCCATGACACATCTGGAGATGCCCTCAGCGGATAGACTGCAGTACCAGCCTACGGTGAGTTTGTTTTGCCTTGTTATTACGGTTGGTTCGCGGTCCGGATATTGATATTGCTATAGTATTCCGTTGAAAACATACAAAACTCCTACGGCCACAACGAAGTCTACGAAGAACAGCATCCATACAGACCGCCCCCCAGGCCGGTTGCAGGCACGGGTCCTCTGGCCCTGTCCCCGGAGGCCCATCATGACGCCTACTATACACAGCCGTACGAGCCCGCGGCCACTCCCCCGGACGACTATGACCGGCCGCATCAGAGCTATCCTCCCAGACAGTACGACGACCATGTGCCTATACTGCACCATGAACCCTCATACACACCGAGCAACTACGATCTCTCACATACACCTCACCCGGTGGACACAGATGGCTACACGGACGACCCTAACATGGCCCTAAACGTGGCTCCCACACCCAGTCCGGCGCCCATCAGACGGTGGAAGACCGTTCGAGAGGTTCAGCTGTTCAACGGCAACCTTGTCCTCGACTGTCCCATTCCACCAAAGCTTCTCAGCCAGATAAACCATGCCGAACCCCCGGAGAGAGACGAGTTCACTCATATGCGCTACTCGGCTGCTACCTGTGACCCAGCAGACTTCTACCAAGAACGATTCACACTGCGGCAGCGGCTGTTTGCCAAACCACGACACACCGAATTGTTCATTGTTGTCACTATGTATAATGAAGACGAGTTCCTCTTCGCCCGAACTATGGCCGGTGTCTTTAAGAATATCGAGTACATGTGCTCGCGCACCAGCAGCAAGACATGGGGTAAAGAAGCCTGGAAGAAGATTGTCGTTTGTATCGTCTCAGACGGTCGTGCAAAGATAAATCCGCGTACGAGAGCTGTTCTTGCCGGTCTAGGCGTTTACCAAGATGGCATTGCCAAACAGCAGGTCAACGGTAAAGACGTCACTGCTCACATCTATGAATATACCACCCAGATAGGCATGGAGGTCAAGGGCACCCAGGTTATTCTCAAGCCGCGGCCGGGAATGCCGGTCCAGCTCCTCTTCTGTCTTAAAGAGAAGAACCAGAAGAAGATCAACTCTCACAGATGGTTCTTCCAAGCCTTTGGTCGCGTCCTCGACCCCAATATCTGTGTTCTCCTCGACGCGGGAACAAAACCAGGCGGCCGAAGTATATACCAACTCTGGCGTGCTTTTGACCTCGAGCCCATGTGCGGTGGTGCCTGCGGTGAAATCAAGGTCATGTTGTCCCACGGCAAGAAACTGTTGAACCCGCTCGTTGCCGGTCAAAACTTTGAGTACAAGATGTCCAACATTCTCGATAAACCACTCGAGTCTGCCTTTGGTTTTATTTCTGTCCTTCCCGGTGCCTTCTCGGCGTACCGATATGTTGCGCTACAGAATGACAAGAACGGCCAAGGACCTCTGGAGAAGTACTTTGCCGGTGAGAAGATGCACGGCGCCAATGCAGGCGTCTTCACTGCAAACATGTACCTCGCCGAAGACCGAATATTATGTTTCGAGCTTGTCACCAAGCGTAACTGCCAGTGGATCCTGCAGTACGTCAAGAGTGCCACTGGTGAGACTGATGTGCCAGACCGTATGCCCGAGTTCATTCTGCAACGAAGACGTTGGCTTAATGGCAGTTTCTTTGCTGCTGTATATGCTATCTTGCACTTCTACCAGGTCGGCAGGAGTAATCACTCTTTCACTCGCAAACTCATGCTCATCATTGAGTTTATCTACCAAACCATCAACCTCTTATTCGCTTGGTTTGCAATCGTAGGTGTTCCCTTCCAATTGATCAGATAAATCATCTTCTAACTACTTTTCCTAGGGCAATTTCTTCCTGGTCTTCCGCATCCTCACTGCCTCTCTAGGTACCCCCGACCTCCTAGGTAAAGCAGGCAGTATCCTTGGTGTTATCTTCGAATGGCTCTATCTCGCTACGCTTGTGACATGCTTCGTCCTTGCGCTGGGTAATAGGCCGCAGGGATCAAACAAGTTCTACATGACCATGGTCGGTTTCTGGTGCATGATCATGATATACCTCACCTTTGCAGCCATTTTCGTCACCGTCAAGTCAATACAGAACGAAGCTCGTGAAGGAAACTTCACCTTTGCTACCCTGTTCCAGAACCTGCAGTTCTTCTCCATCTTCGTCTCCTTGCTGACTACCTATGTCTTTTGGTTCTTGGCATCCATCCTCTTCTTCGATCCATGGCACATGTTCACTTGCGTAAGTCTCTTGCCCCCTTTTACTCCTTACAGATGGGAAACCCGACTAATACAAATTAGTTCCTACAATATCTCCTTCTCACGCCAACATACATCAACGTTCTCAACATCTACGCCTTCTGTAACACCCATGACATTACATGGGGAACCAAGGGAGACGATAAACCTGAAAAACTGCCCTCAGCCCACCTTAAACCAGGTGGCAAGGTTGATGTTGAAATCCCCCAGGATGATGGAGATCTTAACGCCCAGTACGAAGCTGAGCTCGCGAAGTTCGCCAGCAAGCCACCCAAGGAGAAGCGTAATGTCTCTGAATCCGAGAAGCAAGAGGACTACTACAAGGGTTTCAGAAGTGCCGTCGTCCTCGCTTGGATCTTCTGTAACTTTGCTCTTGGTGCCGTGGTCTTGAGTGCTGCTGGCCTGGAGAGAGTCGACTCTAACAGCGAAAACAACTCCCAGAAGAGGAGTATTATCTACATGGCCGTCGTATTATGGAGTGTCGCAGGCCTATCCTTGTTCAGATTCGTCGGTGCAATGTGGTTTTTGGTCGTTAGAATGGTATGTCCCGTTTTCCCCACTTCCCCTAGCATTATTCTCAATACTAACTACCTCTACAGTTCCGCGGAGTATAGACATAGACTATCTCCTTTTTACTCGATTTTTATTCCTCTTTGTATATTTTCCCCCACTTTCCACCGATGTATGCCAGGTGGTATGTTAACGGCTTCATGTACTCGATATACCCACGCCTGATGATATACGTAAAGAAACGTAATTCCGCATTTTCCCTGTTCCGTCTCCTATCTTCTGCCTCGTCATTTTATGCCCCTTGTTTTGCGGGAACGCATGTATATAAGTGCATGTATGTATGGATATGGATATGGATATGGATAGGGGGGCTCGAAGGGTTCTGTTTGTTTTTTGTGGCTTTTTCCAAGGATTGCATGGAGTCCGACTTGACGTCTTCATGTAACATATAGGTATGGTAGACCTATGAATGCAGTACAATATTCCAATATTCTTCTCTCCGTAGTATGTGCAGTGTTCTGATCGTTGGAACGCACTTTATTGCAGTCACAGCAGACATCGGGGTAAGAACGTCTGGGATTCAGGGGAAGCTCTTATACACACGCGCGACCAAAACATTTCACACAAACATAATGCATGCATCGAACAATTAGTTGGATAATTGCAGCTTAATTAAAGAATGGCGTCGTTTTATCGCTGTCTATTCTTAGGGCTGATGAGTATTGCTTCTATGGTGTTCGCTGGCGGTAAGACATTCAACCGCCAACTGTGTATACATACTGACCAAACCAACGTAGAAGGAAACTTAGGCCATTTATCTCCTCATACAAAGATCAAAAAATACGTTGCCCTGGGAGATTCATACGCGGCTGGAGTAGGTGTAGGCCCTGAAATCAGCAGTGAATGTTGGCAGTTCGCCGACAGCTACCCAGGGTTGCTGAACCGGAGCAGCTTGCTGCCAGAGGCCCATGATTTCCAATTCCTAGCATGCTCGGGAGTCAGGATGCTGGGTCTAGACACATACACGAACCGGGCTGAACGAAAGCTGCACAGATCGGTGGCCGAATATATTGAGAAAGTCGAGAACGCAAGCGTTGCAACTTTGTCTATTGGTGGAAACGATGTGGGTTTCTTTAACCTCCTCAATGCCTGTGTCTATAACTTCTACGGCCCATTTTCAGGATCGTGCGAGGATAGGTTGGACTTTGCCAGTGCAGTTATAGCCAGCAGTCAGTTTGCCGATGGATACAATGCAATGCTAGACTTACTGGTGGAAAAGGGCGACTCCCCATCTTTTAGGATTCTTGCAACTGGATATAGCCCCTTTTTTGACGATGCGTTGACAGAGGATTGCAACGAATATACCTTGAGCTACTGGCCTGGCTGGTGGCAGCAGTATCTCTCGGTCGAGCTAAGGAAGAGATTTAATGATGTTCCCAATCAGCTGAATGACAGGATTGGTCAAATCATCAGGGATCGATCGGATGACAGAGTGATATGGGTTAACTGGGCGCCGCGGTTTGTCAAACATCGTTTCTGCCAGCCAGGAAAGCCACCTGTCAATGGGGAAGACACCTGGTTTTTCGACGTCGCTTTCCGAAGTTTCGTCCCAGATGACGAGGTTGATATTGAGACCTGCGAACATGAGTCAAGTCTCTCCGGTGACTGGAGTGAGAGAGCGTTGTGCGGAATGGCAATTGTCAAAGCAA
Organism: Trichophyton mentagrophytes; assembly: GCA_003664465.1. Lineage (NCBI taxonomy): Eukaryota > Fungi > Ascomycota > Eurotiomycetes > Onygenales > Arthrodermataceae > Trichophyton > Trichophyton mentagrophytes. The sequence goes on from QQSR01000002.1 coordinate 18,336, forward strand.
AGTTCCCTGAGGCAACGATGCGTGGCTCCAACGAGAGTATAGATGTCAACGGTGGCCGTGAACCCTTTGCACCGAGCACTGCAAGACTGTTTCACCCCACGTTACGTGGACACCAGGCTATTTTGGAGGAGATACGTCGTGTTTGGCCGTATTATTAGGAGCACCTGCATTTTTTATCTAAAGAGTTGCCGGTGATATGGTGAGCTGTGCTTATGAAGAAGTAAAATCTGGTATATTCTTAAAGGATCATGACTAGACCAGTTTGGGTCTTATCTATAGCGAAGGATTGCGGTAGTCTATTCATATTCGTTTGTACAGGCAAGGAAGGGGCCCGCCATCCTACCTAGCCATTATTCACACTTTCAGCAGAGAAGTTAAGGGAATGTAAAACGCTTGAGATACGTTATAAATGCCCTGGGTATTGAAACTCTCGAAGCAAATAAAGTAAGAGATCGTATAAATCAGAGTTTGGACTGCACACATAGAGCAATTCCACCAAGGACCAAGGTCATCCCTAACCAAGTTTCTGAAATTTATAATTTAGTTGAAATATTCATGCATTCCATTGACATTAATACTCACCTTTTGATATCACCTTGCCTTCAACGTACCACTCCCCCAGGACAGTAAATAAGAATGCAGTCGAGTTCGTTATTGGGACTGTAAGACTGAGCTCTATCGACCACAATATTAGAAGAACGCTTTCCAGGTATACAGCAGCTAAAGAAAGGACCGAGAGTGAATACCATGCTTTCCAACCAGTAAGAAGAACCACACGCTCCCCGTCAAGTTAATCAGTAGGGGAACCGAATATGCCGGAGTACGCAGTAGATTCACTACCGTCCAGAATACAGTGACAATTTTCTCCTTGATCCATGGAACCGAGAGGAATGGTTGCTCGCCGTGTCTCGTACCAGGCTGATTAACATTCTGTTTGGCTTCATTCCTCGCATTGAAATCGACTGCCGCCCGGCGGATAAAGGGTGTTGTAAATCCCCATGCTAAGCCGACTAATAGAAAGCTAAGGAGGTAATTGAGCACGCCAGGCTGCTCCGCTGCTGGAGGGGTATCTGGGTCCATTTTCTGTTGTGCGACTTCAAGGATTCCCGTGGTATATACGAAGGAGGGTGACGGCGTTAATGGTTCCCCAGAAATATGAGGTTCGGGTTCCTGGTTGCCTTTTCACGTGATTCAGAGCGAATTTTAAGGTTTAAGCTTATTAATAAAACTCAAGGGCTATCTAAAAATAGTCTACTCAAGTAGAACATACACATAGTTTCTACATATCTTCCGAGCTGAGACGGTGTATTGGTTCGCGAGTGCCAAATTGCTACTGACTTTTTCTACTACTAGGGAGTGAGATAGTAGACAAAATGACTAGGGATTCTTGAACAATATCTAGTGCGTGCACAGCCACTATTACTTCTTGGCACAGGGCGATTAGTAACAAACATCAAATTCGCTGCTTAGTCATATCCGCAACCTTGTTTTCCCTCGAGTGGACTTTAACATCACAACTTGAACTCCTCAGGTGCAACAGCCATTGCTAGAGGTAGCAGGTTCTGGCTCAGCTCCAGGCTACTGAACGGCAAAACCGACGGTTCTCTGAGTCATAGTCCCTGCAGGAGAAATATCTGTATACTATACACTTGTTCTGTTCTTTTACTAGTACTATCACCTTGACTGAGGTAATAACAAGCGAACGGTCCCCGCAAACTCTTATCATTCAAGCGTCCACGAAAAGGTCCAGCTGCCCTGGATACGTTAGCCCCCGTGAATGACACGCGTCGCTGACAACGACAAGATCGATATTGTATTTCTCTCAATTATTCCAGGCCTCTAGCTCTGCTTTGTCTTCAATACTGCGGACCACACTGGGCCCTACCCAGGCCACGAGAAGAGATGCGGAGCAGGATGCGCATCCGGCACTTTGCAAGCCAGAACTGGCAGACGTTCCGGGAACGCCCGCTTGCAGAGATCTCCGGAGCAGTCGGGGATCTCGGAACATTTCTACCCATCCTAATCGCGTTGACAATAAACAACTCAATCTCGCTACCGAGTACATTAGTATTTTCGGGAATATGGAATATCCTTACCGGCCTATTTTTTGGTATTCCGCTGCCCGTGCAGCCGATGAAGGCTATCGCAGCTGTGGCGATCGCGGGGAAATACACTGCTGGTCAGGTTGCTGCAGCTGGACTATTTGTGGCTATCTGCATATTACTCTTTAGCGTGACGGGAGCTCTGCGCTGGTTTTCTGGGGTGGTGCCTATCCCAGTTGTCAAGGGGATCCAAGTTGGAGCTGGCTTATCCCTTGTTGTATCTGCCGGTGTTACGTTAAAGGGCTCGCTGTCATGGATTCAACCATCATGGGCGGACAATTATATCTGGATGATTGCTGCCTTTGTTGGCCTGGTAATAACTAATGTCTACCGACGTATTCCCTACGGACTAAGTGTGTTTATTCTGGGGCTCGTGTTTGCCATTATTCGGCTAGCTGTGTCGGAAGGCGGTATCCTACCTGGGTTCCGTTTCTGGAGGCCGTGGCTTACTTTACCGAGTCCACTGGACTGGAAGACTGGTATTCTTGACGCTGGAGTTGGTCAAGTACCGCTTACAACACTAAATTCTGTCATTGCCGTGGTGCATCTTGCAGCTGACCTGTTACCAGACATTCCGACTCCAACAGTCACAGAGATTGGACTAAGCGTAGCTGCCATGAACTTAATTGGCATCTGGTTTGGCTCCATGCCAGTATGTCATGGATCTGGCGGTCTTGCGGCCCAATATCGATTTGGAGCTCGATCTGGGGCAAGTGTCATTTTTCTAGGGTTTGTCAAGGTAGTGGTCGGTTTGCTGTTTGGCAACACCATTGTTGACCTGCTGGCGAAGTTTCCTGTCGCCCTATTGAGTGTGATGGTGATTGCGGCAGGGCTTGAGCTAGCCAGCGTGGGCGAGTCGCTGAACACATCTTCAGCCTGGGACCTGCGCTCGCCAGAAGACAGAGGAATTCTGACTGGACCTATCTCTGGAGCCTCCCTAGACACCGATGAACGGAAGAAGAGATGGACTGTGATGATTGTTACTGTCGGAGTGCTGGTTGCGTTTAAGAATGATGGCCTGGGCTTTATAGCCGGTATGCTATGCCACTGGACATATGGTATCCCAGCTCTTGTCGACCAGCTGCGGTCTAGATTCTCCCGTGGCAGAGTCAGACTGCCAACCCACAGCTGAACATGTAACCTAAGTGGGTATATCTCGGATTCAACCGCTGCCCAAACATGTGTGCCTCGAACTCGGAAAGGCCTGGATGTTGATATTAACACACAGGGTTGAAACATCCGCGAGGCTGAGCATTAAACGCGCGCTTTTCCCTTTACGGCCAAAGATATGAAACTAGACCTGTTTAGGCCATTTATTGGAGACTTCGCCAAGACTTATTCTATCCCTACGACTTTTGATGCAACGAAGGAGTCGATGATTCGGGAGATTTTTCTGGGTTCCTTTGGCTTTGCGCGGCTGATGATACCGATTTTGATGTTGGTGGGGCGCAAGCGGGATATGTTCAGCTGGCGCTGCACCGAAGATCATCCTTCGGGCGGCTATATATAAATGGCTGGTTTGCTGGATTCCTTCCAACAATCTACCACTATCTCTTCCACTACCCATACTATTATACTGCAGCTATCGCATTAATAGTATACTGGTCTCTGCTTGCTCTATACTCTCATCATACCCAACTTTATACACATACATCGCCATGGCTGACGGAGTTCACTTAAAAGTTGACTCGAAGAAGGACAAGAAGACCCGGACGTATAGGATTACCTGCGGCAACAACCCTATCCCCATGTACACGGTTGAGATAAATAAAAAGTCGAAGCCCCATGGCAAAGTGATCAAAAACAGCGTGCCGTTTAACGGCCATCCGCCGCCTCCGCCCCCCATGCAAATCCAGCAGCCACCACCCTATGGTTTCCCACCACCGCCGCATTTTAACCAGTCATATAACCAGCCACATCCTCAACCATACAGTCAAACATATAATCAACCATACAATCAACCCTACAATCACCCTTATCATCCGCCACCTCAGCCGCAGAACCAATCTTACTTCCAAAGTTTCAACAACTACCAACCTCCACCTGGCCAAATCGTCGGTACAATCACATTTCACGAGCTTTCTTCCAAAATAGACGTCTCAATTAATGGATTTGATACGTCAATGAAACGCCCTGACCCCCTGGCCTCCGGGCGCAAATTTCAGACCCGTCACATGGGAAAGCTACAGTGGAAGGAAGATGGTTTGTTCAGCAGCAAACAGAAGCTAGTGGATGAGAAACGCAACGTGATTGCGAAGTATGACAAGGACAATGAGGACATCATTATCTTACTGCCACCGAGTCAAATTGACCAGCATCTCGATATGATTGTTGTCACTGGTATTGGAATTATTGAGGCTGAACGGAAGTCGGACAGCGATGGAGATGCTGTCGAGAGCATCTTTGACGTTATCGGAGGTTGAAATGGCCGTTATTCTCTTAGTTCTCTCACTATTCCTGTTGTTTTCGCATTCCGTTGATTTTGCATATATCCGAGGCGTTACTTTCCATTGTTCTGTATCGGACTTACTCCGCTTAGTCATTCAGTTTATGTTTACGTTTTTCCACTTTTGGCATAGCGCCGGAGTCCCCCGCATTTGTTGAGCCTCGGCCAGAAGCGATAGAAAGAAGTTACGAAGATCGACTCGAAGTGCATAAATAGACCTCGAGATCCCGTCAATTAGTTCGTGCCAGCTTCAATATACAGAGTGAAAAGGGAGACAACCATGGCTAATACAGTTGATGTTCCTGGCTTGACGGCCGAACAGGTCACTTTTTTCCATGATAATGGCTTCCTTGTGATCCCTGACTTCCTGTCCAAAGACCAAGTCAACTCCCTGCTCGATACTGCAAATGACCTACTAGAGAACTTTGACATCAATACCCATCCTCTCACCCGCTTCACCACAGGAGAGGATCCCTCGTCAAAATCTCAGCATGTCGGAGATGAATACTTCCTTACATCCAACGACAAGATCCGGTTCTTTTTCGAGCCCGGCGCATTCAGTCCCTCTGACCCGTCCAAGCTACTGCAGCCTAAGAATCGCTCGATAAACAAGATAGGGCACTCGATACATTCCCTGTCCAAACCTTTCTCAGATGCAACGCATACCGGTCCGGTGGGAGCTCGGAATGCAGCAATAGCCAAGGATTTGGGGTTTCTTGACCCTCGTGTGCTCCAGAGCATGGTCATTTGCAAGCAGCCAGGTATTGGCTCTCCGGTACCCAGCCACAAGGATTCAGAATTCTTATATACGGACCCGCCATCTGCTGTTGGATGGTGGATTGCGCTGCAAGATGCTAACGCGGAGAATGGAACTCTTGGATTTTGGAAGGGTAGTCATAAGACGGGAAGGATTAGGAAAAGATTCGTGAGGTCAAAGCCGGGTGCAGAAGACGGCGAAGGGACTGAGTTTGTGGCGTGGGATGGACTGAACTTGCCTACTGCCATTGATGAGGAGAGTAAAGGAAAGGAAGATTATGTACCTGATGCGTCGGATTATGAACTCGTGGAGATCAAGACTGGTTCTCTCGTGTTGATTCATGGGAACGTTTTACATAAGAGTGAGAATAACCCGAGTGACAAGTCAAGGTTTGCGTATGCTTTCCATGTCATTGAGGGGGCTGAAGGGTGGAAGTATGATGAGAGAAATTGGCTTCAGCCCCCGTCCGGCGGTTTTACCAGGCTATTTGGGAACCATTAAAGGCTGAGCACTAGTTAAGAACTTTTGTATACCTTAATCAACAACTCCTTACATGAATAACAATATCATTATGCAACGCCAAACAGCCAGGGTGTATCGCCAATGTATAAATCCAAGACATGAATGTAGACTCGCAAGGCGGAATAAGGATTGACAAGGTCATACTTTCAGCATATCTAGCATCCCCCTTGTCTGCCACGCTTGTTGAGCTCGATCAACCTCCTCCTCGACTCGCCGATGCAGCTTACGTACCATATTATCAATATGCACTGACTGGCCAAGATTTCCGGAGTAGATATCCAGAATATTCATAGAGACTTCAACGGTCAAGTCAACAAGTCGTGGGTCGGGAATAGCTTTGTATACCCATTTCAGTATAGGTTGTAACGACGTTTCGTCTCGGTTGGACAGAGCAGTCCGTAATGCAGAACGATGTCGAAGGGCAGTGAGTAGAGTGATAATGGTGATCTTATCTCCTCCCTCAAGGACCTTGTCTAACGAGCTGCTATACCTGCCCTTCCGTAGATCATTCTCCCATGCACTCTCCCTCTTGCGCTTTTTCTTTCCCCCTTGTTCTGGATCGATGACGATATCAATTCCGTCACCAGCAAAGTCCATACCACGCAGCCGTTTCTCCCAACCTTTACCTTTACCCTTTAGCTTGTTCTTCTTTGCAACTTCACGGTCATGCTCTTCCAACTTCCCTTCGAGTAATGCTTTCATCTCTCGTTCTCGCTCCCGTTCACGGGCTTTTTGTTCCCCAGACAGCCGGGTGCGGATTGAAAGGACACCGGATTGCATGCCTACTGCGACATGCTTATCCTCTCTCTGAGGACCAGAGCTGATTACTCCCAGCGAGAGAATGGGAGATGGATATTTAGTTCCACCAACAACGTTCCAGCCAGTCGTCTCAAAGACCTTCATGTGGCCGTCGAGGGAACCACTGACAACTCTACTTCCCTGTGAGGCCACTGACAAGCAAGTAACTGTCTTCTGATGGCTGCTGATCATGTGTAGTGGCTTCCCAGCTACTACATCCAGGACAGCAATCTGATTGTCTGCAGATGTAAGGACAGTTGTACCGAGAGGCATAGGTAGCACGCTCTCTATCGGCGCAGGCATCTTGAACGTCATCACTGCCCGACCTTCTGCTCGGGTATCCCATAGCCTAACGGTCTGGTCATAACTGCCGGAGATAACCAAGTTTGATGACTGGGCTCCGGGCATGAATGTGCCGCTTCGGACATAATCTGAATGTCCCGCAAAGCTCCTAACGCTCTTTTCACTAGGCAGATCCCATAGTCGAACGGTCCGGTCGTCACTGGCGGTCAACAAATCCGTAGCACAGGATGGTGAAAACTTCGCTACCCAAGTTGGTTGCTTATGTTCCTTCCATGTGCGCAATATTGACCGGGAATTGACATCGAAAACCTGTACGGCACCTGTCTCGTCTCCAGCGACCAGGACACGGCCGTCAAACCGTACATCCGAGCATCGTGTGTTGTCATCGAACCGAGTAATAGTTTTGAGTAGTTTTCTTGTTCTGATGGAGTAGATCTGCACCCGCGCACCCGTTGTTACAGTGAAAATATCTGGCGGTTGGATAGCGGCGGCCGATGACGAGGATGTGGGCGCAAGCGGCTGGGATATATGTGTTATCGGCGTGTTGGAGGGAGACGACAGAAGCAGAACAGACTTGAAGGACCGCCAGTATAGCTGCTCCGGAGTGAGTCGGGTGGTGGGAGTGGTGGGTAGCTTCACCTGCGGCAGGGGCAGGACTGGCGCAGCCATTGCAGCGAATAAAGCCGTGTATAAGCTCAATTGAGAAGTGGTGTATTGGATATGGGTGTAGAAATTTATTCCTCCATGCCCTGAGCTTCTAACCTTCAGCTTTCACCTATTCGCCTCCGCTCGCTTCTCGTCTGTTTTCTTCTTGTCCTCCACGGGTCTTCCACCCTTCCTTTTGCCCTTTTTTTTTACCTACACTTTTCGGAAAAATTAATTTTTTTTATATCGGAAACCGGGGCTTTGTTTACCCGCAGATCACTTACTAAGCAGTAACGTGACCGTAGGGCTGAAGTGGGTCACACACGTGATGCATCCCAGCCACCCAAAAGGGGAAAGAACCTGATTGGTCGCGCCTTCCACCAGCCACCATCTTTTTTAAGCTTTAGCTTAGTCATCTTGTGTATGCCCAAAAGTTTGCTTTTTCTTGCAAGCCAAAAAGCAAGAAAGGGACGAAAGCGGAAGAAAACAACGTCTGCTCTTCTTCTCTACCAACTTGTACACACTCTCTCTGGTTGGATACAGGCTATTCTTCACTCTTTTTGTCTTGCTTTTGCTTATCTGCCGTGCATCTCGTTCCTAGCTGGCGGCACAGTTATACTCTTGGAGCCATCCAATCTATATATGGTGCTAGATAATGCCCTAGGCAAGGAAGCTGTTGTGGTACGTCACCTAGCCGACCCTTGTCCATTGACATTCTTGCGTACCCTAACCAGGCTATGCTCTTCCTCTGCCATTTTTATATTATGTTCCTTGTTATTGAACATTTCTGCCTCTGGGAAATTCCCTCTTCCTCCTTGTTTTTGTTGTTGTTTTGCTTTCTGGGAGGGGATGATCTGCTGACCATGTCATAGCCCTCGTTTTTAACCGACCACATTCAACTCCACCCAGCATGTTAACAACTGCAACGAAATTGGCCCTGGGCCAGCATACCGCGGGGATATACGCCGACATGTCTATTGACGGGCCCGAGATTGGCACGCTGGTCGCCGTTATCGACCGCGCGAAGAACCTACCGAACAGGAAGACGATGGGGAAGCAGAATCCGTACTGTGCTGCGCGGCTGGGGAAGGAGGCAAAAAAGACAGAGACGGATATGAGAGGCGGACAGACACCCAAATGGTATGAGCAGAAGCCATAGCCCACTCTCGGCTACAGAGGTGGAAAGCTGCATTTTCTGGTATAGATGCTAATCGTATTGTATAGGGACCAAGAACTGCGATTCACCGTTCATTCCTCGCCCGATTATTACCAGCTGAAGCTCTCCGTCTTCAATGATGACAAAAAGACAGACCTTATTGGAGAAACCTGGGTGGATCTCAAGAACGTTATCGTACCCGGTGGCGGGCAGAACGACTTGTGGCACAATTTGCAGTGCAAGGGAAAATATGCGGGCGAATTGAGAATGGAGCTGACGTACTACGACACTCGGCCCAAGGACGAAGCAGTCATTGAGCGAAGAAAGGAGGCTGCTGCTGCTGAGAAGGCTGAGAGAAAGGGTATAGCTGCCCCGCAGAAGCCTCAGCCTAGCTCTAGGAGGACAAAAGGGCCCAGGCGGAGACCGTTGCCAGTCGATCCCACCGGCTCGGCCCCCTCACCGTCCCATCAGTCGCCTAAACCACCAATTCAGCCAGGTCAACAAGTGCATCCAGCACAGCCTGACCACAGTGCCCCCATTAGACCGCAACAGATACCTAGCAACATCCCCCATGCCAGCCAGGCTCAGCCTGTGCCAGTACAGCATGCTGTCGTCCCCAACGCTGCTCGACATTATGAGACGCCCGATGACCTTCATCGGCAATGGGAGGAACCCGCCCCTACGCAATCTCAAGCCGCTTACCATCACAATCATCCTCACCAGCCTCAGCAACACTACCATGGTGATTATGAGAATGCGTACTCCCAACCGGAAGTTTCCCAACCGCCTGTGCAGCATCAGGCTCCAGCTCCAGCTCCTTCTGTGTCCGCTTCAAGTAACCATTCGTATGGCAACCCACAAGCCGACTATTACCGCGAGCCTGAGCGCCTAGAGTCTCATCAGAGTCATCATGGCCAGCATATGGATGGCCATTACTCCCAAGCCGTTGTTGCTACAAGTCACCACAGAGGCCCATACGAAACACCGCAAAGGAAGGCTGTTCGTCAGTCTGTCGGCTCGGAACCTCGACCAAGTAGTCAGCATTCCCATCCCCCAGTTTCCAGGGGATCTACACACGGTACTCCGGACGGATATAGCCATCATCGTTATTCTCTTGAGCCTCATCAGCTACAGCTCACACAAGGCCCCGCTAACCACTCTGGTGCTCACCATCACTACAGCTCTTCATTGCCTAGGAATGACGTGTTCCAGGAGAGTCCCTTGAGAACTTCCATGAGACAGCTGGAGTATCATCCGGTTAACAGTCACGGCTATGCAGGCCATGGTTATGGCCATATGCAGCCACAAGTTCATGAAGCAGATGAAGAGCACGATCTTCCACCGCCACCCCCAATCCATCGTGACGGGCTTGGGAGGCAACCGAGTCCAGCACAGATGGGGTCAACTCAAGCTATGGATCTTCAATTAGCACATCGCTCTCAGTCAATCCCAGCTCCTCAACCGCTCAGTCTCGGTGACTCTAGAAATTCTCATCGATCAACTGGAGAAATGCATCAAGAATATGTTGCTTATTCTCCTCACGCCGCCGCCAATAGAAGGTACAGTACATCGCCGATTCCAAATGAGCAGACCTATTCCACCTCTCCAACACCATCATATCATTCCGTTGCTCAACCCCAGGAGTCGGTACTAGTTTCAGAACGACCAACCACCTCTTGCGGTGAATCGATTCCATCCTCTCTCATTGCCGGCGTTGAGCAACCAAATTCAAGCTCAGATCTTATTCTTGCCCGGCGCCGGAGCGATATCTCCATGCACTTAAGCCACATCAACGAACCCCCGACCCAAACGACAGCAGACAACAGAATTGCCCGACCACAGAGCTATGTTCCGCCTCAGCAAACGCCAAATCGTGCTTCTCCCTCACCTCTACCAGAGCGCAAATCCGTCTCGCCTGACCCTCGACAAGTTCCCGCCCGCAAATCTTTGAGCCCACAGCCACCCCCGGTTGCTAACCCAGACTCCCTTCAGGGGGTACCGTTTGGTCCAGACTCATACGACACGCTGAATCCCAATGCTTCTCTATCTTCAGCCCTGATACAACCTGCATCGCCTTACGAAACGCCAGCGGAAGCTATGGAAGCTGCTCGTCAGCATGAAGTCGATAAACTGCGTGCTCTTGGACCTATTATTGGCAATGACGGCCGAGTCATTGATCCATCCGACCATCTTCCCCTTGATACCTGGGCACCTGAGCCAGAAAGAAAACCCAAGAAACCAGGAGTAGTAGTTCGATTCAAGCACACTTCGCACACAAATACTGTTGGCCCTCGGGTAATAACAGCACGAGACCGGGCGGCCAATTCATCCGGTTCTTCCAGGAACTCATACCCGTCAAGCAGCGGTGCTACGCCAGCAAGGCCTCCTAAACGTATCACATACGTTCCTTTATCATCCAGTCCTAGCAATGAGAGCACTGCTACCAATAGCGCAATGGACCGTCCATCCTCTTCATCTCGTCAACGGAGCACCAGCCCACTTCCTCACCGGGAAAGCTTCTCCTCGAACTATTCCTCTCCCGCAAATGTTATGACTCCTCCCCACTATCGCGCACGGCAGGCAGCCCAGGCCCAGGCTCAAGCCCAAACTCAAGCAAACCGGCGTTCGCCTTCTCCTTGCCCTTCTACCCGTCTTCACTTGCATTCCCCTTCCCATTCCAACTACTACCAACAAAGTGGCCCACCTATCCCAGCTAAAGTACCCGTTCATCCTGGATCAGACACCTATACCAATGGTGGTATGGGAGGTGATCTAGACGCATTAAGTGAAGAAATGAAAAGGATTGACATCGGGCTTGGGAAGAGCTCTGGCGCACTTGTGAGGAAAGGACGACAATCCTACGCCGGGCATTATGAACGTTAATGCCGAACCGATTGAAACGTGAGATGAATGCACGAATATACGGCCTCGTTTCATGGCTTCTGATTTCCATCGTTTTTTTCCTCGTTATAATTTGATTGCTATAGCCTATTACTTCCCCGTCCCTAATTTTTTCCCCTTTTTTCTATTTTCCATTATTACTCTACTCACTTATACGTTTTTTATTTTTACCTGATTGTTGTTTCTCTGTTTACGCAATTTGCATATCGATCGGATCTGGAGCGGATGGGCAATTTCTTTGGCATGTTTATTTTATTGTTGTTGTTTCCCTTGAGTTTCAAGGATAGCCGGGTTAACTATGGAATACTACAATCATCGGACTGGTGCACACGCGGATGCATTCAAAGGGTTGGGTAGGTTGGGCGGTTTGGTGGGTGGTATATTCTTCTTGACCCGGCACCTTTGCTGCTTGATTGTTGCTTCTTGTTGCTGCTTCGTTTCCGGATACCTTACTATAAAAGACCCTAGCCATGGCTCTAGAGAGGATGTATTAGAATTTCACCACTTTCCGGATCTTATTTATTCCCCCCCTTAAAGAGTGTGTGCTGTATTTTTCTGTTTATTCTATTTCCACGATGTTCCCCTTTCAAGGGTTTTGTAACCAGGGGGTAGCATGTCCAATGCATTGAAACTTTGAAACTTTTAGTTTTTCATCATTCAATGGCCAGAAACTATTGTGAATAGCACTAGTTGCACATCTAGGAAACAGGCTAGAATCCCATCTAATGCAGGCTTGTATGTAGTACTGTATGTATTATCGCAAACCAGTATGTTCAGAGCATTGGTAATAGGCCAAGCGAGTCAAGTCAAAATCGAGTCAGCCCAAATCAGATATCTAATGCACCCCTGAGCACTTCCTCGGCAGCAATACCTGCCGTCCACATCGCGGAGTCATAATCATCGGGTGCACTGGTATGAAAGGCACCACCTTGGCCTAGGGCAGTAAGGGCCTGGGTCCCATTCCTTGCATTGCTTTTGGTCGTTTCTTCATAAAGAAGGCCTCTTTCTAACCTGCTGATATACCCCGAGAGCCTGATATCTGCATTACTTGTATTGTTAGTAGAGTAATTGTCATCATCGTTATTATCTTCTCCTGTTTCATTATCGCCAGCATCTGGGGTATCATTGTCCTGGCGGTTATTATTGTCATTATCTTCATTATCAGCTTTAACGTTGGCGCCGGCGAGTTTCTTAGCCCACCATCTTGCGCTCTTGTTTGTGTTTTCTTGTGCAGACCCAACTTCATACTCTTGGAGAAGAGAGCCGCTTCTTTCAAGTTTGGGGCTATCTTCAGTTGCCCAGCATCCGTTTCTTGCGCAGTAGCTTAGGAACTCTCGCCATGTTTCATCCTTGCCTGAATCCACAAGGACATTTGGATTTCCTATTACAACGACTCCCTCCTTGGCTCGGGTCAGGGCAACGTTGAACCGCTTCTTTTCGCCTACTAAACCCAAACCAAGGGCTTGGTCTTGCTTTACAAACTGCTCGCCAGGCCGGGTGCGAGTTGTGCAAATGATGAGAAAGCGGGTTTCAAGACCCTGGAATGCCTCCAGCGGACCGATGTTGACCGAGTGAAGGCTGTGGGAGCGAAACACGTGTCTGAGATGCGCAACTTGAGATCTAAAGGGGGTTATTATGGCAATCTCCTTGGGGTGGATGGCCAAGGATGGGAGTGGTTTTGAGGCGTCGTTGCTGAGTTGGTCAGAATGATGAAGGAGTGACTTGACGTAATATAACGCCAAATAGGCTTCCCCAGGGTTGAACACGCCATTCCCTGCGGACCTGTGGAGTAGTTCTTCTACTTTGTCTAAAGATGAGTTACAGCTGAACAGAACTGGCCAGCGGTGAGGGTCCTTCCACTCAGGCCAAGTTGGAACGGGGCCGTTTGGATCAGCGGGGGTAGCACAGGGGATGAGGGTGTCACTGTAGAATAAGACGGAAGGGACGGGTAGAATGGCAGGGTGTGAGCGATAGTTACGAGTTAGGTTGGTAAAGGCGGGACGTTGGATAGGGAGCATCTCTTGCACAAGTTTCTTGTACGGCCCTGCATTCCGGCGAGATAGTGGATGATCTGCGTAGAAAGGACAGGAGAAGAGTCGTTCAAAAAGTGAGATGGAGAGAGAAGTGTCATAATTGTGGATCCGAGGGCCTAGCTGGTGGTGATCTCCTGCCATGACAAACAGTGGTAGACTTGATTCATTGTTGGTAGGCTCAGGGATGGGCAAAGGACTGGCCACTACCGTTAGTGGAATACATATTGCCGGTTCTGTGTCATGGGCCGCTTCATCGATTAATAGGGCGGTCCAGTGAAGCATGTCCTCGGCCCTAACAGACACCTTTGACGAGACTGCAGCCACGGTTTCGCATGCAAGTTTCATTAGGTCGCGATTGGTTAGACGAGCCTTGACGAGCATGTCTGCATCTCTGCAAGTGGTGACGACAACCTTGTATCCCATCATAGCTTTGAATCCGGGGAGAGAGAACATGTCGTTATCGATGTATGTGTATGGCAGGAGGGCACTTGGCACCTCTGCAAAGGTCCTTGCCCATCCGTTCAGACGGAACATTTCGCCCGGTTTCAAGTGAGGGGCTAGACGAGTAGCTAGAGTATCAGCAGCAGGGTTAGAAGGCGCACAGAGTAGGATGTGCGGTTCGATATCTGAGGAGCAGTTAAGGAGCTGCAGGGTACACTCCACGACTGTTTTTGTCTTGCCTGAACCGGGGACTCCAGAGATCAAGAAAGGAACGTTGCCATAGTTTCTGGATACTATGGAGTCCACGGCCTTCATTTGTTCGTAATTAAGATCTGGATCTACCCACTCGAGATCAAAAACGCCCTTGGGAAGAGTATGTTGCATGAAGCCATAATGTGGTTCCGGGAAGAGCATATGGCGGAACCAGTTGGACTCATCCTGAACGTTTCCTGAACATCCTCCAGGAATATAATCAGAAGACTGTGGCCAGTTCCAGCCGTTCTCAATGCTAGTAAGAGCCTCCCAAAGCGGTACATAACGGTTAGGCTGGACAGTGAAAAGTATATTGGCAAGCCAGGATGAGTATGCGGAGTTGATGGTCATGTCAAAATGGTCAATCCGCAACCTGACTACTTCCTTGGTTCTAGACACACCCACTACTACTGCGTGAAGCTGCTGGCCATTGAAACCTGGGGCGATAGAACCAGTAAGGGTAGGTTGATTGCTTGCAAGCCACTCCACTCCCCTTGTCATCTGGTTTGGAGAATGTAGAATCTGGCGGACAAGGATTGTGTCTCCAAGCTCGATAGCTGGAGCATCATCCTTGAGCCCTGGCACTCTGAGCTCAAATATGTGGCGTTGCAAGTCAACAAGGGCAACAGGAACATTATAGAGGCACAGCTGCGCTAGATCTAGGGTCTGCTGGTAGGCCTCGAGCAAGAGACACTCGTCGAAGTAGTAGAGGTAGCTGGACGGGACCAAATTCGTTACGTGGAGAGACACAGAAACTGGAACACTCTTGATAGGGGGCATGGCATGGGAAGGAGCAGGTTCAAGAAAAAGACTGCCAGCAAATTGCTGGCGGTATGCATTGAAGTCTATAGTCTTCAAGGGTACAGTATATTTACTCACAGCCGGGGAACGATTGATGGCCAGCAGATATGCTGGGGTGTATGGCTGGGCAAATAGATGTGGTGTCCATGATGAAAGGGATCCCTGTGACCGGGGACCGTGAAAGCGAGCAGGCCCAGTGGTAATCGTGGTGCCGGGCGTTGGAGTTGGAGGAGCTAGAGACGGAACCGGAGCCGAAACTGGAGCTGGGTATGGCACGGGTCTGGCACTGTTGGCGGGATGGCCGCCATACTGAGGCCTGTATGGGGGGAAGTTGGGCGTCCTGAGCTGCTCGGCAACATTCACCTGCCGTCCGGAGGGGTCTATGATGGGGATTGCAGCTCTCCTTGGCCGTGAGTGATCCATGGATAACATATTAGGATATCCAGGCTGGTGCGTAAACGGCCAAATCGTTTTAATCAACAGTCCATCTCATCGGTTCAAGGGGCTTTTGTTTTTAATGATTTTTTTTCCCCCGTCTCAGGGTTCCTTGTGCTCTCGTGCCCTTGTTTGGCCGGATATCTATGGAGGGAATAGAACAAAGAAAACAACGAAGACGAAAAGCGAGGTTTATTCCTTGGAAAAAGGGTTTGAACCCTAGTTAGAATCCACTGAAAACGGTTTAAGGGCAGGCCTGAATGTTGGCGAGACGCAACGAGGAGTGGCCACTGGGGCGCGAGCAGGGCAAGAAACAAGGCTGTCTTGTGAGTACGGATAGTTAACTAGTAGTTGCCAACCGAAACCAGAGACACGCAACTCCGGGCAACGGCTTCACCACGCGGCCAGACCAGAGAGCCCCCAACCTCACCCGGCACACTGACTTGATATCATAGACGCCGCTTGAACGTGAGAAGTAGAAGAAACGAAAGAAACGAAACAGGAGAAAGAAGAGAAGAAGAAGCCGAAGTGAGGATGTTGTCTTCTGATGTCCTTCTTTGATGGGCGCCGAAAAGGGTAATCAACGGCCCTTTGTTTCTCCGGCGGCTCAAGTGGCTTATGTAAGTGTGACTGCCCTTGCATAAAAAATCTCACCCCGAACCGGCGGCGCATGAGGCACTCTGCGCCCAGCCAGTAAAAGAGGGAGGCGGAGCAGAAGGGAGGGAACTGTGGCTTGTTCGGTGTCATCTTCCAGCTGTCAGGCTGTCCGACATGTCGGT
This sequence comes from Trichophyton mentagrophytes, assembly GCA_003664465.1. Classification (NCBI taxonomy): domain Eukaryota; kingdom Fungi; phylum Ascomycota; class Eurotiomycetes; order Onygenales; family Arthrodermataceae; genus Trichophyton; species Trichophyton mentagrophytes. Next base: position 34,707 of record QQSR01000002.1, read on the forward strand.
TCCTGAGGATAATGGTGGTTCCTGAGTGGTGGACGGCGTCATCACTTTCAAAGGAGGCAAGCTGGCTCCGCTTTATCATCAGATAAGGTCGCATGGCTCAGTTGGTTAGCGCGTCGTACTAATAATGCGAAGGTCGAGAGTTCGACCCTCTCTGTGACCATCTGTTTTTTTTTTTTTTGTTTCCTTTATTTCTCAGAGTGCAATCGATTAGAGGATATCACCATGTTTTATGTCTCTTTCTCTCTCTTTTTTTTTTTTTTTAACTAGAGACGGTGCAGAGACAATATGAATGAATATATGTTGAGTATAAAAAAAAAAAAGGACAAAAAAAAGAACTGGTCACAGAGAGGGTCGAACTCTCGACCTTCGCATTATTAGTACGACGCGCTAACCAACTGAGCCATGCGACCTGTTTCCATGGTGACCTTGGCCCCTTGGTTGGCCTTAGTCAGGGTCCTTGCTCGTCCTTTCCCGATTTCCCCCTTTTGTTTACTCTATCAGAAAAGGGAAACTTTTATACTTGACCTCGCGACATCTTCAAGGTTGCAACCATCGAGATCAAGTCAAGTCAAAAGATGGCCAGCCATCACGATCTGCATGCCAGTCCTGCTTGCCGCTGCTCCCCGCCAATCACTAGACGGCCCTTGGCTGAGCGGTCAACCGTTGATGTCAGGGATGGCGAGACAGCGCGCTCTTGGCTGGTTGGCTCGCTGGAAAGTTGGCGGGCTTCCCGCTTGTTGGAGGTCGACGGCATAGTTGTCGATGGAGAGCAAAAGGGGGTGAAAAAAAAGAGATAGCCATCCCAGCAAACCCGTTTATTATATACTGTCAGGTGCTGACTTGAAGAGAATATAAACCGCAGCCGTCTTATCCGTCCTATACGGAGTACTACGCTCTCCTTGAGACTGCAAGTAAGTAGGAGCTCGCTCAGGGGAGGAAAAGCGACGTCGTTGCGGGCGCCACTTTTCGCGGGCTTATATAAGCAAGGAGAACGGAAAGAGGCACAAACCTTCGCCAACATCCAGCGTCGACTCCATCATCATTATTCTTCGCCTGCAAAGGGACGCAAAAGAACATACGGAAGAGTCGAGAAGCTGCGTCGGTCGGACGGACGGACGGACAGCCTCAAGTCAGTGAGACAGACGACGGCAGAACGGGGCTCCTCAAAGACCGATAGGCTGCATCATCTCGCCATGCACGGCTGCTCCCGCGACTCTACTCGTGTGGCAACCGGCTGAGGTACTCCCACGGAAGCGTTCCAGAGTAGTCAAACAGCGCACGCAGACAGACAGAGAACACAGGGACAGTCAGAGATATAAGGATATAAGCGACGACAACGACGCAAGGAGTGGCAGGGAGACAAGGGTCTGTCTCCGTCACAGGCCAAGGCTAGCCCTCTCTGTTGTCTTGTCCTGGTCTCCTGCTGGGGGACAACTGCTTCTCTTCCGCCCCCGTTTGAACCGTTTTGCTATATCTCTCATCAACTTCGCCTCATTTTGACCATTCGTCCTTTGTACTTTTTTGATCCATATCCAACACTCCCTATACTCCGTACGACACCTCCTTTCCCCGCCATGGTGACTCCGGTGGAGTCTCAGCACCCTGAGTCAATGGCCTCCTTTGCGCCGACAAGACACTTTATCCGTGTCTCGCTTGCCTGTGTCCAATGCCGATCGCGGCATCTAAAGTGTGATGCAAAGGCCCCTCGGTGCTCTCGCTGCCAAACCGATGGAAAGCAGTGCACATATCTCAAGTCCCGCCGTGGCGGGCGTCGCAGACCGACCTCCTCTCCCTCCCCTGTGCCCGCAGACCTTCCCATGCAGCACACTGCTGCCTTGCCGCCGCCGCCCCCAGAATGTGCCTCCCTTCCCGTACCAGACGAAAACATCTTCAATGATGCCTACTGTGGAGTACCCAGATCCATTCCAATGGTGACGCCCACCCGCGGAAGTACTAGCAGTGGCAGCAGCCCAACTGCCAACTCGGAGGCGCAAATTGAAGACCTGCTCAACATGTACTACAAGTACTTTCACATCTCACACCCGTGCGTCCTCCCGCGATGGTCCTTTCAGATAAGGCTGTCCCAGGACCCAGCTACTCTGCGCCCATTGCTACTGACAATGCAGTACATCGGGGCCCTCTTCACTCCGTCGGTCACTTCCTCTGCCTTCGAGCCAGAAGTCCTGCAGTCTTTTGCAGACTTTAGAGCTTCCGGCGCAAAGCCGACTGGTTATCATGTCCAGGCTTGGCTGTTGTACTCTGTGGCTGTATATTGGTGTAATGAGATCGAGAGAGGCCTCAAGCTACTCGATGAAACAATTCGAATGGCCCTTGACCTAGGGATGCATCTGGATTCCTTTGCGCAACGGTATGGTGAAAATAACCCGTTACTAGAAGAGAGCTGGAGGCGGACCTGGTGGCAGCTATACGTCATCGATGGACATGTTGCCGGAAGTACCCACACTTTCCCATTTAGAACAAGCCACATACAGCCAACAACCGCTCTTCCCTGTGAGGAAGAGCTTTACGAAAAAGGGGTATGTTTATTCTCATACGCTTGCGGTGATAATAGCGGACTTATTATATAGAGTGCATGTTAACCCTTTCTTTTCAACTGGGCTGCAGGAAATTCCAAAGCCGAGAACGTTGTACGAGTACGATATGCGTGAGTTTGCGGATGATGAAGACCAAGATTTTTCGTCTTTCGCGCATCTCGTTGGTCTTACCCGTGGGCTGGACCTAGCCTTATCTGGGCGCCGGCCAAACAACCCAGACCCACCCAGTGTCGTATGCTCCCGCGTAGACACATGCATGCGGGCATGGTGTTCGCTTATACCTCCGAAAAAACGATGTCTTGCCCGGGAGGACGGTACGATTGACGAACAGCTATTTAAAGCAAACATGCTCGTCCATACGTAGGTTTTTTTCTTTTTCTTATTCCCATTCTTTGTTTTGACACATCCAGCTGTGTCCAATGACATCAATGTAGACTGTAATGTACTGATGATTAATAGATATATCGTTGATCTGCACCGTGAGCTATCAAGTTTGTCCTATAGCCCTATCGAGTCTGTGTCAAGATGTGCCCCACCGGCACCCGCAGACGCCAACAATCCAAACAAAACGCCAAAGGATGTTCAAATACACACGTCCAAAGTTCTGCTTGCTGTGGATAAGTTTAACGATCTCCTCACTCTCCCAACAACCATAATATCACATACTCCCTTCGTCATCTGCATGATTGCAAACACGACCATCGCCCATCTCTCGGCTTGCAAGCACCTCTACCGTGACAAGACTCTGCAAATAGAACGAGAGCGTATCCGCTTGAACATGGGTGCTCTCAAGACTCTTAGCATGTACTGGCCGTTAGGGAAACGGACGTACCGCGAAATGGCTACTATTGCCCGTGACATCCTGTCGCTCACCGACAGAGACATCAGCCCTATAAGTAATTCAGACAGAGCAGCCGTCAGATCACTAGACACCACACCACCCGCAATGCAACCCAGTCCTCCGCCACCACCTCCAGCTGCTGCTACTGCTCTTACCTCTACTCCTACCGTAGCTCCTACCGTTGCTCCTACCGTTGCCTCCACACAAGCACCTAGCACAGCTCCTCCAAACCCCATCCTTCATAACCACCATGACCAACAACCAGCGATGATACCAAATACTACCTCACATGGAGTAATAATGCCTCATGCCCCTCCAGCTTCCTATCCTGATGTCTTATCTTTCGACTTCAACGGTATCTTCGACGTCGGTGATTTGTTTGACAAATCCATGACATACGATTATTCCGTGTTGTCACTTCCTTCGTCCGTAACACAGGATGTATCCTGACCCATGCCCCGAGATGACGATTAATGCCAGAAAGTACTATTGGTTTGTTTAGCTCGCTCCATTTTTTCCTTCTCTTTTTTACCTTTGGTGTTTTTGACTATGTGCCGCGTTTATATATATGCACCTGGCTATACTCTCCGTTTGGATATCCCGAGTGATGGTTTTGACGAACTCATCTCTGTTTTTCATTTACCTTTTCCTGTATATTTAACCAATCGTTTTGAACACGTTAATATATCCATTCCAGCATGCAGGAATATACTTTTTTTTCGCTCGCTGAACATCGCCATACAAAAGAATCCTTCAGCTGGAAAGGCAGAAATAAGATCGAGGAAGCCACAGACGAGAAATTTCATCCTTCAGAGCGAAAGCAGCCTGGTGTCGTTGAAACAACTAAATAAGGTTGTCCCGGCTGACTAATACCCGGATCGCCGAGGTCGCTTAACTTGGCGCCGCGCTTAAGGCTATCAAACTCAACGTCAACGCACGTTCCGTTGGATGGATGACTGCATGCGTGCATTGACATTATTTTAGGCACTTCTATCGGGCGCCGCCTGGACCGTGGCTACCTATCAATTGTCCTGGACACTCCGATTCACCGATAATACTACTTGACCGGTAATCCGGCACAGGTCTTTTTCTCAGATTCGTGTTGAATATGACACATAAACGCCACCGAAACAATAGCATCAATTCATTGATCGTTACTGGCTAATACACGAAATATGAAACAATACACTGCTCGAGCACTTATGATCAGCTACTCCTCATCATTAAACACTAGCTCCTCGTCTTCGGGATCAAAAATCCCACCATGCACATTGTTGAGATGCTCGTAAATGTCCGTGTTTCGAGCATGCTTCCCACAAAAATAGCACCATTCAGCCTTACATTTACGGACCGGACATGTTATATGTGCACACCCAGCGATCTTTTCCGTCATCACACCGCATTTAGGGCATGGTTTGACCTTGCTCATTCTTTTCGCCATGATTTCCTCGCGTAGAGTAGCAGCCACCTCGGCCTCGTTCTCTGCAGCTATCCGTGCCAGCTCAACCTCTTCCTCCCGTTGAACGCATTCCGGACAGTTCCAGTTGGATACGTCGGGAGGTGCCCCGCGAGCGCATTCTCGCTCCATGAACTGCTTGGCCGAGGAACAAGCAATGCACCATGCGTATATCCATGTTCCTCTCTCCTCAACTGCCTTGGAAAGGTTTGCTATCGCTTGTACGCCCATGGCATAATTCGCTAGGGTCTTTGCAGATGGCAGTCGTCTGCAGAATGGGCAGGAGAGAGCGCCGACGTTCAAGATGCGACCTGCTGAGTTCAGCCCGTACCAACCTGATAGACAGTCGCGGCATACACGTTGGAGACACCCGCGACGGCCACATGCTGGGTTTAGCATGTCAGGGCGGAAAACTGAGAAACACAACGAGCAATGCTCTTTAATTGTCTTCAGACGTGAAATAAGATCCTGCAGAGTGGAAATAAGCTCGCGAGTGTTATGTATCTTCTTTCCTTTCAAAGTTAACACACCATTGGTCATAGGGAACATCGTCATTCGTGATACGAAATTTTCTGTTCCGTACGCGGAAATGGTGTTGAACAATGAGCGACCTGTGAAGGGGCAGGTTTCCGGATTCTGGTTATCGCAAATCAGCCACGAGTACGAGTTCTCAGCTGAGATCTTCTTCGCAGTCGTTTCGATTTCAACTACCGTTTCCCGTCCAGCGTTGCAGTGTGTGCAAGTAAACTCCGAAGTACGAAGTGAAGATGGACGGTATTCCACAGGCCAAATGAAGCGGTTCATACACTTTATACACTCAATCCAAGGGGCATCTGGACACAGCTGTCGTGGCTTGGGTGAGTTTGCGCTTTGGGCTCGACAGTGATGACACTTTGCTCGAACATTCAGCGAGGCAACATCATATACCACGTACTGTGCTCTGCATGTCTGTATACAGCATTCCACCCACGTTGCTGGTGATTCAGGACCGTCGTCCATGGAAACATTAATATGCAAAGCTCTCTTATATGCCGTATCCTGGCTGGCACGCGTGCATAGACCGCATTTGTTGTTGCGGTCCATAATACTGACTGAACGCGGGTATAGACATTCTCGACAAGTGACGGTAGGTCCCAGTGGGGCTGTGGTCTTCCCAGGAGTCCAACCCACCTTTGCAGCCAATGCACTATCGAGGTTCACTTCCAGCATTCTATAAGCAATAAGCTGCTCGAAGAGCTTTCTATCATTTGGCTTCAACAGTGTGGCTGGTTTCTTCTTTGACTGGCCAGGGCTTTCGGGTTCTTCCTCGAGGCCAGCTCGTCGTTTGGTATACGCATTGTCTGCGCTAATTAGCAGATTTAAACATGGAACAGACCAAGTCTCGGGTACATAGAGATCATTCCACTTATTTCGGAAACCGAGTGCTTCCCGCTCAGCTACGTCAGTGAGGGGAGTAATACCCAATCGCAGACTAAGTGCTGCCAGGAGAGCTGCAGGACGGGCCGACAGCATCGTCCCAGGGACAATGAGATGCAGGAGTATTCTCCAGAATTGACGTTTATATTCTCCTCGAGCTAATGCCATGGGGATCTTTGGGACGTTTTCATTGCTTGAAGCTGCAATGTGTTCGGGTAAATCTACCTCTCTTTCAACGTACGTCAACTGAGTGAGGATCCGTCCAAGTCGTCGGAGAACCGAAGGGTCGCATGATCGGCCGATTTCTAGCAAATTCACTCTAGTAAGGGCAGTGATGGACTTTCCAAACTCATCTTCTGCCTCTGCACTGGTCGGAGTAAAGTCAAGAGTTGGATCAAGGTATACGCAGGGGAACCTTTCCTCCTTGGGAACACTGTCGAGGAGCTCGAGGACCTCTGCCGTATAGTCATACGAGACTTCCAGCCATATCTTTAACTGTTCTCTGTCTTCTGCACTCGCAAGCCTTCCGACTTCTGCGCTAAAGACATCCAGAAGCTCCTGTCGTGAGTCACAGGTTCGGTCACTGCAAATTGCCCTCCATAGGCTTCCGAAAACTGGGTTGACAGCTATCGCCCTGACGTCGAACTTTATGATCTTATTTATATGTTTGAGTGCTAAAGACCGATATGCCAGATCTGTACTCCAGGCTGTGGCAAAGTTGGTGACCGGCACATCCTTCTTTGGGAGATATTTTCGGGCAATGTCAGGGGTCATTGGTACTCTTGCAACATTCTCTTCGATACTATTATTCTTGGAAAGGCCATAGCTATTTGAGGCAATGGGGAAGTACATTTCCGCCCTATGATCGAGTTCATGATTGAGTTTCTTGATATAATCAACGCACTTGTAACGGCCCAGAGTGGCCAATGCATCTTTTTTGGCTGCCTCTTCGCTGTTGTCTTTCGTGGTGGCGTCCATGGTGATTGCCTTGTTGGCTGGCTCACAGCCCATCCATGACAGCAGAAGATCGATGGTCACTTTGGATATGGTTCCCGGCATCGAATTTTTGAGAATCATACAGGCGCCGCGGGTCATGGTCGATAAATAATTGTAGTGCCCGCAATCTTCCCAGCTCATTGTAGGCGACAGCAAGCAAAACACCTGCACAGGTTTCTCTCCCCTGCGCATAAACTTGCATGCTGCAACCCAGTCCACGAAATTTGGACCGTACCCGCCGTACGATGAAGGGTCTGACAGTGCCCTTTTTTCAAGTACTCCGTTGGGGACACGGTGGCCGCCACGCCTCGCCGGCTCTTCCACAGCTCCAAAATGGGGATAGGCATCGGTATAGAACAAAAGAGTTGTCTTTGCATCCGCACGCATCAGCTCATAGGCCCTCGCAAGTGCAGTCTTTGCAGCTTCAGGAGCATCTGCACCACCAACTGCTTCCAGCGACTTTGCTAGAGCGAGGATATTGATATCATTTGCGCCAGCTTCTTTTGACTCTTCCATCCAGCCCGACCATTCTAGCAGCTGAAAATCGCAGTAGTCACGGTATGCAAGCAGTCCAATGCGAGAAAAACATCCGGTGAGAGCCGAAATGGAGATGATCTGAGGAATGGAAGTGTTGAGTGCCGTCAGGTATTGGCCCATAGATGACGTAGCATCCACCACTATCAGTAGGTCATGCTCCATCTTAAAGGATATTTGATCACCCACGGGGATGGATGCACTCTGTATATGCCAGTAGCGGTCTGCCAGGAAACAAAACAAGACCTTACTGTATTGTTCAGCAGGAATGAAAGCAGGAGTACAGAGGCCTGGCGTATTTATCTTCCCTCGAGGTTCCTTGACTCATTGAGGCTCTGCAGCTTATTGCATTGTAGTTAGCGTCGCAGGAAGAGGCCCTAGCATAACTAGTTACTTACGAGATCAACAACCTAATGGTCTAACTGGTTGGTTACTGTCCCGCGCAGGATGCATCTCAGGAGCTGAGTCACCCCGGCGAGGCTTGAGACAAGTCGACTCGTCTAATCGCATCCCAATCAGAGCTGAAGGCGCAGTCGAGTCACACTCGTGGCGTTGTCGGTTACTAGGAAGTTAGTTACTTGGCTCCTGGACCGGTGTTCTCTTCTGGGGCCCGGAGTCTGTATACAGAAAGCGACAGCTATTTGAGCAATTATTAACTAGGGGTTTCGCAAGTAACTAAGAAACAGGGCATAAAATACAAGTTAGCTGTTGGAAAATCCACTATGCTGCCTAGATACAACACTGAGTGCATACAAGCCCCTGACTACATGTTGTGCCGACTGTATCCGAACAACAGATGCTAACAAAGCGGATCAAGATCATGGACAGTGTCAGTATATCATCTCCCTAGTTTCAGATGGTTAAGTAGGTTTATCTCATGGGTAATTGATATAGTCAAAACCGGGTTCGAGAAGGACAGTTTTCTTGTGCCAGCCAGCGTATCTTAGTCAAGGAACATGCTGGGATGCTAACTAGCCCTACGGATATTGTTCGAAGTGACTCTTTCTTGTCTAGGTCTTCAATAATTTTTTCAAGATACTCCTTGCTCAAATCGGAGCACATGTTACCTCTCTTCTGTCCAAGGTTTTCCGCATCTGCACAGCACTGTATATTATCATTCACACTGGTTATAACTGGAATAACACAGTGAAAGAAGCCTGAGCTTGGAAAATTTACCTTCGGACAACTTGGTCCGAAGTTAGGGAGTAGCTTGCGAAATAAAGCCTCTAATCGGGGTTGATGAATAAAAGCCTGCATCAGGTAGTTTACCTGGACTTATGACGTTCTTAAGAGCTTCCAAACTAAAGTCACTGCCATTGAAGAGCGTTACGAAGGAATCGGAAATCACGCTCCTGTTGAACTGAAGTACCTGGGACCTAAATATTTTAAGGATGGTATCAATCTCACAAAAAATAGTGATTTATGCACCCTGTACGACTACATCATAGTAGAATCGTTTCTAGATGTGCAGACAGTTCCAGTAATTGATTTTGTATCTTCGGCTAGTCAAGTCGAGCTGCTTGAGTCGCATTTGCAGACCAGAAGCTCGTTGGTATCATGAGAAAACGTCCAGTTGCTGAGGTTGACCAGAAATTCCACATTACTCCTGCGAAGGCCGCTACCAAGTCCGCCGAAGAGGAGTTTGAGGTTGTTTCAAAGGGACGATCTTGGTGATCGCGAACAATCCGTATCGATGTGCTGACAATGATAAGATCCACATCAAGTTGGTCGTACCGTAAGTTTGTGAAGCAGAAATAAGTTTGTGAAGCAGAAATAACTAGTGTAAGCTGTGTAAATATGAGTAACACCAGTTAGATGCTTGCTTTCGAGCGTATTTTCCTCATTAAATCTAGTTACCTTCTCTCGGCATGGGATAGACCGTGAAGTAAGTTATGGGCAATAGGCAACACTCTCACTGGTTTCATACATCCTGTGGCCGGGTAAGTTATAATAGTAAAAGTTGACTGAACGCATGAATATAAAAATACGAAGTACTCTCTCTCTCTCTCTCTTCTCTTTTTTTTTCTTTTCTTTTTTTTTTTTTTTTAGAGAGGCTATTTAATAGCCAAGACATAGCTTGAAAACTTCGATGGTGAGGAGTGGGACGTGTCCACCAACGCCGAGCATTGCGATACACAATATAACGCGAGGTGGTTTCTGCCCCTAATAGGCCTGTATCCTGCACCGCACAAGTACTTGCACACAGGCATTGCAGACTGAAGAACTCAACTCATTCTAGTAGTCAGAGTGGAAAGGGTATCATAAGCTAGCTGGTATGTTAGGCCCCAATGAGAGGGGGAAAGAATACATATATGGTTTCCCACAGTCACTGTCACCGGTCATACGTTGGTACTCCGTATTATTTGAGGCCTTGTTGATCATCTTCTTGCTTTCGATGTTTTGGGGACCATCAAAGTCTGCGCTTAAGCAAACTTTCTTGCCGCGCGCTAACTAGTCTCACGTGATAAAACGCACGTTTGAGAACTGTGTTACGTAATTATTAGTCAATTAACTTAACTTTAACGACGACTTGGAAGCTCGCGACATCCTCGATAGTTACAAAGACTGGGAAGGAAAAATGCCCCTGTTCATGCATGCAAACGCACGACTTCCCCTTCTATTTCCCAGAAACAAGACCTAGAGTACTGGTACTATATCGGTTAGCAGGGAAATAGTCGGTGTCATGTTTGTTATCACTTTGGCAACTACTCTGATTTTGTTCTAAACCGCATTCCGGGGCAGGGAACGAAAGGGAGTAATGAAGTCATCGGAGAAATTAATTAGTACTTCATACTACGTCAGGACTCTTAACCGAGCTGATTGTCGACTTACCTGAGAAGCATCTAAACATACCGGTTACGTACAAAACAGCAAGTAATGCATAATATATATGAGGGAACAGGGGCCAAGCTGTACGGATACTCTAACCGTACTGTTGGGCTTGCAATGTATGTTGGCCTAATACATTAGCCCAATACACCAACTCACCCTGGGAAAGTGTATATGTACCTTATCCCAATACCCTCTTCATATGCAGAGGAGCTTGTATTTAACATTTTATGGCTAGCAAACAGTTGATGTCATGTCGGCTATATTGCTTTCGACTACGCTTGGCTTAAGGGTGATGTCCCTTTAGGTTGATGTAGGCAAAGTCTTAATCCGGCCTTGTTGAGTAATGTTATCACTATGTATGGTGGACAAAATTAATCTTTTCCGCCGGAATAGCCTGCTTCTCCGAAGTCATAATGGCCGGTCTCGGATGCATGGGCGGTGGCACCCTTTTCACCAACAAAGAGTCCTCCACAAACGTTGCATTTGACTTGGAAGTTGCTGGTGTCAGTATAATAATGTTTCTCATTTAGTATCTGACATAGCTCTATGGCTTTTTCCAAAATTACCGGGTCCGAGGAGTCAAATATCCTGGTGTCGAACTCCGGCGGAGCATATGCATGGGTGTAGGGTTCATCAGATGGAGATAAGGCAACAGTGTCGTAATGGATTCCCGAGTATACCACGACGCAGCGGGTAGGACGGCCCTCATTGAACCGGTCTATTCGCAGAGTCTGAACATCTATTGAGCATATTTCAATATCAAAATGTTTGCTGAGGATGCCAAGCTCGATTCCACCCCCCCACGCATCCTCAGTCTGAATCCATCGGCAGTAGTCATCAGGGGCCTTTTCCAAAACCGCAGCAGTGTAGAAGTCTGGTTGTTCTTGAATGCTTTGAGCGACGATAGACCGCAATTCGGTCATGGTGTCAATTGTGCCTATGACTGCACTGCCAACGGCACGGAACAAACATGAGTTATCGTCAGGCATGACCCGAAGGACAATCGTTCCCCCATGTTCAGGAGAGGGAATCTCTGGTGCATTGTCTTCTATACTGCTCTTCTTCTTGGTGAGAGAAAGCGGTGCTGCTGGTTCTTTCTTTGCCTGTTCGAATGACGGCTCTGGCTGCTGTGCAGGCTCCTCCCGCTTACTCACAATGAGCTGCTCCCCATTCAGATTGACGCCTATATCTTTGATCTTAGACTTGGCATCAAACTGGCTAAGAGGGAGGGATTGCGGTGGATATCCGTACTTTATATCGTATGATGACAGTGAAGTCGCTCGGCTGATATTGTCCAACAGCTCCTCCACCGTTGCCGTGTCCTCCAGAGTGACGGTAGACTGGCCATCAGGGCCACGAATCCGAAGTCTCATATTGATCCTCTCAGCACTTGCAAGCTGTAAATAAGAAATAAATGTCTAAGAATGTCAGTTTCTTTCTCGTCCTCGCCGTCTTCCAGGTTTGCTTGGCCTGCAGCTCACCATAAGGTTTGAGCTCCCGCCAAGCCCATTTATCCAATCGCGGCTAAATATAAATCCGTAAGAATCACATGATCTAGACGCGGGAAAAAAAAAGAAGTTCGCGATTATCGGAACTTGGACCTAATTCGAGCTGCGCTCACTTTCACTCCACTGCGACTTGACTGACTCGCTTTGTTCTGGTAGCTGGTCGTCGCGGGCTTCACTACGTTGAGAACACATCTAGCCATGGCAGAAGATAGCTCTGGGGGTGCTGCGAGCATCGACAATCAGCTGCGGGAGGCTGCGCAGGAGCCGGCAGCTGAGACTCCTGGGGTAGTCGAATCGATCGAGAGCTCCAAGGCCGCCGATGCGCCTGCCAGTCAAGTCACCCTCGTGCAATGGAGGGCCATGTCTGATGTTCTCATAAGCCTATACAACTATAGGGAGCCAGAGTATGTCTATGCGATCGTATCTATACCCGTGTCTATCACGTTCTCAAGCTTACCTCGTTGGAAACAGCGGCCATGATCCTTCGAGACTTTTCCATCGAAGCGTTAACAAACGCAACGTACCCGATTACTATGACGTGATCAAGGAACCGATGGCCCTGAGCGTGCTGAAACAGAAGATCAAATCCAAGGTCTATACTCACTTCGCGGAGTTTGTCAGGGACTGCGCTCTGGTAAGAGAACAATCTCACCTCTGGGGTTAGCCATAATAGGTGATGCTAACACCGGCGTATAGATCCCACATAATGCGCAAACATACAATCGCCCGAAGTCCATGGCTTATGAGGACGCGCTCATTATCAAAGTATGTTGTTCCTTCCTAGCCCTACAGTGAGAAACTATACTAAATCTTCAATTTTTCACTTTTGCAGGATGTGATGATATCCGAATTCCAAAGGCTCGCAGAACAAGAAATAATCTCCCCCGAAACGGCTCAACTTCCTGACCTTGGAGAAATTCCGGAAGCTGACCCTCTCCCGGCCGAGGAGGAGGAGGAAGAAGAGGAAGAGGACGAAGAAGATGAAGAAGCCGAAGATTCAGACGACGAAGCTCCACGGCGAAAACGTAAAGGCAGGCCTCGTCTTAACTCAAAACGCGAAAGTGGAGCGAACGACCTTCACAAGGGAGCTGACGCTGATGGACGCAAAAGACGCGGCCGCCCCCCACGTGTTGATACCCCTATGGAAGCCCGAATCAAAGCCGTTCTCAAAGGAATACGTAAACTGAAAGACAGCAGCGGTCAGATGAAGGTTCGCCATTTTGAGCGCCTCCCGGATAAGTCAGCGTATCCAGATTACTACGTTGAGATTAAGGAGCCTCTTGCTATCGATCTCATCAAGAGAAAGTCAAAACGCAAAAAGTACACATCCGTTGACCACTTTATGAGGGACGTCGATGTCATGTTCAACAACGCAAAGGTTTATAACCTTCCTGAGAGCCAGATATACCGAGATGCCGTTGATCTGCACCGGGAGGCACATAGGCTTGCCGAACAGGAGAAGAACAAGGCGGACAGTGAATACTTGATGGAGGACGGCCGTCTACCATTGCCTAATGGTATTACATACAAAGACGAGGTCTGGCGGGTTGGTGATTGGGTTCATCTCCAGAATCCAAACGATGCGACGAAGCCCATTGTAGCCCAGCTATATCGGACCTGGCAGGACCCTGAGGGTGAAAAATGGATCAATGCGTGCTGGTACTACCGACCCGAGCAAACCGTCCATCATTTCGAGAAGCATTTCTACCCCAATGAAGTTGTCAAGACTGGCCAATACCGAGACCACCGGATAGACGAAGTTGTTGATAGATGCTTTGTTATGTTCTTCACGCGCTACAATCGTGGACGTCCACGGGACCTACCACTCAACAAAGAGGTTTATGTGTGCGAAGCCAGATACAATGAAGAAAAGCACAAACTCAACAAGATCAAAACATGGGCCAGCTGCCTGCCCGACGAGGTACGTGAGAAGGACTACGAGATGGAACTGTTTGATGCCCCTCGGAAGATCAAGAAGATCCCGAGTCCTATCAGACATCTCCTCAAAGAAGACGCAAAGGAAACGGATGACCTCCCAAAGCCTACCTGGGGTGCCGAGAATGCGCCGCCTATCGTGGGAGCTGTCCATTGCCGTCCACGCGATGAGAATGTGAGTAGCCAGCCGCCTAAGATACGTCCTGCATGGTGTCACGAGTTTACTGACCCGTTCTTTAGGAGTCTCCTCCCCCCGAGCCAACACCTTCACCACCTCCTCCGCAGCTTCAGCCGCCTGCTGCTTTACCAATTTCGAGGCCACCTTCAATGGTTCAGCCTCATACGCCTATGCAGCCTATGCCCGGCCAAGATCATGTTCGACATAACTCTATTCCACACATTCCTGGCCGTTTGCCTCACGCGGGCCACCTTGCTGCTTCCCCTCAGCCTCCCATGATGCCAGGAGGGCCACACCCATACCACCCAACACGACCAAATATGCCGATGTACCCAGTCGCTCACAACAACCGTAACATGCCAGTTCATCCGCAGACACCCCAGCCTCCATACCATGCTCCCCAGCCTGCACAGCCATACTCAGCACCGCATAACTTCCTTTCATACCAAGGAAGCCGCTTGCCTCAAGCGAGCATCCCACCACCTGTTTACAACCCCAATGCACCGCGCAGTGTAGAGACCTTCCATCTCCGTGACGGCCTGGACCAATCGATTCCAAAGGAAATACGCGATCAGTTCCAGCAAGATGACCAGGGACGTGTCCTTTTCTTCAATGTTCCACCTCTGGACGTTGTATCAAATAGTCACCAGGGACTCAGCCACTCTCTGAAATACCTTGCAGCCAAGGAAAGACGGCTCAAGCTAATAGCAGCCACCCGGAAAAGAATCGCTGCATCTTCAGAAGAGTCTCAGACGAAGAAGCAAAAGATTGAAGCTGAAGCTGCGGCACAGAAGAAACGGCTAGAGGACAAGGAAAACCTCCATGCTGAAACTCTCAAAATGATTACACAGACTATTACTAGGAGCAACTCAGAGTTCTACATGTACCACTACGGTGATCGAGCCGCCGAAGTTATGGAACAAGACCTCCAGGCCCATCTCGACAAGTGTTACCCAAAATCCCCCAAGCCAAAAGAGCCAGAGTTGGTCCTTCGGCCATCTGCGCCAAAGCTCCGCTGGAACTCCAAGGGCCCAGAATGATTCCGAGTCAATGGCCAAACTGTACGACTTACAGCATTACTGTACTTTTAGCTACACATATTTTAATGACAAGCATGCGGTTCTCCGGGTTTTTTTTAATAGTTCTCGTCTCTGCTCTTGATGCGGCTGTGTTTGCCTTGTTTGACTTGTTTGCGCTGTTTGCAAAGCTTACTAATCCACACTCGTATAAATATTTATCCGGCAAATTTTAGCTTTACGCTTACTCAGCAAAGGCGCGTCGTTAATTGGTTCTTCGCGTCTCGACGTGTAAAGCGGATCAAATCTACAGACGGCGCGACTATCAACTGATATTCGATATTCAAGCATTAACACAATTCTCCAGCTTCTTCCTCTTATCCTCTTTCTTCCCAAGTCAGGTATCACTTTGGGAGAGGATAAAAATCCGTTTACTTGACTCACCGTTCATGATTATATACTAGTTTACACTTATATCCCCAGCTATGGCCACCGACTCGCCGCGCTCGACGCGCTCCGATACTCCAAGCAATACCCAGAAGAGCACTGAGGGCTCCGGCAGCCATCATGGCAGCTCGCCAGTTACTATGACCCCTAGACGAAAGATTAAAGCTATGCTTGCCGCGTTCGACTCGGATTCGGAGCCAGATAATGCTACATCGAAACCATTCGCGAGACCCAACCCCGACCGTCCTGCTAGTGAAGTAGATGAGGACAGTGAAGATGACCAGGAGGATCAACTGCCAGCTGCACCAAGGGGAAGATTAGCTGCTAGGATGCTGGCAAACACATACTCTAAAGAATCAACATTGCCCGAGGGCAAGAGCATAACAACATCACGAGAAACATCAAAAGATATAGTACCAAACAAGGAAATGTTTGGGTTGGATTCTGGACCAGAATCGGAGGATGATGATGTCGTTGCCTTTGGAAGAAGAGAACGAACCACACAAGCAAGGGAAGCTCGTTCCCCCTCTCACCTACGAAATAACATGCCATCACGATCACCGTCGCCATTGTTTGTTCCAATGGAGTCACCTAGCCCCGCGAAGACGACACAACGTGACGCAGCCATTTCAGTAACTTCACCTCCAGTTTCCCGTCTCCAATCTCTTGTTAATGAGAAGCGTATGAAGCTTAAGCAGCTGGAGCAGGAAAAACTTGCAAAGGAGCAAGAGAGGGAGCAGAGGAGTATGGAGTTAGATACAGAGGGAGATGGAGAAGATGAAGACGATGAAGACGATGAAGCTGTCCAGCGGCTTACCCAACAGCCTCGGCCCATGAGAAAAGCTAGTAAGAAGGCATTGCTTGAGATGAACCGTGAGACGCAGCGGATAGCTCGGAACATGCAATTAGCACACGAGGCTACCACCAAGAAGAAGATAACCATTGAGAGCTTCTTGGCACGATTCAACAAGAAGCCCGCGTCTGCTCCTTCTAACAGCGGCTCTTGTTCAGATACCCCCGCCCAAACTTCGGATGCGGAAGCGTTGCACTCTACACCTCCGACCTCCCCTGTCAGGGAACCACTACAGAAGGATCAAGGAGACAAGCCTGCTCCTACTAATGAGACAGCCCCGAACGTAGAAAATCTTTTGAAAGAGGACATGGAAATCACCATTGATGATTTACTGGATAACAGTAACGAGTCTGAGATACCTCAACAGGAGAAAATTGAACAGCAATGTTTGAAAGGAAAGCCCGCTGCAATTGCAGCTGTCCCAAAGGCGACGAAACCCGGGAGAAAAATACAAGTTCGATTATCTCCTGAAACTATTGCTCAAAATCAGCGACACGACTCGGACTCAGAGCTCGAGGTGGTTACATCTCCACACAAGGCTCGCCGTTTAGCACTATTTGAGAATGTCCCAACGCAAAAGTCCCACAAATTATCAAACTCACTCCGCACATTGAAAGCATTGGCCCAGCTGCAGTCTAGTCGGAAACCGCAACCTATGACTCAGGGGGACCTTGATGACATCCTGCTTCGGAAGGCTAGGGAACAGGCTGCGCAACAGCGAGAGGAAAAAATTGCAGCCCTTCGAGCTAAAGGCGTGATCATCCAAACCGCCGAAGAACGCGTCCGTGGTGAGGAGGAGGTTGAAGATTTGGTCGAGAAGGCTAGAGAAGAGGCCGACCAGATTGCAAAACAAGAAAAGGCTGCCTCCAAGCGGGCTGCTGCAAAATCAAATAGCGAAGGCGTGGATGATATTGCCAGTGATGAAGAGGAAGAATATGTTGAGGATGCTGAAGAGGGCTCTGATAGTGAAAGCTCAGAGCACTCAGATGAAGAGCGGGAGGCCATGGGTAGTGACGATGACTGTGATGAACGTGAGGATATGGAGCAGAATACAAAATTCCTTGATATCCAAGCTGAACAAAGTGCCGAATCAGAGGTTGATGAAGATGAAGAGGCTGAAACACAAGATTTTAGCAAATTGAGCTTACGGCAAAGAAATAGGGCAAAGCTCGTTGTTAGCGATGACGAGGATGATAAGCCTGTCGATATGCAAGTGGCTACTACCCCAAAACCAAAGATACCCAACCTTGGACAACCGAGCACACCGCTTTTAGGATTATCCCAGGCCTTCGCTGCAACATTGGGTAACAGTCAGGATGATTCCCAGGAGGACTCTCTCGCACAATTACGCAAGATGCCTGGTATAGACCTTCCTGTAGCCGAACTATTCGATGCAGACTCGCAGGGTTTAGATCCTGAAACCCAGGTCCAGGAGAGCGGAAGTCTTGACATATTTGCCGGATTTCCAGAACACAATACTCCAGCAATCGATTCTCCCAGTACCAAAACATACACAGAATATTCACAGCTCCCAGAGCCAACTCAAGATAATGGGTTTGTCATGTCACCATTTGATCAAGCGAAACGTTTCCGACCCACCCCTTCTACTATAGCTGGGTCTGTGATAGTCTCCAACCAGGATGGTGATCATAGAAAAGAAAGAAAACGGCTCAGGCGCGGCCACGCTCACCAGGAAACCGTTGCTGGTGATGACGGCCAGCCCCATACCAACGTTGATGCTTTCAAATTAATGAAAAAGAGATCAAGTAAACCGTTTATAAAAGATAAGAGCAAGGCAAAAGAGATGGTTGAAGAAGCTGCTGAGGAATCCGACGATGAATACGCAGGCCTTGGAGGTGCAAGTGATGAAGACTCTGGACCAGAAGACGAGTTTGACAGACAAATGATCAATGATAATAGTGGAGAGGTAGTGGATGAGAAAGAACTGGCTGCTATGAACGCGTATGTATTCGAAGGTGCCTCCATTGTTCAATTCTTTCGGAAGCTAACATATGTGCAGTCATCATGAACGTGAGCAAGACGAGTTCCAGGTGAATAAACTCATGAAAGACATCACTACTGGAGCATTGCGCAGAAAACGCGTTGGCGATGCCTTGGATTTGTCAGACTCAGACGATGAACGTATCTCTCGACGCCGAGCGGCGAAGAGAAGAGAGTTTATGAAAATGCGAAAGGCTCTGCTTGCAGACGAGAAGATTGGTAAAATCGCAGAGGACCCGAAGAAAGCAGCTTTCATGAAAACTATCGAGGACATGGACTTCGATAATGACTCTGATTTCCTGGAAGAAGGCGAAGATACCGACAATTACGTTGCGTCCCAGGGGAGCAATAATAACAGCAATGATAGCAGCCAAAAGGATGGTGAATCGGCTACTAGAAAACGGCCTTTTGACCCTGCTGGTGCTGATTCACTAAACCGAATACCGGCGAAATCCCGAAAGCTCGCCCGTAAAGCAAGCATGAAGAAACCCCTGACTCTTGCTGAAATACGCGAAACCGTGTCCTTCGTACTTGATGGTCCTAACATAGGCGCTTCATCAGCAGTTCCTCCGTCAAGCAATATGGTGCCACATGATGAAGCAGCACAGCCTGATCACTCCGGTGGTATTGAAGAGGCTGATTTCATGGATGATGGAGGGGCTTCACAGACCGGTAAACCGGACAAGACTGGTTCGGTTGATAATGCTGCTCAGCCCCGCCGGCAACGAGGAAAGGTAGTTGACCGTCTCGCACTTCGACGCCAGGCATCATCTAATGCAGCTTCGGGAAGTAAGCTTGCTTTCCACTCCAGCATGAACAGTGCTGGGCCCGAATTCAAGCTTCCTCCTTTCCTGCAAAGACGATCATCCTCAGGTTTGTCGGTTGCAACGACAAAGTCTTCAACATCCACCAGCTCCGGCTCTTCCGTTGTGGTTACGGAGTCCGCTGGAGTTCAGGGTAGCAGAAAGGGTGCAGTGAATTACTATGCTGCGGCACGAGAAAAGGAAAGAGAACTACAGCTTAAGAAGGGCTTGAAGAGCTCCAGCTCGTCCAGCTTGATTGCTAAACGGATGAATATGGGAGGTGGGCTAAGCGGGCTGTTAGGTTCAAGGCCGAGTGAATGGGAATGATGAAAATTTCCTTGGCTAATGGGTGTATGTATATATTTGCTTTGGGTTTGATCATATTGTAGGGCAGGAGTCAACGGTTAGTGGTTATGCATTGAGCGGCTCTATGGTATGTTTAGGCATAGCTTATTAAATAAAAAGTGTACTAATTTTTTTTCCTCTTCCCTTCAGACCAGAATATCCCACTCAATCCCCACCCAGCAGGGCTGAGAAGAGCTCTTGACAGTATCAGTGTCGTCTTTACCAGAATGCTCAATTCCAGTAGTAGTAAGCGTATCAATCTCGATCTCCCATGCCAGGCCCTTTCTAATACCAATGGAGCTGCCATCCTGGATGATGTTAGAGGCAGATACTGTTGATGGAGAGGCTCTTAGAGGAGGGTTAAAAAGCAGCATTTGAGCTAAAGGTTTTTTATCTTCCCCATGGCTGCAGAGTATAAATGGAGCTGGGTGCCCGGCTCCTCGAGGAGAATGTGTAGTTGAATATTTCACCCCTCTAACTTTCGTATTAAGGCAGTACTTGTCCTGGACGTTGATCTGACTTGGGCTGGTGTCGTTATCATTTGTAATTGGGTAGGCAGAAGAAAACAGTGCAGCCGGTAATGATGATGGCCGGCCACTTGCCTGACGTCTGGCCCCGATTTCCAGTATCCAGTTTCGAACTTGTGTCGCCATTCCATTGGGAGTAAAATCCGGCTTCGCTAAAGAGCCACCGCGCCCTCGCTTGGGGCGACGTGCGAGTGGAGAGAATGGACTTGGGCTCGTCACAGGGCCCGCTCTCTTCTTTCCATGTTCCGCTTCGGGGGTAGATGGCAGGACGAAACGTGGCTTTTGTCGTGGTGTAGATGCAGTGACTCCTGGCTCCCCGTGGTGGGGAGCTTGAGAATAATTCGGTTTTCCAGGTATGGGGGTATTAATTTGCCATTTGCTAACGATAAATCGAGGATGGATAGATGGCACTTGCCCATGTGACGGCTCCTTCCGAGCAGGCGTAATAATGTCCTGATCATTTAGCTCTGAGGGAGGGCTCCTAGGATCTTCCACAAAGGCGGGAGGTGAACTCCCGAGAGAAGACACGATATCATCGCCGCCAGGAACCTTTCTCTTAGCTTCGGGATCACCCTCTATAGAGGGAGTCCGGGAAAGCTGTCTTTGCCGTTTGACTTTTGGACCGGTAGGAGAAAGGGGGAGGAGCATTTCATCGTCACTACTACAAGCATCTCCGCTCGTCACTTTTTGGTTGCTGAGATTGTCTCCAGACCCTGACGAAATGCTTCCGGCATTGTTTACGGGTTCCGGTTCCGACTCCGAATCCTCAATCACTTCACCATGAAAAGCGGTAGACAGTCTTTTCAACCCATGAATACCCTCCTGATCGCCCCTGTCGATCTCATCAACTGTCGCCGGACGTCGTGACTGGCTACTATTGCCCCCAAATCGGAAACGGGGAGTTGACGCGAACTGAACACTGCTCTGGGACGATGGCGGCCCCAAACGAAATCGCGGAGTTCGGGTTACTTGTTGCGGAAGACGAGACCTGTTGGGGTATTCAGGATATTCATCTTCCTCCGGCTTTTGACGCGCTCTTGCTGGTGTCTGCTAGAGAAGTCAACGAAGTCCATGTCCCCAAGGCGCCACAGCAAACATACATTCATATGGCATGATATATCGCTTTCTAAATCAATTCTCTAGATCTCAGGCAAATCGGCTTATTCATCCCGGGTTCCATCTCACTAAATGCTGCCGGATTAGTTGATGAGACGAAACAAGTCAAGCAAGATACGCGAAAACGCGGCTGATGTTCAATTAAAGATGAGGCTCTGCGCATCAGCCGAGGTTCTTGGCAAAACCCGAGCCATCCAACTCCAATCGCTGGCTCAGGAATATCAAGAAGAAATTCAATATGTGAATGCAACACGGCCATCATCCAACATACTGCAATTGCAATGATGGAAACACTTCGTCCTCGCCCTCGGACACTACTTTTAACGTTAGATGCGTTCAACACGATATTTCACCCTAGGCAACACGTCGCGCTGCAGTACACTGAGATTGCAAAGGCTGCAGGTTTCATATCCCAAAATGTTACTCCAGAATCAGTACAGGCGGCATTCAAGGTTTCTTATAAGCGGGAGGCTGCTTCAAGGCCCAATTATGGGCGAAACACACCAGGATTTGGTGGTCCTAGAGAATGGTGGGCAAATGTGATAAGGGGTTGTTTTGCACGAGTTCACACGGGCAAAAACGAATTATCGGGCGTTTCAGAAACAAGAGCCGTACGAGAGGTCCCGGACTCATTGGTAGCTCAGCTCCTTCGAAGATTTGAGAGCAAGGAAGGGTATACTTTATTCGAAGATGTGGAAAGTTTCTTTGACCGTCTAAATTCCTGGAAGAAGGAGCTGCAGGAGAGGAAGAAAGCCGGCAGTCTTAGAGATGGCGATGTACGGAATGTCATTGTTGGTGTGGTCTCCAACTCCGACGACAGGGTATCCCCGATCCTGAACTCTTTGGGGCTGTCAGTTGGAAATGCATGGGCGGACAGCGGAGAGTTGCTACCTCGTGCATCATCATCCATTCCTACGGGTGAAGCCCAGTTGAATGATGTTGACTTTATAGTGACGAGTTATGAGGCAGGAGAGGAAAAGCCACATCGCCATATCTTTGACGTTGCGAAAACCAGAGCTAAAGAGCATTTGTTGGTTACAGACCCTTCGTCTCAGGTAGAGGGTGGCTGGAGATGTATTCATATAGGAGACGACCATGGTGATGATTACCAAGGAGCCATTAATGCTGGATGGGAAAGCTTCTTGTTACTCCGGGATGGGATGGACTATCTCCCCGGTACGGACCATCGGGCCATTGGGAGTGATGTGAAGACTCTCCGTTCTTTGACCGATTTATATACTCAATTGAACCAAAGATGAGAAATTTGAATCCGCTCAACTATCTTCAAACTTTTATACATGAACTGGGGTATCTATTCTAAGCCATTGAACCTCCTTCCGCAACGATACTCAGTGTATCAAGGGCAGTTTTGCATGCCCATTTCACCAATTTCTTATCCCGTTTCGAAGTCACTACGTCAGACTTGGTAACGACTTTGCGGATAAAATATCTCAGCCCTGCAACCACCTGCGGCGTCTCAGTGGTTTTCATAAAAATAGTTACTAGGGCCTTCTCGTCATACCCATCGTCAGCGCTGCCTTCGCTCTTGTGCTTTTTATGTGATTTTTGCTGCGATTGTGTCATGACTGTTATGAGAAGAATCTCCACAAACGTCTTTGTTTTTGGTTGCAAGTACGGGAAATCGAGGATTTTAAGGATGCCTAAAGACAAACTACCCTCTGCAATTAAACTGGCAAACATCTTCGCCAGGTTGAATATTGCTCTTGTACTGAGTGCATTTTCCTCGTCTTCGGCATCAATGCCACTAAAATCATCGTCCTCCTCCAAGTGGCCTCGCTCCCCCATCTTCTTGAAGATGTCCCAGAGGGAGAACATAAACGCCATTCTCATTCTCTTCTCGCCACATAGCTTTCGTGCTATCAACGTGTAGTAAGGGTTATGCGCTTCCTCCTCAGTTGCGCAATGCATCAAGACGCGAGGAATTTCGGTCTCTTGATTTCGTTTTAAATGGAGTTTGGTTAGCCGAAGATACGCATCTCGACAGTCGGTTGCCGACATTATTGCGACGAATATTGATCGTCGAACGTCAGTGTTCATGCGATGGGCCCTGGCCAGCTGACCTAAGTCAACTTCTCCTCCGATGATATCGACATCCAGAGTGTCCGTCAAAACTGCATCACGGCCTGTACTGGGTTCAGTGCTGTGGTCGTCGGTCATCGAAGGGTCCTTCCAGCTTGCACCAACAAGCCACCATTTCCCTGTCTTAGATGAGTTATGAATATCCGCTCGGCTGATTCTGAGTGGCTCGCTAGCTCTGAGGTTCCTGTTGTTCAGGGTTCCAAGAACTTTTCGCATCTTGGTGATGTGCTCGGAAGCCAGTGCTGTACCGGCAATGCCCGTTTTTAGGCGGTTGTTTTTGAGATCAGTGATTATTTCAATCATGAATTTCGTGCGAACCGATAATGCTGCCTCGCCAACCCGAGCTACTGCTGGCTGAACGAGCATTACAATATCCTTCAGCGAGGATGGATCATCTTGCCTCAGTTGAGATCCAGAACCTATAGTTGGATTTAGTATCAACATGTAACAAGGGGACTTTAGCATATACAGGCATTACTCACTCTTGATAATTTTCAGAAGCAGTTCAGTGTTCAACTCATTAATCTCCGTGAGCAAGAGACGAATATAATCAAACGCTAAACTGCTCCCAATAACATGGAAATTATATAAATGTGATAGCAAAGACATCAGGTTTGACAATATCTTGCTCTTAGAGGCATGATCACTGGAGTTTTTATCCTCGTAGATTTCATCGAACTTTTCCACGACGCGCTGTACAAGCTCTGCTCCAAAATCCATTCCAATTACCTTATATACCGCAGATATAAAGGCAGCGTGGAGGATGACAAAGGTATCATTAAGGGTGCTCCTATCAGCTACTGAAGCAAGCAATAGGTCTATTAGGGTGGTTGTGACGTTTTTGCGCGGGTGGTCTTGATATATCTTTTCGATCTCAGAGAGAATCGATATCAGGTTGGCTTCTGATAGCTTGTTGAGCTGGCCCTGCAATTGACGACGAATACGAACAAGAGCTTCAGATTCTGTTGCTGCAGCCGCGCGTAGCGATGGCGGAATGTATTTTGGTTGGTCCTTGCTGGAGGGAGCTACAGGGGCAACATATGGGTTCTCTTTTATTCGTTTGGGAGGCTGCTCAGGTTCGTCGTCGAAGCCTTCGAATTCGTCCATACTGCCCTCTTCGCTGTCCTCGTCCTCCTCCTCTAATTCATCCAGCAAATCTTCATCGTCTTCGTCTGTTTCATCCTCCCCACTGTCCATATCGAAACTATCGCCGTTACTATCCGAGTCTTCGTCGAGACTCATATCAGCCTGCGCCTGAGCCTGAGCTTTTCTCCTTTTGCTCTGTAGCCATTCATCGCCGTCTTGCTTGCGCCTCTTCAGGTCTGTCTCAGAATCGTATCCCCCAAGATCACCCAGTATCTCAGCTAGCCCATCTTCTTCAAAAGATTTCGGAAGCTTCTTCTTTCCCTTCAGCCCCAGGGCCTTCTCCAGCCGAGCTATCTCTCTGTCGTCCTCTTCAAGCTTCTCCCGAACAGCCCGTGGGATTTTGCGCTCAGGAAGGGCAACATCTCCATCGTCGTCCTTCTTTTTACCCGGAGCTTCATCACTTCGCTTCCGTTTTTTCAGGATGGATTTGGGCTCCGGCTTCGCTGGTATAGCTGTTCGTAGCTCTCTGTCGCCAGCATCATCACCTGACAACGCTTCTGTGCCGGAGTCCTCATCACGATCATCTTGTACACGTCGTTGCACCGGCTTCCGCGGCTGCTGGTGATGCTGTTTCTTCTGTGAGCGTTCTTCCTTTCGCCTTTCTTTCCTGCTCAGAGGCTTCCCTCGCCCTCTGTTGGATCTCCCACTGTCCCGGCCGTCCTTCAGTCCCAGCTCCTCGCGCAGCTGCTTTGGGAGCCGCGTGGTATTTATCTCCGGTCGACGCATCGCTGTTTCGTCCTCGTCATCTCATCCTCAAATCCCCAACATCTGGACTTTTTTTTTTTTTATTTCTCTTATCTTTTTTTTTTTTTCTTTTATTCAAAAATTATGATGTGGCCCAAGCGTCATGCCACTAAACCTTAAATCGTCCACACTTTTTGACGCTGCGAAAAAAAAAGACCGAAAAGAAGAGAAACAACCAAACAACAAGCGACAGCTTCGCCTTTCTTACTGTGTCATTATTACCTGCTTGCGGGCCTGATTATATACCTAGGTTCTTGCAAAGGAAATATCTGCCTTGGATACGTTTACCAGGCCCTCATTGATAGCTATACGCCGGCGCAACAATGTCGAAACCCCACCTCCCTAACGACGAGGTATGGATACAGGACGAAATATACCCCACGATACACAGGGTGCTTTAGATAGTCCAGATAGCTAATGGTGTATTGTCTATAGTTCTTCTCCTTTCTCGAGTCCCTCCTCGTCAAGCAGTCGGCTTCGTCCCGCGGCTCGGTTTTCCTCACACAGAAGCGTCTCCAGTCAGAAACTACAAGTAAAGATGAATCACAGCCTACAGAGTCGAACCCGCCAAGGATCCTAATTCGGGCATCAAATGGAAGACACAAAGATTCGAAAGTTAAGGCTTCCACGGTCGTGAAACCAGAAGAGATAGAAGCATTTTATCGCCGGTATGCGGAGATATGCAAGACCGGCATGGTGGGCTTGAAGAAGAGGGACCGCAGCGCAAAGAAGAAAGGCAAGGCCAAGGGAAAGAAATAGGAGCAGAGAGCTTAATTTAAGGACGGCCACGAGCTGGTGATGTGTCTTGTTGAGCTGAGGAAGAGCTTTTTTGCTCTTGGGATATTTATGCATTGTTTGGCGTTAGATGGGGTCTCTTACTGTGTACTGGGACATAGAAATATACGGGCAACGACGGATCAGTTTCAACAAATGAAATGGTATTCAATGATGATGGCTGGTATACCAAGAATGCTGCAATAAAAGAAACGCGAACGAGCGAGACGTCTTGTACGTCCAGTAAGATTCCCGTACAGCTATGGTAAAAAAAAAAAAAAAAAATAGTAAGCCACCTCCCGATAAATGCTATAGAAAATGTCATTAATGCAAGTAGATGTTGCATATGGTGCCTGGAACCCCAAACCGTCATTACCGCCCACAGAACACGCTAGATGGACCGAAAGGAAGAACGAAAGAAAGAAAGTAGGAGACAAGTGGTACAAGTACAGCCTAAACAAAACAGAATGCAATGAGGTCTAATCTGCCTCGTCCAAGGAATCGTAGACGCTGAGTGAATTCGAGTTCACCTGCTTGAGTGAGGAGCTGTAGGGGATGGGTATGCCAAAGTCGTCTTCACTTAGATCACCAATGTCATCCTGGTCAGAGTATGGGTCTGGTAATTCAGGGGAAGTAGGAGATGGTCTGGTAGCAGCTACCTTTGCAGCAAGACGTAGGAGAAGCATGAGGAACTGGACTGGAGGGCCGAGGACATAGGTGCATGTCTTCTTCATGATTGTGTGAGTGAGATGGTTGGCGGGAGACCGCGCAGAGGGATAGTATAGAGTAGAAGGTGGTGGGAGCGGCGATAGATCACGCTTCCGGTTGCTCCGAAGGCGTTGGCGCAGATCAGAGCTGGGTTCGTCAACGCCAACGCCTTCTTCGGATGAAAGGTAGATTGATCCGTGTCTGTCAAAGCTAGGTTGCGTAGGAGTTGAATGTAGATCCGTGGGTAAAAATTCACTTGGTATTTGGCTCATATTATTGTTATCTGAATCAATAAAAGGGTCGGATTCTGGAATAGATGGAGATCTGTCTGAAATATCTTCGCCATGCGCCAAAGAGGGGGCTGCAGTAGTCCCTTCATTCCATGGAGACGGAGGGTCCGAGTATTGGGTGTCTGAGGGGGAAATGGAATCATCCATTTCACATGTATGGTAAGACCCTAGGCTAGACATCCGCTCGCTGTCATCCATATACTCCTGGTGGTCCTTTTCCTCTGCGGGGCTTGCATCTTGGAATTGCTGGAATTTGGCGACCAAAGACTCGAATGTCTGAGGAGGCGGCGTCACTGCAGAACTATGCGCCTGCATATTATCCGGTACAAGCATAAAATCTTCTCCATCAGTGGCCACAGACGGGTCGTTGTCCGTATCCTGGTCCTGCTCCTGGTCCTGCTCCCGAGAGGTGGCTTTGCGCACATCAAGTACGGGCCCGCCATTTGATTCCAGATCACGCGAGCCAGCCAAAGGCACATCAGTAGGGAGATTCAACGGTATAAAGGCAGGCATGGGCTGTAATTTCGGCTGCCATGCTTTCTTCTTCTTGGGTGTTTTTGCTTCCTCTGGCAGGACCACGGAGAACCCACGTTTAAACGGACAGGGAGTGATTTCGTATCTGATAATCCCGGAGAGGACCTCTTTGAAGCTCTCGACCCGGCTCTTATCCTCCTCCGTCTCGCCAGGGAGCTCGACGCGATAATAGGTGAGTTTCCGTATCCTGAAGACGAATCTTGAGACCTGGTCCACACACCAGCACTGGCTGTTCTTGAGTAACGGGTACACCACGCTGCCGGATTTCAGAAATGTAGCCGAGCCCGCAACGGTCTCTATCTTCAGCGGGCCAATAGAGGCCAGTCTCTCTGTCGGCAGCTCCCACGGGAGTGTTTCTATGGCGTCCACAGGGTAGTCGAGGTCTGGGAGGATAGGGGAAGACGAAGAGGAATTTGGCAGCTCGAACTTGAATATCTTCGCAGAGGGGCTGGAGTAGAGGATCTCGTCTGAAGGAGAGGGCCCGCTGGTCGAAAGCTCATGCGCTCCCAGGCTGTATCGGCCTGTCGAGACGGCTCTGGTTCGGGGGATGGTCGAGGAGCGGCGCAGGGGGGATGGCGATTCGGCCATGGCAGAGGGAGGGAGGGAGAGAGAGCGACAGCCAACGAAAAGACAGACGAAAAGAGCGAGAAAGGAAATATAAAAAAGGAGCGTAAGTAGAAGTAGATGAAGGTAAACAGAACCAAGGTCCTCGCTCTTACATCGCGCGCATGTGAAGAGGAGTTGCGGATGTTTCAAAGTTGTTGCTGCTTGACTCTGTCGGCTTTTGCTCTCCACCTCGTAGATAATCACAACTAACTAGTCAGTGTGACGTAGAGGCACCATCAGCCACCAAAACGCCAACATCAACATCGACAACACGCGATCAACACATCGACGGAGGATCCTTGACGGCGGCAGATACACCTATCCAGGCCATCGAGATGCCCAAGTTCGAACCCAATGCCATCCTCCGGGGCGCCCAGCTGACGCTCGTAGGCGGTAGGTCTCTCTCCAGCCTGGACGGGACAGTTGATGTCACCACCAGACTCGCTGACGGCGTGGTCATACAGCACACAGGGCGCTGCAGAACCCGGAGCTCTTCAAGTCGGAGCATTATAAACAGGCTGCCCTCGCTGTCTGCAGTGGGATAGCCATCCACCTCGTCGTTGCGATCCCGGTACGCAGGTGGTCTGCCCGCTCTCGTTCTCCGGCCGTGGCTAACAACAAGATGACTGCCAGATCGTTGCCGTCAAGCTGGTGATATGGCTTCTCTCCTGGGCTGTTGACCTAGAGAATGCTGTGTGGCACGATAAAGTGGTCGGGACACTGGACTTCGTGTCCAACTATGTCCTTCAGGTGCCATTTTTCCTCATGACCCTGATGCGGTATATCACGCCAACCCTGGACAATATGTATGCATCAGCCTGTTCCTTGGTATGGTCAGTAGACGGAGCTGACTCTACATTTCCCTAACAGGTTCATGGAGTCCCTACGCTGGGTCGATATAACGTATACGCAGAAGCACAAGGACGATGACCCGACGACACTACGGCCAATGTACTATGATAACCTGCGGATGTACTCCAAAGGTGGCATGTCTCATGGCAAGAAGTCGAGCCTTGCGCCTCTAAAGGCCTTTGCCATTCGCTACGGAAAACGAACCGGCATGGCGCTGGCAGTCTACATCCTCTCACATCTCCCTTTAGTCGGCCGCTTCGTTCTTCCATGTGCAAGTTTCTATACCTTCAACAAGGCTGTTGGTCTAGGACCAGCGGCCGTGGTCTTTGGAACCGGTCTGGTACTGCCTAAGAAGTATCTGATTGTCTTTCTACAGAGTTACTTTGCCTCTCGCAGCTTGATGAGAGAGCTGGTAAGCCATGAGTGTCCCACTACCAATGACTACATACTAACAACTCTACCTAGCTTGAGCCGTATTTCAGCCGAGTCAAATTCACTGCTGATCAGAAACGACGGTGGTTCCTCGACAGAGATGGAGTATTGTTTGGATTTGCAGTTGGGTTCTATCTTATGATTCGCATCCCCGTGCTGGGAGTCTTGCTCTACGGCATTGCCGAGGCGTCAACGGCGTACCTGGTCACCAAGATTACCGATCCGCCGCCACCGCCAGCCTACTCTGAAGGCTTCGCTGAGGGACAAGTGACTTGGACGAACAAGCATCTCTTCCTTAAGCTTCCCCTAGACTCCCTCGACTTCCCCGTTGTCAAAGCCCGCGAAGGAAAGAAAATATCCTGAGATCTTTTAAAGAAATCCCTGGTCTCTCAGGGATATACAGGATAGCCGCTGGCCGCCTGATTTCTCATGGTTCTCTCCCACTTACTCAACCATGGAACAGACAAACCAAAATTTTATACCCCGGGCTTGTGCCTTGATGACGAATCTCTATCTACTGGACCATTTTATCTCCTGACTGCCTTTCTTTTTGCGTCCCTGAACCAGGCGAAAGGTGTTCACGTGATGTTTGTTTGCCTAAAAAAAAACAGCCATTATACTGTCTATGTCCATTTCTATCCTCCCACTACGTCTGCCTTCTGTTCCTTTGCCAGCATCTCTCGTTACATGCTCCCTTTTGCTCTCTCTCTCCTTTCTGCCTTCTCTTCCTTAAGCCCTAATTTTAGGCTCAAACGGGGAAGGATCCACCTGACCCACTTGTCCCGAGCTTATGTCATCAAAACAAAATTTTTGGATGGAAAAAAATAATAAACAACAGAAAAAAAAAGACGAAGCAATCGATAACTAAAGCAACGACAGCTGAGTCGCATCGCGGCAGTGAGAGAAAGAGAGAGGGCATCGTGGAGAGAGATTAGGACCTTCAGAGGATACAAACCGCTTCTGGGCCTGCTCGAACAGCAACAGTGGAAGCTATGACTGTGAACTCTGTGGACGGCGGTACGCACGAGTCGTCGGCCTTCGATACCAACGGCGGAGTCAAAACACACCAGGAGGAGATGGATTCTCAGCAGGATAACAGCTGGAGCGCAATTCAAGACCGGGAGGACCAGGCAGCCTCGTCCAATACCGCATCATCGCCAAATGCAGCAAAGAAGAAGAAGGGCCGCGCCGGCTACTGGAAGGAAAAGAAGGCAGCAAAGAAATTGGCACAAGCTGCAGTCGATGGCGATTTGAATGACAACGGCGGCGTCTCAACTTCAATGCCTGCTGACAAGGATACGACACAGCTTGATATTGAGAATGTCGACCCTAATGCCACCGTTGAGCAGGACGCCCCGATGCCAGGCTCCGACGCACCCACCAAACCAAAGGCAAAGCCTAAGGATCGGAAGAAAACCAAGAGTGCTCCCTCAGCCACACCGCTACAAGATATTTGGCCATCCCCACCAGTTCAAGATGATGGATTTGTGGATGACGGATGGGGTAACGGCACACAAACAGGCTGGTATCACAAAGACGAATCCCTTCCTCGAGAAGAGATCAAACCTAAAAAGATAAAGCCAAAGAAGAAGGCTGTGAAGGCAAAGGTAGCAGATGAACCTGCAGTTCAAATAGGTAGCTCTGAACCGCTCGGCTCGAAGGCCGGCAACGTCGGTGCTAGCGTCAATGGGGAAGACCCAGCTGAAGACGGAACAACTTCCTCGGGTCAACCGACAGTGCCCAAGAAAACTGCCAAAAAGAAGAAAGTCAAGGCAGACAAACACATTGCTCAAGAGCAGGAGGCTCCGAGAACGCTCGATGGTGTGCGAGTGGATGAAACTACTGGAAACGAAACTCATCCTGCGGCACCAACTGCAGCTGGCTCCACCGGCAGTCCTAACGAGTCTGCACCTGCTGAACCAAATGGAGTACTCCACACCCTCAAACAAGTTTTCAATGGAGTTAACAGCAACACCAATACCCCTACGCCTGATGCATCCAACACCAAAGACTCAAAGTCAAAGCAAATGAAAATCCAAGTGGATCTGGATGTTGAGCTTGCGTCGGTCTTGAAGGCAAAGGTCAAGGGGGAGGTGATGATTACTTTTTTGTGAGTCTTATCACCTGCTACGTATATGAAAACGTATTTAAATACTAACAGTTCTGGAATTGCAGAAATTAGACCTTTCTGAGTTGCCCCCGCTGTAACTCTTATTTTCTCCTTCCTTCTTTTTCGGACTCTTGTTGGTTTACGAAGCCCTTGTGTATATATACCGTCTTCCCTTAGTCTTTGTTACGTCTCATTATGATGCATGTTGGGTCATCACGGTATGGGCATAGGGATAATATAGCTACATGGGTATGGGTGTTGGCATTGGCCTGTGATGGTTTTCTGACCTGTGATGTCTTTATGCTGTGTTATGTCTGCTGTTGTTATCAGATTCAAATTAAATTCATATCATCAATTATTTATGTCATACCTCACAGCTCACATATATAAATATTCGATAATTTGCAAAACTACCCTAATTACCAGCCCATCCCGTTACTTATACATGATATCATAGACCTATCCATTTATTTACCCGATAACCTTATACATTCATATTAGCATTACCTTCTCCAGTAAGCACCCCGTTTGGCCCATTTTCAGGCACAGAAAGTCCCTGGGCATTCACAGGTTCAGGCGCAGCAGCCTTTTTCTTTGCTGGTCTCCGTATTTTAGCAAGATATTGTAACTCTTCTAGTGGTCTTGCAAGACCATCAACCTGCCTTGCTTCAGGGATAAGCCACTTCGTCACCGCGGCTCCAAGCACCATAAATGCAGCAAATATGATAACCACGTACCCTAGCCATTGAGCTTTGGTATCTGTGGAGTTGGGGTCGGAAGGGTTGTTGTCAGATGGCTTGTAGGGGCCAATTGGCGCATAAGCAACGAATACCTGTACCAAGACAGATGCAATTTTCCCCGTCATCGCGGATATTCCGTGGGCAGTGCAGCGGAACCGAGTTGGGAACAACTCGGCTGGAATCATAAAGGTGGTGACATTAGGGCCAATCTCGAAGAAGATCTGAGAAAGGACGTAGAGGAATGCAATTAGAGGCACAGAAGTAGATCTGTTAACAACCTGGAAGCAGATGCCGATGATAATGAAGATCACAGCCAAAACAATGAAGCCGTAGAGCTGGATGGTGCGAGGAGAATTGCGTTTGATAAGCTTGATCATACCCAGGCCACCTGTTATTGAGCCCGCAGAGACGATGATGAGCGAGTGCCATGCATTCTGGATGACATCTTCGTATAAGCTGCGGTTAGGTGGAAGACAAGGGGTCGGCATCCGGCCGCCATGTTTGACAACGCTGGGGAAGCACAGCATACTTTCGTTGAATATCTTCCCAACCACTTTATATGAGTTGGGGCCTAGAGCATAAAAGGCGAAATCGAAGCAGGCCCATGCAAGTGAGGTGCCGAGGAGAGTTGGCCAGTGGCCGTTGGTGATGAAGTGATTGTAAAAGCCAGTACGGAAGCGAGCCCATTGGCTAGCTTCCTTGGTAGGAGGTGAGAAATCATCTTCTACCAATGTACTATCTGCTGGTTCATCGTCATTGGATGTAGAAAAGGATAGGGACGATCCAGCTCCGGAATGAGCACTCGAGACAGTGTGTGTTCGCGAGACACGACGTGGTGAACGCTGTGAGGCCCCGTCTGTCGCTCGTGATGTGCTCCTTTGGTGTTGACGGGGATCAAAATGGCTCCAATCATTGGATATGGGCTGGTTGGATGGATTTGAAATTGCCGAGGCCGGCCTATGAGAGAAGGTTGGTGGTTTTTCCGTCCGTCGATTATCTCCTTCTGGCATTGGTGGCCGCTGAGATTGGGACTGTTGCTCTGGTGGAGGAGGTAGTTGCATCTCAACATCACCTGGAGTGATAGTCTTTTGGGGTACTCGCTGCCAACCCATCTCGTTGACATCCTCAAGTGCCTCATCTGGTCGATTTAGCACTTCCATCGTGTACCGTGGAGACTCGGGAATACTGAATCTAAAGAAGATGGCGATGGCAGATGGTACAGCACCAATGCCGATCACCCACCTCCACACGCTATCCATTGCACGTCGGCACTCCGGATTATCCATACAGGATACAATGTCTTCAACCCGCGTGGGGATGTTCTGCGGGATACTGCCGCGATGCGCGACGATCGCTATCAACGCCACCAGCGTTGCAGCGAGGTAACCACAAGGCTGCATATAGAAAACCGTTGAAATCATCCGGCCGCGCGATCGAGTTGGAGCAAATTCAGAGGTGATAACTGCGGAGAGCGGATAGTCACCTCCAATACCAATACCCATGATGAATCTCCATACGATCAACCATGCGACAATACTCATGGAACCGGATGCACCATCAGCCGCCATTGTAACCCCGATAGTTGACAGTGTAACGACGAGAAGCTCGAAGCCGTACATCTTCCGTCTCCCGTAGAGGTCAGCAAGTATTCCGAAGACGAACTGCCCGATAATCGTGCCAAGCAAAGTGGCAGCTCTCATGCCGGTTTCGATGTGTGTTGGCATGGTGCCCTGCCAGTAGACGTGAGCCAGCATGGGGATAATCATCCCGACGGCGAATATCTGATCAGTTGTTCTTTAGCATCTGACAGCTACTTTTTAGTGCCATGGGGTAACCAACATCGTATCCATCGGTGAAGAAACCTATTCCAGCGACAAACACAACGAGACTCTGAAAGTGGGTGGCATCGAGCTCATCGAACACACGGCGACGGCGGAGGTCGAGGTCCTATATTTCGTACGTTCAGAGCTGTTGAGAAACTGCTGGCCCAAAACACAACTTACAGGAATATAGTTGAAGTTAACCGTACGGTTCTTCACCTTGAATGAAACTGGCATCTTCATGGTTAACGACTCCCCACACCCTGCAGTTATAGCCAGAGGTATATGGCTTTATTTATGAACAGCGATAAAGGTATCCTCTTTGGGTACTCGAGAGTTGTGACTGCTCCCCAGGAGGGTAACAGTGCGCGTTGGCCGAACCTGAGCTGTTTCCGGGACTTATGTATACACCTTGAGGCTCAAAGTATGCCAAGATGGCGATTCTCAGAAGCTCTGGAGGAGGCGCAGGGAGTCAGGAGTCAGTGTTCGAATGTACCACAGACGAGGGCCATCAACCAGGCAGACTGAAGGACAGGCATGGCAACGTTCATGACACGCAGCCAAGGATCTTGCAATTGAAAGCGAAAGTTGACAAGGCAGTGGAGTAAGCGGATATTTGTATACATGCAGGGCGGGAGAGCCTATGGATGGCAGTAGCCATGACATATAGACTATGAGATATTAAGGTAGACTGGGAACGGACAAGGTTTAAAAATAGATTGGCGAGCGAGAACGCCCGGTTAAGCGACGAAGAGGCTCCGTCTGATGCCTGATGCGCATGTGAGTTGACCAAGAGCCATGCGAGCAGACCGACTGAGGCCGCCGGGACGAATGTGACTGGCAATGACAGTTGGACAGGAGCTTGCGAGAATTTCAGGGCATGGAGCGAGATGCTGTCAGCCTGCATCGCGGTGGCTGAGGTGTTGACCTTTTAAGGTTTAGGCAGCTGCTAGGGGTAAGCTAAAGGACAAGGGACCGAGCTAGGGGGACCCCCATGGGAGGGCGGCCGACCCATCAGCGAACAGCGAAGACACACGAGGGACTTGCAATGCAGGGGGGCGTTCGTGTTTAAAGAGCGTCTCGGTGAAGAGTTGCAGGTCTAAGCAGGCATCATGGTCAGTGAAGACGAACGAGAACGAGGGAGAGAAACGAGAAAAGAGAGAACTGGGGGGGCATGTAATATGGATGCCTTGAGCGTTGAAGGATGGAGGAGACCAACCTGATGCAGACGAAAAAGTGATTCGTAGATATTGGCCAGATTGCAGGAGCTGGAGCTCGAGAACCAAGCTGCGATGGTTCCTTTCAAAGCCAGGGTCGATGTTATTTCCTAAGGTATTGTTAGTCGACTCGACAAACCGGCGGTTGGCTAGCTTGTTGGTTAGTAAACTTACGATGAACTTCGATATATCGAGGTCGTTCCCTTGCAGACGCAAAATAGAGAATCGATATATCTCCGTCATGTCCTTCGCCGTCCGTCTCTTCCCATATTCGTAGATACTGGCGATCTGACTCTTTTCCATTCACACTGGATATTTTCTGCACCAGCATCGAGAGAAGAAGATTTTTCCCAAAGATTAAGCTTTGCAGATAGATGAGATCTACGCCACAGCCTTGTCAGCCCCTTTGGCAGTTGGTCTTTGGTCGAATGGGATAACCATAGGGAGGTTAAAGGAAAAACAAAGCTTACCACTTCGATCTTCAATGTAGTACTTTGGATGCTCGCCATATTTTGTTTTGGGCGCCTTTATGAAGTATATAACTCCTGCTTCATGGCTTCTATGACGGTCACCAGGTGGTTCGATATGGGGAATCGTTGGCCTTTCAGCTGAGGACACTATTGCAATATTAGAACGTTTGCATGACGATAAGAGAATAGCGAGTCTTACATCTGAGAATAGGTAGCTTGTCATCTGGATTTGTGGGATCTGTTGCGCGTATTGCATACATTCTCCCATCGCCCTTGTAACCCACAGAGAGAACACATCGAACTGATGTCGAATGACCTTGCCATGAACTTTTAACCAGTTAGCATTTGCACTCAGAAGAAAGAACCTGAATATGTTTATTATAAGGGTACTTACATTTTTACACCGCCATTAAGTGGTATAGTCTTCCAAACACAGCTCAGATGATGGCCTGAATCATCTGTGTCCCGTCTCAACCGCATGCCCGGTGAGGGAGGGAAAGAACTGCCATTTCCATTGCTGTAACTTCTACTGCGCAACGGAACATTCCCGTTCTCCATGCTGACAACACTTGGTGCTGTACTAGCAAAGCTAGATATGGAGTCACGGGCATTTGGAGAACTCCGTCTTGGAGCAAAGCCCGGGCTGATTGGTGTTGAATATGAATGGATTGACCCAGGACTTGTAGATAGCGGGATAGAAAGAGAGTTGACAGTTGATGGACTGGCCGAGAGAGGTTGTGTTGGGGAAGCCATATATGAAGGTTTATTATGACTACCGGGTATTTCCATATGTGTGGCATGGGTAGTTGGGACTGCAGTATCCTCAGTGGCAGCAGTGCTTGTTGATGTGAAATTGGAGAAAACTGATGGTGGGTAGGATGGTAGGGTAACTGTCGATAAGGTACGGTGAATTTGACTCCCTGATCCGTCTGCTACCTCCTCGGTGCCGCTAACCGATACATGGGAAGACTGGCGATCGGTTTCCGTCTCAATTTCATCAGAGATTCGCTCTAGTGGGGTTTCAAACGCTGCGTGGCGTCTGCGACGGTACGCTTGATTTTCATTCGAAGGGGACATAAGTGAACCTCTTGACATGTTCAATAGCGTCCTATTTAGTTCGATGTCGTTTTCGCTCTGGGATCCATGCTCGCTCCTGCAGCCGTGTTGAGCACTAGAATTCGTCTTGCGTTCAATGACATTCAGTACTCGTCGATGGAACCGATCAAGCTGGTCACAAATGGTTTCCCATTCCCGGTCATTACCAGTTTCAGCGAGAGCACGTTGGAGCATGGCGTATTCGCGCTGGCGCTCGACAGCTTCTAGCATAATATGATAACGGTCACCGTCTGGAGAAGAACCGTCTGAAATACCCAAGCCTGAGCTAGGAATAGAACCAACACGTTGGAGGGGGTAGGTGCGAGTCAAAGGCATAGCTTCGGCATGAATCTCATGGATCATGCGCTCAACACTTTGTAGCCTTTTACCCATACGGATACTTCGTTCTCTATAGGTATGGTGTTAGTATATAGATCGTTGAGTAATGTGTGAGGTTGAAGCGTACCGTTCCAGCACTGTAAGGTATAGTGTCAGAGACTGCTTATGCCGCGAAACCCGGTCCTGAAGAGCAGATATCTGGCTATTTCCCCAAGTGGCATGTCTGACGAGTTCCCCGCCTACTCTAGCTGCGTTCCTACCGGAAATAAGAAATTCTCTGGTGCGTCCCCCGGTGGTTGAAGTGGTAGACGGCCGTCTCTCGCCTGCTACTGCGGGGTCTGTGTTGTTTCTATGATGGTTATCATAAGCCTGCTGCAGGTTGTTGTACTTTTGCATATGGGTGCGACAGTCACGCAGCGTATCCTCGATTCCGCGCAGATCGATGCAGGAAGTCTCGCCGCCATCTTGAACGAGATCCTGAAGCTGCTGTAGTAGGCGTTCAAGTTCCTGAATCTCCACAGCCAGACCATGCACTATTTGGAGAGCAGACGTTGGCCCCAGAGTACAGTTTGATACCAGTGTGTGGCAGGCTACAATAAGCTGGTAAATGTCCCCAGCAGACCATCCAAAGCTCATGATGACGGTACTCGTACTCCCTATATCGACCGGACCGTGGGTATATAACCTCTATGGTAAGTAGGTCAGTATAGAGGATCCACAATCCACTCAGAAGATAGCCATCTGGATCAGGTATGTGTGTGGAAACTGATCATATATCAGGATGAAATGTGAAAAGTACACGTCTAAAATGCGCCCCGGTACTATTAATTTGTGTCACGAAGAGGTCAAGCCAAAAAGCAAACGTCCAGCCAACGCTCATGCAAGTAATACGACGGGGAAAAACCCGGTTGATCAACAAGAAGAAGTAATGATGAATGCTTAAAGGGAGAAAACAAACTGTCCCTGGTGTGTCCTTTGGTGGGTGTTGTTCTTCAGGAGCGTTCGATGGCCACAACAGAGCCTCACTCGACTCCACAGACAGGCAG
This sequence comes from Trichophyton mentagrophytes, assembly GCA_003664465.1. NCBI lineage: Eukaryota > Fungi > Ascomycota > Eurotiomycetes > Onygenales > Arthrodermataceae > Trichophyton > Trichophyton mentagrophytes. The sequence goes on from QQSR01000002.1 coordinate 73,089, forward strand.
CCAGAGAAAACGAGGATCCTCCGTCAAATGACAGAACGATTGGCAAGTCAGCTTAGGTAAAAGGGATCAGTTTTCATCTGCTTAAAAGAACGCTTCTGTAAGTTGGGTGAGGCGTCAGTAGCCTCCCCAGTTTCCATACGTACGAATACTGGCCATGCTGCCAGCAGAAACTAGAAGACTATCCATGGGGGGTTCACACGCAAGGGAGCCATGCCATGCCCTGCCAGGACATCTGCATCGTAGTAGTGACAGGCTTTGCGGTACGGAGTACCAGCAGCTCCCATATATCCAGGGTGCCAGAAGCAGGTACCAGGCTTATCGAGCGGCAACTGCGTGAGTTGGGATATATCGGGAGAAAAAGAAAAAACGTGGAAGAGACTGAGCAAGTCGCAGGAGCACGTTTAGTATCGATTGGATCGGAGTCCGTCCTTGCGGTGGCTGCTCAGCCAGGGATATTTATAACTAGTTGGCTAGTGCGTATTGACGAGGTTCAACGTTGTGTAAACCGAGGCGCCAGAAGGTTATCCTCCTTTCATTTCTGGCGGCCTTGCTTACCGAACAGTCAGCACCGCCATCAGTATCGCGATACTCGTCGCGAGCTGGGAGCTGGCGCCGAGGATATCGCATCATCCTACGAGGTGCGGTTGTTGACAGTTGGTCGTTTTGTCTCTGTGGAGACAACCGAAGAACGTTTTTTATGGGGATCCGCAAGGGTAATATTAGTCATCATTGAAAAAATATATATCACGTGATAAATAGCCTGATATGAAGATTTCTATTGGTTAAAACTCTCGCGCTAGTGTATAAGCTCAATAAACCTCAATTGTTCATAGGCACTCCAATCCCTTTTTACTACCTTTTAATATCAAAACCGGATGCATTCCTATTATTTTGCGAAGGGGGATCTCAAGTTCTATGGCATGAGATATACATTTATCGGCTCTCTATTAGAAGTATTTCGTGAGTTGTATAAGCTAAAGAATATGAAAAGAGGCACTTGACATGCCTGTGACCAGAAGCATTCAGTGAGCGAGTAGATAGTTACCTGACTCCTTGGCTTGAAAGGCCCGGGTTAAAGGTGAACAGGATGATCCGTATGCCTTAGCAGGGCTCATTAGGTGAACAAGTCCATACAAGTTCGCCATCCATACTAGTAGTGATATTTGCTGATTCCCCTTTTGAATGTTTGACGACGGTGATGCTTCCCCCCTTTCATACCTGGACCGATGAATGCGGGCAGATTATTGAGGGCAGCAGATAGTTCGAGTCGGACCTTGGCAAAGGTTATCAATGTTGAGGAGTATGAGCCAAATATACCCGTGATTAATGTGAATTGTTGACGGGTGATAACCCGAAAATTTGCAGCCCAAAGCATTTCCCGGGTATGAACTGACGGGAAAGGTATAAACCATGGTCCCTCCCGGCTCATAAGGCTCGAAGAGAAAGTATATGTCTCTGCCTCTCGTTTATATAGGTTGCTGCTCCACCGGGTGGTTGCCGTTGGTCGCCTGGTATTAATCGATTCATATAATTATCATACATGTAGACACATTGAGTATATTAAGACGTAAAAGTGATGCAATCTGGATCTTTCCGGGTTGATGCTCATGAGGACTGGTTTGCCTGATACGGGAGTTCCACGGGGTGGCCATAGTTTCTAGATGACGGCAATGATGGCTGCGGCGGATAGTCTGGTTGCTGTGGTACTTCGGTATACCCCCCTGGCAGTTCTTGTGGTTTCCCCACGGGAGGTATTGGTGGCACGTCATAAGTTTCGGTCATTTTTGCATTGCTCTGGGAATAGTGCGCCTCATCGCGAGGGAACATGTTCAAGGGAGCGTACGGCGTACTGTACACAGGTGGCTCAGCCCCCTGCTCATACCGTGGTGGTTCGGCATTATTAGCAGCTGCCAATTCTGCACTTGGCACATAGTACAGTGCCGTGGCAATTGTCACTAGTAGAAGTGTCCTTTGTAGGATATATCCCACGAGAATATCGTTGACCCATAACACGACAATCTGAACGACGTACTGTGCAAATTGAACTATCGTAAGAAGGTGTGCAAGTGTCCGCAATTTCTAGAAAATAGGTTAATAAAAAATCATGGGGTGCATGGAGAGTAGAAAAGGTTCCGGGATATCACATACACCACTCCTGCGAAGCTGCGGAGCCTTCCTAATCGCAAGTATATGGCTGACAAACCCCATTAATGATCCAAGAAGCCCTAGTATATTATATAAGAAGAAGAAGATTCCTGTCAGGCCCGAAGAAATCCCTTTGAAAAACCGATTGGCCCCAACCTCCATATCCACATTGGTGTCGGTTATAAGCCATATCAATAACGCAATACAGGCTATCAAGTCGGCTCCCATAAGCACGACAAGAATTTTATTGCTGATGGAGGAAACGCGTGGTACTACCCCGCCGGCACACTCATACATCAGCCGAGTTATTGGAAGCAGCGTGGCGGCAAGCAGTAGAAATCCGGAGATAAGCTTGAGACAGGTGCTGGCTATTCCGATCGTCAAGATGGTAACCAAATCCGTAAACAACGCCGATGAACATTCCCCATAAACTGAATTCACAAGGTCCAGTGTATGCACTCTGCCGTAGCTGAGTCAGTGATGGTGTCAACAACAGCAATCATGTATTGACTCACATTAGTTCGGCTCCAAGAGACAATGCCAGAACCGTCCAAAGCGCCCCCTCCTTTGCGTGCCCATTTCTACGGGCACGTTTTCGACTGAGAATGTAGATATAAACTAGAACCAGGCCAATGATGAAAAAAAGAGCAAGGAATGTTAAGTCAACAATCGACTTCAGGGACTCGAAGGCGTGTGAGTCGCAACTTGAGCCATTAGAGCGGCGATGTCGAGGGGCCATCTTGTTTCGGGAATAGCTTTACTCCGTAGATCCAGTCAGTACCGTCCGCTTTATTCTCTCGCACTCCTTCCCGGCCCAAAATCAGTACTATTTCCTTGTTTCTTGTAAATGAAGAATAATGACTAGAAGAAACAGAAGTTTCAACTGTGAAAACAACAAACTAAAATGGAACAACTCCGAGGGTGGGAGTTGCTCTAAATAACCATAGCTAGCACTGCCCAGCTATGCTCCCTGGTCGATGCCAGGGCACCCTAGCCGGCATCTCCAGGCATATAAGCCTTCTCTCCTCTCAGAGGGTGCAAATAAACTTAGTTAATTGTTGTCCCTGTTTGTACTCTGGGTACTTAAGTAGGTGGTGCTAACAGCCCCTTTCTCCAGCCTCTTGGGCAGAGAGCTATTTTCGACGTGGGTAACGCCTTCATATCACTTTGCCCGCTCGAGTTATGGGAAAAGAACGAACGCAGCAACGGTGAAGGGTCTGTTTTGCTAATTTGTGGGTGCAAAAGTAGACACGCAGTTAATAGCGGCCCAGTTATAATCCGCATGATATAACCAGCGCAGGGGTATTGGGCGTTTCCAACAGGACAATTGCTTGGCTTGGACGTTTATTGGCGAGGTCCTTGTCCAAAAATAACAACTCACAGCAAATTGCTGGCCTTCACATCGAGACGTCCAATGTTGGATGTGACCACAGGAGTTGTTGGTTTTTGGGCCTGCGAAGTCGAAAAGGCTGAGCACCTGGGCACCTGGGCAGAGAGATGGTCACGTGTTTCCGTGTTCGGACGACCCGACTTAAACGAAAAAAACATCAACAGGAAAACAACGTCGACAAAGAGCTCAAAACACGGCGCGAGTTGACTCGATTCCGAAGCTCCAGGCAACCTTCCCACGTTTGCTCTTGCGATTTACCCGTCCTGGACTCCTGGCAAGGATCTTTAGCTGCACCTCGCAAGCCATTGGATTGGGCTTGAAACCAACCATCACTATTAACTATTTTGGGGGCGATTCTTAACCTCAGCCCCCGTGAATGTCTCGGTGATGCATGGGTGTGGGGGTCATCCTTGAACGGAGTATTATTAATGACCACGGATAATAACTAACTGAATATACCAGCCACCCCTCGGTTGCATTCTGGTGGCTGTGCTCTGTCCCGACACATCCATAGGACTACGAAAACCCGTTCGATATCATAGTTATTATCCCTTGAAGTTGGGAGCTCCAATATGACTATTTGGCTCTTGTGTTGAATACCTACCCAGCCCCTTCCCCCCTCTGTTGCTCTCAAATTATCCAACAATTCTTAGGATCTTGTCGAGAAAGACGAATGGCCGATGAACGGACGGTAGAGGATGGCATAATGTGATCTATCATGGATCTGGTGATGAGAAGTTGCTTGAGTTACCAGATATTGTTGGTGGGGGCTACACAAGGTAACCATAGGGACAACAGGAATCAAGGCCTCGACTTAATCTTGAGAAAAATGAGCAGCGTCCAAGAAACCCGTTCTAGAAGACATATTTCATCGCATACCCTATAGAAGAGCTGGAAGAGCAGGCAGGATATACCTGGGAGCCCCCGGGAATATGCTTTCTATACTTGTTATCGTTTTTCATCATGTCTCAGGGCGGAACTTTATGTTTATACTGTTCTGATGCTGAAACCTAGAACTCCGTGACTTCTGCCCCTGCACGGCTCTAGCAACATGAGATGGCTATCAAGATGGCAGTCAACTTCAGACTCAATAATTCAAAGTCCTATGGCTTCTTATTAAGGTAGTTTGGTATATCATGCTAATAACTTCACTGATATTTATATTCGCTCGAAGGCCTTCCGTGGTCTCCAGGGCAGCTTTAAATCACGCCGTCCCATCGTGGAGTACCAAAAGATTCTACATATTGCAGAATTCCTTCCATCGTACCCCTACATTTCCTGACATACTCTGGGCCTCTTCAGTTAAGCGAAGCGTGATTGTTAACTAGGGGTAGAGGGTATTAAAAGCTAAGAAATCAATCCAGGTTTCCACGGGATATGGCATGATGGTAAGGGTGGCAATTGGAAACATGACAGGTTGTTTGCCTGTAGCCCTCTGTCGGCAACAACCCCCAGTCTTGTTGACCCTCATTCTGCTAAGTTACAAGCATCATCGAGCCAGCGTTGGGTAAAGAGCGTAAAGGTGATACGTAGCTCCATAGCGCGAGCAAGCATGTGGAGTGTCCTGGATCGAGTTCATCTATATCACTATCTGCCTGGCCTTGCACGTTCTGGGAGGGATGCATTGACCTATGCTACTCAGCACACTATGCTTCTTGCCAATATGAGGTCAGAACACTGGGGGTTTATTCGTTCATTCGTGGATGCAGAAGAAACCAGTGTTCTGGGAGAGCTTGGGTGTGCCTACACTGGCCGTTCCCATTAGCAACAGTCGTCAGTTATTGGGTACCTTGCACCTGCGGTTGAGGTCTGTATCGATTGCTCGTGTATTTCCTGGATACGTACTTCCTACGGTGGCGTCGTCTCATTGCGGGATCCTTGGGTGTTATTCTGCGACACAGAAGGCTATTAAGAACCATGGCTAACTCCCGTGGTATCTTCTAGCTAAATATGTTAGCCATCTCCAAGCTTCGGAGAGACACTGGGCTTGCGCTTGCTAGTGCAGACAGGCTGGTACCTGATAGAACGGGATATTTTTCCCACAAACTTGAGCACTCGTATGTATTCTTCCTGGTTGCATCCCTTCCGTGTAACAGGATCATCGTAAGTCCCTTGGTTCCTGGGCACTCTGCAAGTGCTACCGCGGTTGGCTAAGCAGGGGCCGTGGGCGATTGCATACACCTGAGGCGACTGATAATACCTTAGATCTACCGGACCCTTTTTTTGGTACTAACGATCGATCATCGAGAAATGTTAGGCGGTGAAGGCTATTCGATGAAGGCTTCCATCATAAGTCCTCAACACCCTCCTTGTATTTCTGGCTGTAATTGTGAAGCGCTTGTGTATTCCCGAGTTAAGTAAGGGTGTTGAGGACTTAGGGAGGAGATGAGCTGAGTCGCTGAATTCGCTTCGAGGAATTCAGGAGAGTGGTGCCTTTTATAGGTACTTCACATTCGGTGGATTTCTCACGTGAGGGTTAACTAGTTATCCACTGACGGGGCCTAGGGACCCGCCCGCCAAAGCCATCATATGACAATGGCATGACAGAAGCACAGACTTTTGCTCTTCGTCCAGAGTGCCTCCATTTGTTTGTCGACGGGCTGGTCGTGAAATCAACGGGCGAAGCAAGTCGAGACAATCAATTGGTTTAACTTCTCGCGGGGCCGGGCCGTGAAGTGGATCCCGGAACTTTGACTCGCTCAATTGAAGTTTATTGTGGCCTTGGCCTCTCACAGACGGTGTTACACCTCCAGATCGTTAACATGGGATGGTATGGAGTCGGGCTATCGTCCATCCAACGGATACGGCAGATCATCAACCACATTATATATACTCCGTATCGAAGGTTTCCCCGAAGATCTCCGGCCAAGTTTCTTATAATCGTTCGCTCTCAGCGTTGACTAAACGACACAGAGCACGGAGCATTCTCTTATGCTTTCCGGGCTCGCTTGAGAAGAGTCTCTTTGACAGTTAGCTGGTGAACTGTACCAACGGCTGGAGTTTAGCTTCAATATTTCTTTTTCCATTGTTTTGCTGTCCTTGCACCCAATATTGTGCACATGGGCCCCTCTAGGCTTTACGGCCTTAGGACTTTATTGGAACTCCGCTTGCTTTTTCAAACGTACTACCGCCCCTGAACCAGTAAGTTAAAAAAATTCGTCCCTGGCACTACAGACCGCAGTAACTGTCACTTGTAGTTTTTTTTTTTTTTTTTTTTTATATATTTTCTACTAATTCTCCTCCGTGTTTATTTATTTATTTATGTGGAATATACCACTCCCTTGATATACCTCACAATTCCATCCCACATTTCCAAATTTCACTTGATAAAAGACTTCTTTTTCTGTACGTATTAGCCCTTCAAACTTTGAGTCTTTGAAAATGGTCAGTTCTAGAAAATCGTTGAGCTTGCAGTACCCTTACCCACATTTCCAGGGGTGCTATCCTCCCTTGGGATTTAGAAGAGCACGGCAAAGTACAAGAGGAAATGTTAGTTCTTCTTTGATACCAGGTATAAGCTATTGTCCCTACTTGTTTGATATACTTGCTTATACCATTATAGGAAAAAATTCGTCCACTTCCTCATATGCCACGCCCCAGCTAGATGGGGAACCCGATAGCGTGGAGATGGTATCTCTCGAGATAGGAGATGAGCAGAAGGTCGAGGCCTACTATAAATCCGCGTTCGCAGCCTTCCAGCACAACAACTGTCTCCAGATATTGAAGTCATACGCGAAATTGATGGGCCTGCACAATGAAAATAATCACTCGTATGATGGAGACAAGAAGGGGCCCCCAACGAAGGCTACACCCAGCTGGTGGCCAGAAAACCTCATCCACGATGAACTCAATTGCCGGTCAGAGTCGGAATGTATACACCTCCTTGTCCACATCTTCCGCGGCCTTGGAGATACTCGCGGTATCACTGCAGATAAATTAGGAGAAGCTAGCCGTGGTGTACGCAAACACATACAACCTCATCAGAGACTCGTTATTCTGGATGAAATTTACAAGGTCCGGAGGGCAGAGGAGTGCTACAAGAGGGGTGAAATAGGTAGGTTTAAACAAATGAATAGAAAGCTCACTAGGCTGACATGACTCTAGATGCAAACACTGTGATATATGTAAATAAAGAACACACAGAGGTAAAGCGGGACTCATAAGTTACAGGCAACGCTGATTACCAATGTATAACCACGGTCTAGAAAAGCATATCCAACTTATTATACACTCCTCATTAACTTATCAAGTGAAGGAAACCATTATTCTTAATATTGTGGACAAATAGAATGGTGATGGCATGATAGTTGTTGTGTGAGTTGTTGTTGTTGTTGACCTGTTCAAACTTGAGGAATGCTAGGTAGGATTTAACCGGAGAATCCTAGCTTCCTAGCATCTCATATAGTTCCAATTTACTCTGTACGGCACGACGATTTGGCCATCATGTCTATACCCTGTTATCACCACTCGAATCATAATTCCCTTTCCCTACTTTAAATAGCAGCTCTCCACTCAAACCGTGGTGTGCATTATGTTGTTAGAGAAGCCTAGTTATATGGTATCTTTCGTAAAAGACGAGTGCATCAATACAGCAAGATAATCAACAGCATGCGGCATTACACATTCTAATGGATAATCGCGAAGAGACAGCACGGCTACAGTGAAAGAACCCCCGGCCACATTTGCCGTAACTAATATGCGGCCCGAAGGTTCAACTAACTAACCTCTTAACTAGTTATCTAACTAACTAGTTAGCCTAAGTCACTAAGTTAACTAGTTAGTTACCCTATTCTGACGACTTGAAAACCATCGAAGTGCATTATAATTTCGTGGGTTAGTTATTAGACAAGACCAAGGCCTTTTCTCTCTATATCTGCTATTGACAGCCATATCATCCAGCGAATGTCGGCTTGGGGTAATTTATTATCCCTAGCTGCTAACAGTTCCTTTAGTTACCGGGGTAACTACCCAACAAGCCGATGGAACTCGTTACCAACTCGAAACGCGGCAATGTGGTTGGATAATTTCAGATCAAGAAAGGCGTTTTTCATAACTCATAACTAAAGGATCTCGTTTAGCCAGTTTACCATCATGACACTGAACGACATACATTTAACATGGCGAAGAAAAGGGAGATCTTTGTCTCTCGAGAGTATGGAAAGACTGCTTGGGTACCAGGTGGCAAACCTCGACGGACCTTGCGAGAAGCAACAGTTCTTTTATTCCGACCTCACCCCAGTGCCCGCCACAACCTATGAGAGAACCAGAAAGGAGCTCGATGAGTATAAAAAGCGAAATGAAATGCTAGATGACCGGGGGCTGTCAAGAAGAAATGCCTTTGTTGCCACCTTTCTCCAGGGTATGTTTGCATTTCTTACAGGAAGAATGAGCATCATCTTAACCAATGCACCTTTAGACAATCGAACGTGGCCGAGACAGAGTGTATATCGGGCGTAAAAGCCCAACAGGCCTGTACAGTTTCACCGCGTATATCGAATATCACCTCGGTTTCAACTTGGCTCTTGTGCTGACCGAGAATGAGGTTTCGAAGATACTATCAACCCCGAAAGTAACTGGGTTACGCTGTGATATTCCCATCATAAACACCGAATTGTGGACTCATATGACCGCAGCTCCGGAATACTTTGCCCAATACCCGGGAAAGCCTAACTCTTATGCTACCACCTGAGATTCATGATGTTATTTACAGTTTTGCTAACTCAGGGTCACAGATGGCCCACTTGGCTAGTTAACTAAGTTAATAAACGAAAATTTTGATACCTCAACGTTTCTCGCAGGACTGGGTGACCTGAGTGGTTTCTACTTCCCCCTGAACACCAACCTTTCAGTGCTTGCTCTAAACAAGCAAATACGACGCGGAGCTCTCCCGCTCTCCCGTTCGAGCAAAGCGGATCTTATTGCCAACTTTACTCGTGCCAAGGAAGATCATATAGCCCACGGCTGGTTGCCATCAGTCCATGTGTCCAGATGCGTAGCACTCCTCAGAGAATTTTCGAACCTGAAATTATTACATCTCCGGTTTGATGATGACATGTTGAGTGCTGTACCTTTGGAATTCTTCAAATCCCACCTTGGAATCCTTGAGCTCTGTTCGCTCAAAGTGGATAGTGTCTATATAAACGGGTTTGAATCAAGATCCGATCGAGATGAGCTTAACTATCAAGCGGCTCAAAGGAACCTTGGAACTCTAATAAAGTACGGCGGAATGGACCATCGGGTCAAAATTCATTTTCATTAAAATCTTACTATTAGTTTTTGTATTATTAGTTATTGGTCGCTAGCTACACCTTCGCATATTCGATAGAGCTTAATATTATTATTATCCTCCTTCTTCTAACACTTATATAGAAACACACAGAGAGGTAATTAAAGGATAAAGATATATTATTGGATAAGACTAAGTAATACTCCTTATATTTTATCTTAAGTACCCTTTTTTCTTAAGGGGCGCTCTTAAGGGGCACAGCCTTCCTCCTTCTTTGGCCTGCTCTCTTCTAAGTCTGCTCTCTCGGCCTCTTCTCTAGGTCTCTCTGACTAAAGGCTTCTCTTACTAAGATTCTTACTTCTACTAGAGAGTGTATACTTAGAGTGGTAGATTTAAGAGAGAGCTAACTTAGGGAAGCAGACTTAGGGGGGAAGCCAGCTTAGGGGGAGAAGGCTAAGAGAAGAAGCTAGGAAGGCTGTGCCCTTAAGATAAAGAGTACTTAGGTAAGGTATATAAAATATTTATCTATAAAAGAAGGGATAATTTAAAATACCTCTATTATTATACGTGGAAATATCTCTTATAAGGTAAAAACTAATTGTCGCCCGATGGTCCATTTAGTCCGCCATACACCGACCTAGTCAGTTAACAGTTAAGCAGTTAACGAGGTAGTTAACTAGTTAATCCAAACCATCTAGTTAACTACTTAGCTGCCTCAGGTTATGTAGGTACAAAAACTGCTTGTAGCTAGCTACGGAGCACAATATCCATGGACAACTGAAGAGCCAGAGTCGAAATCTGATTGTCGACATGCCAAACGCAAAGGATCCATGCATTGGACCGAAATGCGTAATATATGATAATAACCAGCCCCATTTTGAGGCCATTAGGGTAACATTGGGAGGGACCTCTCATGCAGTTCAGTACATATAAAGGATGTCCTATCCCCCTCTGTTGGCCCTCTCTTGATCCAACATTGACGAAAATACCCTCGAAAAGCATTACAAACGACAAAGATGAAGCTCTCAAAGCTGTTATCCTATGCTGCATCCCTCGGCTTCTTGGGGGTAGCTTCGGCAACTCCCCTTCGAGCAAACCAGGCACTATCAAACCGACAAGAGGTATAGTTTACATAGGACACCGCCCAATACCCTCCTCATTGAACAGCTGAATCTTACACATGGACAAAATATATAGCCAGATATATTTCCCAGGAGATGTTATCCAGACCCGTGCAAGCGTATAACATACCAGCCCGAACATGCAGACTCAGTGTGCGGAGACCCACGGCTTGGACCGATTAACCTACCAACCCGATTCCCCGTGTCGGTTGAAATAGTCACATATTATAGATATGGCGGCCTCTGCGCGGATGAATTCATTATGAAGTGGGCCGGCGACTTAGACCCAAAGAAGTGGTTCAATTATCCGAAATTTGACGGCTTCGCGCTCGACTCTAATGGCAATCCAATCATGGCTGAAGCGGTTCTGACCCCGGGAAGAAAACTGGACCGATTTGGGAGCCCGAAGGGCAAGTTCGTTGCGCCTTTAGGATCGTCGTATATCTCGCGTTCGCTACCACCGTCAAACCTCGCACCAGGACCATCAGGAAACTACCCTGACAATTATCACGTTTATGTGGTACAGAAACCATTCACGGGTTCCTTGGGTCCGGTAGCTAGCTGGTTTGGCCAACCGGGCTTTGGCTCGCAGATTCACCTTGGATCTAGTGTTGAGGAGCTGCTCCAAGAAGGCTTCCTGAAAGAGCTGGAGGAGAAGGACTTCGACGAACCGTCCGAATACTCTTACGACCCTCCGCGCTAAGGTTAACTAAGTGTTGGTTGCTCAGCATAACTAGTTATAACTATAGATCTAATAGCTAATTGATAATATCTAATATATGCCGTCAATTTGTTGCAAAGAGCAGGACCATATCTCATAAAAATATACAATCCAGCACTCTTCATCCTGAAATACTGTGTAAATTTGCACCTTTCGTCCCACAGGATGAGACCAGGTAGCGGCATAGCTTTGGTAGTAAACATGGATTACCTCTCACTGTTAAGGTTGGGGGCTCGACGCCACTTCAGGGATATATTCAAGAACCACGGCATGAGCTGCATAGCTCTTTGCGGGGAAGCATGTCCATGCATAGACATATATTCTTCTCGAGCCGCGGGCAAGATTCAGAGCCAGCAAATAATATACTTGGGGAATCACTAAAATATTGACGAGTTGATGTGAGAGATTTACCATGGGCCTCAACGAGATCCGAACGGCGATGCGAGTTGATCGCAGGAAGCCGGCAGCAGAGCAGCCAGGAGTGCATGTAAGTATCTATACGAACCGATATAGTTGGCCAACAAGCTGACATGAAACAAATCAACAGAATAGATGGCATCCTGACAGTTAGTGGCTTTCCTTTCACCGTTATCAGTACTGAAATATATGTTGACCTTGTGTGTAATTATATATAGTTCCCGCCTGTGGCAGCATCAAGAACGGCGAAACAGTCAAGATCGAATGCCTTGACTGGACTGGCGGGCAGATCAAGAACAACGACAGTGCAGACGATGTCCGTGATGTTGACCTGACACACGTTCATTATTTAAGTGGCCCGTTTGATGTAGAAACAGCAGAGTCTGGAGACGTGCTCGTCGTTGAGATCCAGGACGTCCAGCCGTTTCAGGACGAGCCGTGGGGATTCACTGGAATCTTTGCAGCTAATAACGGAGGAGGATTCCTATCAGAGTTTTATCCGCAGGCGTAAGAAGTCTGCCCGCCCCCCTTTTTTTTGAATAACTGATATCCAGTCTGATAACGTTGATAGAGCGAAGGCAATATGGGACTTTGAAGGGATATTCTGCTCCTCAAGACATATCCCCGGAGTTAGATTTGCAGGATTGATTCATCCTGGAATCCTCGGATGTGCACCATCTGCAGAGGTCCTGGCTGAATGGAACAGGAGAGAAGGGCAGTTGATGGCAGAGAACGTGGGATCTGAAGTTGCGAAGCCACCTGAGGTAAAGAATGCACACGCAGGAGGAGCTACAGGCGAATTAAAGGCCAAGATACAAAAGGAGGGAGCTCGAACTGTCCCTGTATGACTCCTTTTGTTTATATCATTTGCATCTAGCCTGTGGTAACTAAGACTATAGGGCCGGCCTGAAAATGGCGGAAACTGTGATATCAAAAACCTCAGCCGTGGAAGCAAAGTCTACCTCCCCGTGCACGTCAAGGGAGCCAAGTTCTCGGTAGGAGACCTACATTTCTCTCAAGGCGACGGCGAGATCTCCTTCTGTGGCGCTATTGAAATGGCTGGTATCATCACGGTTAAACTCAGCGTGATCAAGAACGGCAGGGTCCAAATGGCGATGAAATCTCCTATTTTCATACCAGGCCCGGTTGAACCCCAGTTTGGACCCGGTAGATATCTGACCTTTGAAGGATTCAGTGTTGATCATCATGGGAAGCAGCATCACCTGGATGCCACTGTTGCCTACAGGGAGACATGTAGGAGGGTGATTGAATATCTGCGTAGATTTGGGTATTCGGATGAACAGGTGTATCTACTGCTTAGTTGTGCGCCAGTTCAGGGCTATATTGCTGGACTCGTAGATATTCCGAATGCATGCACGACGATGGGGGTGCCCATGGATATTTTCGACTTCGATATTCGGCCTGAAGCTGTTCCTGAGAAGAGGCATCTAGGGAGTTGCGCCTTCACCAGCGATCGCAAGGCTTAGTTTAGTGTCAAAGCTGCAAGAGTACTAGTTATTAACTACTAGGTAATAGTTCAACCTTTTCTTGTCACTTTCAGAAATCCGATGGTTTAATATTCTTTATCTTGCCAATATTGTCAGAGCTCAGTAAGGGTTAGTGCTATATCACTCAGAGCATGCTATCGAGCATTATTTCCAAGGATATAATGACCGCATAACTCCCAGTTTTGAAATGATTCTGCATCGACATGTAGATGTAGAGTCATGGTGAAATGAAATGGGCGAAATAAACAAAAAAAAAAGTCAACGCCATGGGCTCCGGCTCCTGCTCCAGGTTTCTTATCCTCTTCAGTAAACCAAATGGCAAAAAATGGTCCAGTGAGTAATGAAAAAAGCGAGAACGTAGTTAAATTACACGCTTTGTTCTTTTCTAATATAAAAAGGGGTTAAAATGTCGTTAGTTGGCGTACATGATTTGGGTTGCATATTGCGTATTGTATGCGATAGCTAGGGTCGATATCGCACAATTTCCATAAATTAAGAGAAGAATTTCTTTGCAGCAGCTTTGGCCTTGCGGTCTTGCTCAGCAATAGTCTTCTTCACACGGGAGATCTCGGCAATGATTCCAGCGTCGTTGGGGGCAAATTTGGCAGCTGTTTCCAGGTCCTTAAGAGCCTCGTCCTCCTCCTTCAATCCAGCGAGGGCAACGGCTCGTCGATAGTGGGCCTTTGCCCGGTCCGCATCCTTGGCTTTGGCATGATCGGCTTGGTCCAGAGCATATCCGGCCCAGGTTCGGCCGTCATTGTAGCGTTTCAATTTGTTAGCAAGGAGGGCGGAGTTAGAGTGGAGGGCAAATCGGAGAGTCATCATCTGTCCAGCAAGCTCCGGAGGGTCGTTCTCAGAAGGCTCGGCATATTCATTGAGGTAGCGCAGACCCTTTTGGTATTTCTCCAGACCTAGCTGCGCATCACCAGACTTGAAAGCAGTGTTGCCAAACTCCTTGAGTTCAGTGGCGATTTTGAAATACTCGGGACCTGTGAACTCTTGGTTGTTGTCCTCTGGATAGTCTTCATACGTATCCCCAGTTGGGTCCACAGCACGCTTAGTAGCAGTTTCATAGTCATCGCCCGTAATTTCACCGCAAGCAACGACCTTGACTTCCGAGTGTGGCTTGTCACCGGGGCTGGTTGGGAGTTGTTCAACCTTGCGGACAAGTCCTTTGCCGTTGATCACCTCTCCGAAGACGACGTGCTTTCCATCAAGATGAGGGGTGGGGACAGTAGTAACAAAGAACTGGCTTCCATTGGTTCCAGGTCCGGAGTTGGCCATGGAGAGCAGGAATGGACGGTCATGCTTGAGTTGGAAGTTCTCATCGTCGAATTTCTCCCCATAGATTGACTCTCCACCGGTGCCGTTAAACTCGGTGAAATCACCACCCTGGATCATGAACTGCTTGATAACTCGGTGGAAGATAGATCCTGATAGAAGGAGGAATTTAGACACAGTTTTTTCACCAAAGGCCGAGGCAGCAAAAGAAAAGCACTGATGTACGCACCCTTGTAGCTCAATGGCTTTCCGGACTTGCCCTCTCCTTTTTCTCCAGTGCAGAGGGCACGGAAGTTCTCTGCGGTCTTGGGGACGACTGTTTCACGTCAGCTTTTTCTCGTTCTGTCTCTCCGAGTAGAAGAAGCCGGATGCTAACCATCGTTGTACTACATATTATTAACCGCCTTGTTAGTTCTAAGTCCGCAGGGTACCGATAACCAAGCTCGACCAGACTCTGCGAAGCTTACCAGCTCAAACACAACCCTTCCCTCTGGTCTTCCACCAATCTCGATGTCGAAGTATACGCGCGGGCGAACTCCTGGAAGCAGGTGTCTGTTAGCAATAGGCTCTAGAGGCTGAGGAATTATGCTCTACGTACCTGAAGTTTCAGCCATGGTTGCTTCAGCCAGGCACAATTGCACTGTGTAAGCCTATATTCTTCGATAACCGTCTTCTAGCACAGAGTGAGAGTCCGATATCACAGATAACTGAGGCAGAGGTGAGGAAGCGAGGAAGTGAAGAAGAAAGCGAGAGCAATAAGAAGAAGACGCAGAGGAAGTTCAGGAACCTTCTACGCTTTGGTGACCCGCGCGGGAGGCAAACAGTGCAAACATCCCCGCGCTAAGAGCAGCCACCTCGAGCCCTAAACCCTGATTCCGCTTTGGGAAAACAACGTTCTTTCATGTCTTCTAAGTCTATGTAAAAGATATACAACACAAGCAGTTCTGAGATGCGACAGGTGGCCTACGATAGGTGAGATGTCTAGCTGGCGCTGGCACTAGCACTGGCACTGGCATTGTCTTCCTTCTTTGCTGGATTTGTGTCGATCTCGAGCGTGACCTGAACCCCCTTAGCACCTGCGCTATACCTGTACAAAGGACAAGGGCAAAGGAGTACAGATACATACCGGTCCATCGTTGACTAAACCTACCTCCATCATGGCTTGGAAAACTCCGTCCTTAACCCGCTCTGCAGTGTACAGGTTCTGCACCTTTGAGTGGAAGTACTCATACAGCTCTCGAGCCGTCTTGGGATCTGCCGCTTTGTGAAAGTCAGGCTTATTGCCTTTTTTCAAAGTAGCAAGCAGCGTGAATTGTGACACTGTTCGGCAAATAGGTACATGCATTAGTCTTGGAGAGGGTAACCGAGGGGGGTCAAACTTGGTAACTACCCAATGGACGATATAATATGGGTGTATCTACGTACCGCAGAGGACCTCCCCCTGGATGTCTTGCACGTTCTTCTTCCACTGGAAATAACCAAATAGAGCTATATCAGCACTGCTATTGTTATAGATTGGATCTGGGGGTACATGAGAGGAGGATAGGTACATTTGCCCCGGTTTCATCGGGCCACATCTTCAGCTTCAACAGCTTGGCCGCTAGGGTATCTGCATCTTTCTGGGTATCATCTGGCCCGACAGCGGCAAACACCAGCACTCCACGGCCAATCGACGAAACAAGCTGTTTATCAACAGTAACCGAGGCAGATGTCACTCTTTGTAAGATCGCTGGATCAACAGGTCAAGGAGATGGTCAGAAGTAGTTAGTCAAGATGTGCTACGCCGGCTGTGTTCCCAGGGCTGAATTTATGGGGGAAAGGAGGGGAGAAAGGGATGTCGCACCTTTCATCTTCCCTGCCACGAGCGGAGATCCTAGAAGATAGTAGCACTGCTATTTCATTATTATCATGCCAGGTATAGATGTACTCTTGTCTTTTTATTTTCGACGAATGTATGAATCATAGCAAGTTGATATGGAAAATATTGCAATTAACTACTTATTAGTCAGCATTTGATGGCTTAGCCAGCCGGTGATTTACAATGGTTAGTTACATGCCAGTCTCACAGGCGAGGCTCTTTACAGTCAATGGAGGACAGAGGAGGCTATTCTACATGCATCTCTACTTGTACCAAGTGAAGTGACCCCCCACACACACTTGAGACCAAAGGCTCCTAAAAGAGGCATGAGGTAGCACCGTATAAACTTCGTATTATCTCCGATACATCTCAGATACAGCAGCTTATTCTTAGACACATTCCAAACTGTGAGGTAGTACAGCCTGAGCTAGCTTCTTGGAGAACAGTCGGATTAGTCGTCGTTGTCGTTAATCTATTGCCCGCACTGAATAAAACGCCATGTATCAACAGGGGGGCCAAAATAATGTCCAGCGGAAGGCGACATGAGGCTATTGTGCGGCACAGCAATGCATGAATTATCCTCCGTAATTAGCATGAGGAAGGTCGTCTCAAGAAGGGAATTGCATATTCGACTGATTGCTTCCCATGGATCGGAGGGGGTTTGTTTCTGTAGCCTGGCGGCTACCTGCTTGCATTATTTTGATCCCCTCCTACATGTCCCCAAGCCCATCATCTAGTTGAAAGGTACCCATCTGAGCCACTGCAACTGCTGGATACGCGGCACATGACAGCCACCGCATCTGAATCACCCGGCAAGTCAGGCAAAGGCCGTCATAGATGCCGTCGATACCGTCGGACATGCGAGAAACGACGAAGTGAAGTCGAAAATATCCAGATTGGGGCTCGCTCACGTGATCCGGCGCTTAGTTCTTCCGTCAGTTTCGGCTTCCAACCTGTTTCTTGGCACAAATCGGCTTGGCGCAGCTTCTTGATGGAAGATGAAGATGAAGATGAAGCAGTTCGAAAGCAACGGAAGAGCTTCCCGCATCTCGCATCTCGCATCCGACCTCTCGCTCAGCTGAATTCACACGCGTCTGCACGGTAACGGAAACCATTGTCCCAGCGCTACGCCGAAGCTGCCCGATTTCGTGGCCCGTTTCCCTCGCAACCAAGTTGACCTCCGACGGTCTCATCCACATCCTGTACCACTCCTTCAGTTCCTGCACGCACACACACGCTTAACTAGCTTGAGCTTCGGATAGAGCGCTCCTGAGAGTCAGGTTATGAAGACATCATCATGACTTCCCGAAAAACGCAGCAAGAAATTGATAAGACCTTCAAGAAGGTCGGTGAGGGCATACAATCCTTTGAAGGGATATATGAGAAGATCCGAAGCTCCAGCAATGCCGCCCAACGAGACAAGCTTGAAGACAATCTTAAACGAGAGATCAAGAAACTGCAACGGTTTAGAGACCAGATCAAGACATGGGCTGCCGGAAATGAGGTCAAGGACAAAAGCCCACTGCTGGAACAACGGCGAGCCATAGAAACAGTGCGCACTATATATCCCCCTTTTCCTGCCCTAGCCAGCGTTAGGGAGGCGGTACTGACATTCAGATCTAGTGTATGGAACAGTTCAAGGCTGTAGAGAAGGAAATGAAGACCAAGGCCTACTCGAAAGAGGGGCTTTCGGCCGCAGCGCGCTTGGATCCCAAGGAGAAAGAGAAAGCCGACACGTGTGATTTTCTCTCCTCAACGGTTGACATTCTACAGCAGAAGATAGAGGCTATGGAAGCCGAGGAAGAGTCCATACAAGCGTCAATGAAGAAGGGCAAGAAGGACATCGCCAAGTCGAATCGGTTAGCGGATATCGAACGGTTATCGGAACGACATAAGTGGCACGTTGGGAAGCTAGAACTACTCTTACGATCATTACAGAACGGCAATGTTGAAACACAACAAGTGCTTGACGCTCAAGAAGCCATCAAATACTATGCGGAGGATGGTCACAATCCCGACTTTTGCGGAGAGGACGAGACTATCTACGACGATATACCGCTAGGCGACGATGAAGTCCAGTTCGGCATGAATAACGATAACGACCGGGTATCCTCACAAGACACCCAATCGATACAGGAAGACGACGCAGAGTCCCGGCAGGCCAACAAGGGCAAGTCAGATTCAGGTCCTGCACGACGGCCATCAACACAGATGAAATCCCCTCTACCCGTCCTTGCCACGCTCCATCTCAATGGCCCTTCGTCATCGTCAGCAAGTTCAATGAAACCTGCACCCCCTCCGGCACGATTACCCGGAGAGACTCTCAAATATGCCTCTGCTGCGGCTGCGGCTGCTGCCAGTGACAAGGCCGGTGTTGGAATCGCACCCCTCCCACCACCACCTGGTGCCAGCCCCGCCGTATCAGCAACACAGCTTGCTTCCAAAGCGTCGTCAACAGCATCACCTATGGTCCAGCCCGCACAGCCGGTGCAGGTACAACGGCTGATGTCCTCTGCCGGCAGCGCAGACGAGTCAGGGAGTCAATCCAAGTCACCTACATTAAGTCCCAGTGTGACTGCAGCCAGCCGACCGGGGACCATGCCTCCTACACCCGCGATGTCCAAAATAGAAACATCAGCAACAACCCCAGCTGCATCAACATCGGCCTCTAATAAGGAACGTACAGTAACGAATGGCCAAGCAAAGGGGAAAGGCCCAGATGACCCGGCCGCAGACGAATCGGTGTATCATCTTCCTCCAGGTCTCCAAGATCTGATTCACTCCTTCGAGGTGACCAAGTCGCGGTCGACGGCTCCTCAATCGACGTCTGTACAACGGTTATTGGTAGCCTCACATAGTACATGCCCAGAGCCGGGAGATGCGGAGAAGCCCCGTCATTACAAGCCCCAGACGCCATACACAACGCCACTTTATTACCCTCAGGAGACATTACCCATATTTGACGATCCACGACTATACGAGACCGGCAGAATAGATACAGACACGCTGTTCTATCTCTTCTACTACCGTCAGTCCACGTATCAGCAGTACCTGGCTGCCAAGGCCCTCAAGAACCAAAGCTGGCGCTTCCACAAGCTGTACCAGACCTGGTTTCAGCGCCATGAGGAGCCAAAGAACATTACTGAGGAATATGAGCAGGGTACTTATCGGTTCTTTGATTATGAAAGCACCTGGTAAGTTATATTCATCCCCCGATCATTGTCTTGGTAAAGCTTGGGGTTGTGTACCCGGGTTCGGCACTTGATTACTGTCCCACGGCGGGCGTCAAAAAAAGTTTATGCTAATAATATTGCGGCTGTTAATAGGATGAACCGACGAAAAGGTGATTTTAAATTTGTCTACAAGTATCTTGAAGATGATTTGTAAAACAGTGCAAGGCCGTATGTCAGTGTCCGCCAAATACAATGACAATCGATTCTGTTGAAGTACAATGCACATCCCTCTACTATCTCGTCTCTCCCCAACCTCCTTTTTACTCCTTTAGTCCTTGTTTTTTTTTTTTTTTTTTTTTTTTTTTTTTTTTTTTTTTTTTTTTTTTTTTTTTTTTTTTTTTTTTTTTTTTTTTTTTTTTTTTTTTTTTTTTTTTTTTTTTCTCTTTTATCTTTTCTTTTTTTTTTCTCTTTTTCTTTTTTTTTTTTTTTTTTTTTTTTTTTTTTTTTTTTTTTTTTTTTTTTTTTGGGTCCTGCATCTTCCTAATTCCTCCTGCGCTCACATAACTACATACCTTACTCTTCCACAACTTCCGTGTTTTTTTCTCTTCTTTTTTAGCTTCTTGTTTTCTATTCATTGGATGAAAGGGAATGGGGAATGAGTAAAGTGAAATGATAGGCAATTCTTTAGTTACCTGGGACTGGAACCGGGCTGGGAGGGAGTTTAACCTGTTTGATTTCTTTTCTGACTTCTTCCCGGTGTGATGTCATTTTAATTTGTGAACTACAACTCCGTGCTGTTTCCGAGTCTCCTCGAGTGTATTTGGCGCAACTCGGCAACCTTTGCTTTTCTCATTCCTGTCTTCTTTTTGCATCTCCTGATTCTCCGGTCTCTCTGTGTCTCGATGTGCCTTTACCCGGTAAACAACTTCTTCGGAATATTCCCTCACAATTCGAGAGCAAAGCAAGCCAAGTCCAGGGCTCTCTCACCTGCAGAACAGCCCCCCGGTCCTCTTCGTGTTTTCCAGTCTCCGCTTGTTCTCGAATCCTTCTCTTGTGGGGGCTCAAGCGCAGGCAGAATCATATTTTGGCATCGATCAGGGGGGCAGTGCTAGCGCGATGTAACGAAATGTCGGGGTAGTGAAGAGAGGGACGGGTCATTTAGCAAAAAAGCTGAGGCTGTCTCCAAGAAGTCCTTCGTTTTTCTCATCTGATCATGCTTAAGTAGTAGTCAAGGCGAAAGAGCCCTTCGAGCCGTTTCCAGCCTCCAGTCCAGGTACGGAGCACACTGTTTACTTTTTATTGTTGGATTTTTTCATTGGCATTCACGGTCTTGAGGCAGTGCTGGAGGACGACTACTTGGTTACAGCATTCGAGATTGACCTCGCCAAAAATAAAATGAAACGAGAGAAGGCTTATTATAATAATGAGGAGAATTCGCTTCTCGGGAGTCTCATGATCCAGTCCTATAAGGCGACGTGTGTTTATTGCACTGGTTGGCTGGTTGGTTGTCCCGGTGGTGCTGGCTATTGGCTCGAGAAAAACTGTCCCTCCCTGTGAAATTAATAATAATGAGTGATCAAGTTGGGCATCAAGAAAGCAGGGCAGCGAAAAGGACGAAGATAAAGAGACTGATTGTTCCACGAGATAGCAAGAGCTAATAGCGGAGGAAAGAGGAAAGACATGTTAAATAACTTATAAGACCGCTGATGCCGGCAAGCCTCTTCTCGTTCCTGATTTCTAATGTCCGACGTCTGCTATCTCTTGCTGTGTTATCAGCTGGAGAGTTATTGCTTGTTTTGATAGGCTGTCCAATGTCGCGTAAAAAATGAAAACATAATTAACTGGACTGAAAAGGTTATTTCCTAGGAGATGGGCTGCTGTGATTGATTCCCCCTGATGAGATGGATGCCTTGACGCCCTCTTTGCGCTTTGCCTTGGGGTGCTTCGTGTAGAGGCCTGCCTGATACCTGAATCGGTTGCATGTGCGGCCCAGCCAGTGTTGCGCACTGGAGACAGCGAGGGTTGCAAAGGCTGTGTCAGTAGAAGCAGCACGAAGGAGTCTGTATGGTCTCGAGTTTTCTCTTTTCTCTATTATCTATCAACTTTGATCCTCGAGTTGAGTCTGTCAGTCTGTCAGCCAGTTCTTCTCTCCCAAGGCCGAAAGCTAGAGACGAGAGTCCGCCTCGCCCTACCCTGCCACACCAGGCTGGCTTGCGGCATTTTTAATCGGTCGATGAAGCTGAGGGACCATTGCACTGCCAGCAAGAGACGAGGGACAGGCCAGAAGACGGGATAGAAGGGAGCAGGATGGGCGATGCTGGTCGTTTTGATGCCTGACCTTCGATGGTTGAACGTTGAAAAATGAAGAAGAACGAAAAGGTGAGAAACAGCCAAAAAGGGCGTGCTTAGGTAAGCAAAAGAACGACTTCGACCTTTTCCAGAAGAGGAAAAAGACGACGACGAAGATGAAGACAGCAAAACATCCAGCGAACTCATTGGCGCAGCAGAGACGTCAGAGAAGCGGAGAGAGAGACAGGATAGCAGAGCTAGAGACACGATGACGGCGACGGTGGTGACCACAGCAACCTCATTAGGCCGGGGTGGTCGGGTTTGAAACGCCTGCATGGCCACGTACCTGACGGAGACACTGAGGTGACGCTGGTGACGGCGGCGATGATGCTTGATGATTGATGGTGAACGCTGCACAGCATCTGCCCGACGCCTGCATAGTACACATCTCGCTCTCTGATTACTCTCCGTAACCGTGTACATACGCGCTGTATCAGAATATACTCCGTGCTTGGCTAACCAAGTCGACAGGTCGCACACGATTTAGCGGGTTACACGGGGTGCATCTCTATTGCAGGGTTATTATTAACAGCAGGCCCGTTATTGATTGACTGGTCAAGGAACATTCTCCAGCCAGTGAGAGCGAGTGGCCGGGGTCCTCGTTTCTTTTTTTTTTCTTCTTTCTGGCCTGTCGACATGGCTAAACGGCCCTAAAAAAGGAACGACTCTTGTGGAGCAACCACAGGAAGAAGATCCAAACGACCACTGCATCTTGCAGACACCCGGTCTATCACTCATCCTTTGCCCATCCAAACAAAATATCACCGTGATGGAAATCCCTCATCTTCAGGCTCCATTGTCGGCCCGCCCCGTCATCGATGTTTACGAGAGAGCCCTTTCTTCACCGCAATAAGGGTGGTGTCCGTATCAGACTAACCACCCATGGGCTAACTAGCTGGCTTACTGGAATGAGGCGAAGGCGAGATGGATGGGAGGGCTGAGCAGTCGGTCTCCGTCTCATACACACACCACCATCCCATCCTATCCCATTCCTGATGACCTGTTGACCAGCCAGTCTGTGTCTGCCCTTCCGTGGAGTTCTCTCTCCGGTCTAAGTTAGCTCTGTCCATGCGAACTTGATCTCCATATCATCCTTCCCTCTTACCACTGCATACGCTCGTTTGTAAAACCATCCAAGGTCTCCTCCGCCTTGCCCGCTGTGGGACCCAAGGTCACTCCTGTCACCCCTCCGGCTATTCTACGTCTCTTCCTCTGATATCTGGTTTCCGGCGCCGATTGCCGGTCGAAGCGGACTCTGCATGTACCGCCATTCCTTTGTTTAAGAGGTTGCTCTTATTACTTCATACTCAACTCGGCGGTTTCCATCCCGCTACCCCTTCTTCTACTGTCCTTATGATTAGGCTTGTCTCCTATCAGGATCGAGCTGATATTCGCTTACGGCCAAATACCATTTTGCTTCACTTCTTCTTCCTCCCCTAACCAATTCTTTGCTTCTCTGATACGTACCCGCCTCTCTCCCCGACGTCATTTCCTCTCTCGTACTCTTACAGAGAGGCTGTGTTCCCATCACTCTTCTTCCACGTGCAAAGTGCACTCCTTATTTTGTATTTTATTTTTTCAAAACAGAGAAGCACTTGCTGCCCGCTCATGTCATCGTGCCACCTGGGGACCAGCGAGTTATCTGGCCAACCAATCTACTGGGTGTTTCCAAGTGCATGGGGGTAGCATAACCGCTAGCTTCACTCTTTGCTGTTGTTTCAATCGAACTCATCTTCCCCTCGTCGTTTACCCCTCGAGTCAGCTCGTTAACACACCGAGGCTGTGAAACGTTCGATGGGCATCATTCTGCTTGTCTTGCATTCCTGCTTAGGTTATCTGGGGATCTGCTACCTTCTGCTGTTTCCCTTCCCCTTCCCTTGTCACGTGTGGCTGCAAAGGCTGCCATTTCTTGTGCTAGGTTAAGGTTCGCCTCCTTTTCTCGCTGGTACCTGAAGGGTATATAAAATATCATCAGTGACCCCCCCCCTCTCTCTCCATCCCTCCCCATCCACAACCACCATACTGCTTCAAAGCTATTACATATACTATTCTTGGAGCCCTTGTTGCTCAAAGACATTACTCCCTTGCCTACGGCTTGACATTCAATACTACCAACTACCCGTCTTAACCTTCACTACTCACACCATGTCCATTCCTTACCGTCAGAGGCAGACTACCTACCAATCTCCCGTCCGTGGAGAGTCCTGGAGAGAAACCCCTGATAATACCTACACTACCTCAACTCGGTCGCAGCCAGGCTATCTCTCACCTCTGGCTCCTCCCATGGCCTACTCCAGCTCGACGGACAGCAATCTATCCATCTCCACATCATACAGCGCAGCATCAACATACTACAACACCATCCAGTCATGTCACTCACCCCCGAGTTCATATGAATATGACGCTGCGTGCGAGTACGAGCCACGTAGCTCGACGCAGGGACGGCCTAAAAGCCACTCCACCTCGTCCAATCAGGAGCATATCTTTGATGGCCAGACCATGGCTGCCCTTCCCTCCAGCCCCAGATCATCAACAGCTGCAGAGAGGTACGTTGTCACTATAACCCCAACCCCAACTTCAACCCCATATTTCACCCATCAACCACGTTACCATAGCAAACAGACTAATCTGTATTGCCACCCGTCTAGGTCTACCCAGCGGTTTATCTGCCTGTATGAAAACTGTGAAGGTTCATTCAGCCGGGTAGCTGATTTGAGCCGACATCAAAAGTCAATCCACTTCCCGACGAGAATGGATTGCCCCAAGTCACGCTGCAACCGCAAGGGCTTCATGGGTTTCACTCGCGAAGACCATCTTACCGAGCATCTTCGTCAGTTCCATGGAGAGCAGCTAGCCAAGCGTACCTCTAGCAAGTCCAAGCGTGCTGAGACTACATGCTAAGCTTAACAGGCGATCACCAACCTGTTTCTTGCCCTTCTTCTACTTCCTCCCAGAGAGGCAGAGAAATCATATTTTCATTTCATTGCATCCCCTCGATATTTCGGATTGTTCCAGCCCTGATCTAAGAAGCATGCGCATTGCCTTACCTTCGGATTCTCCTTTTTGAGCTGGCACTCATCTGCAGATGAACCGACTTTGTTTGTTTTCTTTTGATTTTTTTTTTTCTTTTCATTTTACTGCCGTCAAATGTTCGAGTGGGACTTGTCTTCCTCGAACATTGTACTTTATCTTTCTTGACCTGTTTGTGGTGTCTCTACAATCTACCCAGGACAGTGGCGTTGTATGGCCACAAACGTCTTTTCTTTCCTATCTCCTTGCTCACGCCCTAATTATGAAGTAATGCTCTTTAGTGCTTTCGATTTTCCCTTTCTCTTTTGCTTTATCCTATTTTTTTTTTTTTTTTTTTCTTACCCTTTTCTTTTCTTCACTGTACATGATTTATCCATTTTTTACCTTCTTCCTTTCTTTTTCCCAAGCTTTCATACTCTCGTGTTTGAACCCTTATCAGTATGCTTCTTCCTGTATACGTCAGGTGTATATCATGCGGAGTTATTTCTTTACTGTTCCACTTCTCATAACTTGCTCGAGAATACCTCCTCTCGTGCTTGACAATACCATGTCTCGAAACTGTGAAACCGAACCCAACCTCATCCCCAGTGGCTCACCTTCCCCCTTGTTTTTATTTCATTTTTTTTTTATTCCTTCTTTACATTTAGCCTTTTTCACATCACTATTGCTAGCATTTTTCCATGGGGCAAGTGTATAACAAGGGTGATGGGGACGGGCTTACACAGACCTACCGGTCAACTGGATTTGTCAGACGCCTGAGATTTATGGGGAAATGGGTACACGGAACTGACGGAGCAAAAGGAAATATAACAACACTACAGCAAAAAGAAAAAAAAATCACACGAAACAGGCAAACTATCATGAGGGCACAGGCTCATGGGGATTATCTATCGGAGCATTTCAGCGTTAACGGCCTTGATGACTCTCTTTCATCTTTTCTTTTCAGTTCGGCTATTTGAGCTTGTTTAAGTATCTAGGTGGTCAGCATGTAGAATGGAATTGAGTGCGATGTTCTCGGTCATTATCCTTTTCCCTTTTGCTGGTCAACCCTCTAAAGCCACCCTATAACTACTTCTCGAGAAAGCCCCAAATTGTAAGAAAACAAAGTTTGGCTTAAGCTTTAAGCTTTTTAAACTTTCGGGAGGAGAGGGTCCCCTGACCCATCAAATGCCCGTGCAATTCGAGATAGCATAGAAGGAGAGTAACCAACCCGTACTCAGAAGTAGAAGAGATCAAAGTACAG
Source organism: Trichophyton mentagrophytes (assembly GCA_003664465.1). Taxonomy (NCBI): domain Eukaryota; kingdom Fungi; phylum Ascomycota; class Eurotiomycetes; order Onygenales; family Arthrodermataceae; genus Trichophyton; species Trichophyton mentagrophytes. Next base: position 99,551 of record QQSR01000002.1, read on the forward strand.
GAGGGGGGGAGTTATCGCCATCATCCTTGAATATCCAAGATTTCCAAAACAACTTGCGTAGTTTCTCTTCTGCATTGGCATATATCTGCAATCGTAGCCGCTGGGCCATTTCGTAGGCATGCTCAAAATCGTCTGGATGCGTGCCACCCTCGCGATCGACTCCAATATTCTCTTGAATGTTCAAAAGTATCTCTTCACACTCCCTCCATTCAGTCGCATCATTTAATATTGCCTTTTCATCATCTGGAGAAAAAGATATCGGGCAAGGATCAGATATCATTCCATCCCAGATCTTTGTCAGTCCAACTAGGCCCGCCCTGAAGTTTATTAGATCAGCATCCCAAGGATAGCCAGCGTGGGATATAAGATACTGTATCATCCCAAGCCCTGGGAGGCGAAGTGCCCGCAAGTGCAGGTCATTCTCAAGCCCAGTCGCAGCATAGTAGTATAGGTTGGCCTTTTCTAATTGAAGTTTTATATCTGCCTTCATTCTATCCACATCATTCAATTCCCCGTAATTATCAGGAAGATTTGGCTCCTTTAAAGACTGGACTTGGGAGTAATTGTGTTCACAAAATGCAGGGTAGCCTGCCTGCATGAAAAGCGGAAGAATGGACGCATCCTGCCAGTCGAGTATCCCTTCTATCTTATTTGTTCCAGGGGTAAGGAGAATATTAGGGAAGCTGAGATCAGGATGGCGTAGTATTGGTGTTGCCATCTCTTGCTGGGCTGGGACTAGGAACGGGGCAACCTGTAGATACTGCGAAAGGAGTGAGATATGTTCCCTAGGATCGATGTTTTCTTCAGTTGGTAGGAGAAAGGCCCTTCTAGGTCTTGGTTTTCCAAATGTCGATGTACAGGCGAGTTCTCGACGAGCGGGAGCAGAAACACAGTCAGCAGGACTAGTCCCTATAAGCGAGTAAGTATCATACACACAGCCATGAAAGGGGGAACGTGTGGTGTGTTAGCTTACAAGGACCACGGTCAAGTTCCATGTCCGCTCTTTCGCCGTGCCAGAACTGGCGTTTGCAGATAGGCCCAATGCAGAAGTCCCCTCCATCCACCTCGAAATCCACTCTTGACTCTTTGGGTATATCATGTCTGTGGTATAGGCTCCCGTATGCTGGAAATTTAAAGTCGAATATCTTCTTTTCGATACGCGCTATCTGCGTCATCAAGTCGACCATGTCGGTTTTTGAAAGGGAAAGCCATTTCGGACCAAGAGCTTCACCTCGAAGCCGTTCCATTAAAATATATTCAGCTCCTACCGGGTTGTCTGAAGTTGGAGAGTAGGCAAGAACCCGGGGCACAGGTATGTGTAAAGTCTCTCGGAGGAACCGCATTGTAGCAACTTCACTGGCAGTCGTCAAACCGCGAGGCCCAGCAATAGGAGTGGGAATACGGGCGACAACTTCACTGCCATCATCCATTGTTAAGAGGAATACCTTATTAAATCCCCCTTCAGCCATTTTTATAATTTGGGAGCAGTATGGCCGGTTGACAGTTTCCGCTGCTTTGCGTTGCAACTTGGTAATATTGAATTTTACGTAGTGCTCTTGAAACCTGGCATCTTCGTTGCAACTATTCAAATAAAAATCAGTTAGTAGTGAATTATGCCACGAAGCATGCAGAAACTCACATCCATCGCCTAGAGGTGTTGCGAAAGAATGACTCTGGCTCTGCAGAGGAGGCATCCCTTGAGGTTGTGGATAGGCACATAGTGACTTGATTTATAAGGGAGCGGGCAGCTGGAAAGGGACGACGCCCAAGGGTGATACAGTTTATCCAAAATCCCAGTCCGATCTTCAGAAGATTGGGTTTCATTATCGACCTTTCTGATCATACGCGTGAAATATCCGACACACGACCTGCGTGCAGCTAAAGGCGAATGTCTTCCAATGGCAAGCTGCGCAAACTCAGCAAACGAACTGGCAATTGTCTATCCGGACAGAGTAGTTACATAGACTGAAACGCCTACATTTGTTATAAATATAACCGACGGCAGAGAGCAGCGAGGTATACGTTACTAAAACGGAAAATGGGAGTTTTAGTGAAGGAAAGCCTCCAGGTAAGGTCAGTTTGAGGAAGTTGAATACCCTCAGCAGACTCTGCTTGTTGGTTTGGGGATGCGTGTCAGAGAGTGTTCCATGCAGGCGCCCATCTCGCCCTAAGGCTGAGCTGGCCAGGCCGTTCATGTTTATTTATTTTTTTTTCGCCAAGGATAACTAGTTACGGAATCCCTGATGGGGGAATCCGTCCTGGATTTCTTTTTGATATCGTTTTTAGAAATTCAATGGAAACGATAGGAAGCAAATAAGGGGGGGGAGTAAGATATCTGCGCCGGTGTTGTGTAGGTTATAGTATGTTGTAGTTGCGGGAGAGATGTAGTTTAAAAAGCCGCATGTCTCCCTCCCTTGCTGGCTACGATGGGTAAGCCTTTGCTCTTCCATCCTGTGCCCTGTGACGGTAACCCAACTACTCTCAAGCATGTCCACTTACATACACCTGGTCAGCATGAACGGTATTAGCCCTTTATACCCCTTCGTGTTTCTCAAATTGTAGACAGCGTCTCATTAATTTTGGCCTGCAGGAACGTTCACACCGGGTCCAACCCTTGAACCGCCTCCATGCTCGAGCGGCGGTGGCTATGACACTCCTTCCAAGTCTTCCATCCATGCGCATGCCGGTAGTCTTCCTAGCAACACCCACGCTCCCGACGGTAGCACCACCGAGCAAGAGAAATCAACGCCCAGGTACAAAAATATGGCTCAGGAGGATCTTAAGGGCATAGGCTCCTGGTCTGATGATCAGTCAATTCAATGAGCGTATCCTCACTTCTCTCTCCTCATATGTCCACTGCTATGTTCTGTCAACATTATGTCATGTCAATCCATGTATCATATAGTGAGATAGCAGAGACAAAGGAATAAACCCACATTACGACTCCTTCCCCTCCAACACCTCGCCCATGTCGGCAAATTGAGTAAAGATCTCTCCACCTGCCCTCCCTTTCGCATCAAAAACCACCCCTTCACCACGCAGCAGCTTCGTCTTTTCCACTGCATAAGAGCCGCCATTACCCCAGCTGCCCTTGTATCCGCCGATGGTGCGGTTGGATGCCAGCACGCGATGGCAGGGAACCTCGGGTGCAAAGGGATTGGTCTTCATTGCATTCCCTATCGCCCGTGCGGAGGAGGATAGGTGGGCAGAGAGCATTGCATAGGTCGTCCACTGACCCTTGGGCACGGAGAGCAGAGTTCGGTAGACCCGTCGTCTGTAAGGGGTGAGAGATGGATGCGAGGAGATGCGGTCCAGCTGCTTGCGGAGGAATTCCGGGTCTTCTTCAGCCGCTGTAGCTGGCTTCTGGGATATCATAGAGGCTGATGAGAGGATTATCTTCTTCTGCAACCCAAAGGTCATTCGAGGTCCTGAAGCCGACAGCTTCCGCTTTGGCCTTGTCGTTGCTGCAGCAGTCATTGTTGCTTTCCTTCTTATCAGCTGTATGCCTGGTTTAGCTGGATATATGATGATGAACTGTAGGTGCAAGAGACTTGTCGAGATGCTCGAGATGCTTGAAATGCTCGAAATGCAGGAGGTTGCTCGTCGTCCCTTTTATCGTCGTCGCCTTCAGTCGCGTCGCGATTTGTAAGCTTGTCGTCATTATAGCCAATCAGAGGCCGCCAATAAATCTCTGCAATCGCGTAAACACGTGACTTATATTAAGATGACTAAGCTGCTTCTTTAAGCTTTTATCGACAGAAAAGGCATAGCTCCCGGTGTGATGACTAAGTTCTTGGCGTTCCTGGAGCCTCCAAAGAGGCGAAAATCCAAGACGTCGTTTTTCTTCTTCCTTGCTTGAGCATATATATCAAGACATCCCAGGATATCCGCTGTAAGGGGCAGATCCTTAGCAGCTTTGATATTTATATGACATCTCCATGATACCGAAGTGTAGGGATCTCGCCAAGCGGAGTTACACTGTTGACGCAATGATGTTCAGCACCCTGAGGCCCTGACAAATAGGCTCACACTTTTCCCTTGATAGCTTCCCCACTGCGGACCAAATGCTTTGACGAAACATGCATCAATGCCGAGCTGCTGCAATATACTTGTGATGTCGATGATGGCGGGTTCCGGCCGATCCACCGCCCATGGGGCTGATGGCAAAGTCGAAGACGGCTATATATCGTCTCCAGGTCCACGCATTGTCTCCCACACTCTCGCTCGCCTTAAAGGCATTCATTTAGAGCTATTAGAGCTATATACGTCACAATGACACAAAAGATTCACCGGTGGAATATTACCCACCGGCTCGAGAAGCGCTCGCTGCTGATTGCGATCAACAGCGTAGCTGCTCTATCCATTTTCTTCTTCGGCTATGACCAGGGCATGATGGGCGGCGTGAACAACGCCAAACACTACATTGAGCTCATGGGCTTTGGGCATACAGAGGCCGTCAACGGGTCGAAGAACAGCCCAGTCATTACTGACAGCTTGCTTCAGGGGGGAATTGTGTCGGTGTATTACCTCGGCACTTTGATGGGGGCGCTTGCTGGTGGAATGGTGGGCGATAGACTGGGACGCATCAGATCTATTGCCCTGGGTGCTGTTTGGGGAATCATTGGAGCCGCATTGCAGTGTTCTGCGCAGAATCACGTCTGGATGATTTTTGGTAGGTTTGGTCGCGTGCCCTCGGTTGATGGATGCTTACGAGCTAACGTCTGCATGCAGCCCGGTTGATCAACGGTATAGGCACGGGAATATTGAATGCGATTGTGCCGGTATGGGCCACAGAAACGGCAGAGCACAAGTCCCGCGGTCAATTCATTGCAATTGAGTTCACACTCAACATCTTTGGCGTTGTCGTGGCCTATTGGCTAGAGTTGTATGTCTCCCGCCTTATCTACCTTTCACCATGGGACTATATTATTAACAAAAACCTATAGTGGCCTTGCCTTCATTGATGATGGCGCAACTGCTTTCCGCTGGCGTTTCCCAATCGCCTTCCAGATCCTCCCCTTGCTTCTCCTGTTTGGCATTGTCTGGCTCTTCCCTGAATCCCCCAGATGGTTGGTCAAGAAGGGTCGTGATGAAGAGGCTCGCTATATCTTGAGCAAACTCAGAGGGACTGAAAGTGAAGAGGACATCGCACGGGCGGACGCTGAGTTCAACGATATCAAACAAGTTGCTGCGCTCGAGGAGACATACAGCACCTCGTACTTGTCTATGTTTACTGGCCGTGGGTCGGGGAAACTGCATATTGGACGGCGTGTCCATTTGGTTGTCTGGCTGCAGATCATGCAAGAATGGGTTGGCATAGCTGGCGTTACCATCTGTATGTCCACTTGGAGAACTCTGTATTAATTCAGTGACGACTAACAAGAGAAGATGCTCCTACCATCTTCCGCATTGCAGGTTTTGACGCCATAAAGAGTCAGTGGATCAGTGGTCTGAACAATATATTCTACATGGTACGTTTGGCTCCTCTTCATATAACCTATGTCAACATTTCCTGACCCAATTTCTAGTTCGCTACGTTAATCTGCGTCTTCACCCTTGACCGCATTGGTCGCCGCTGGACGCTCTATTGGGGCTCAGTCGGCCAAGGAATTGCCATGTTCCTTGCCGGCGGGTTCTCACGCGTAGGTCTAGATGCTACCGCAGCTGGAGACGGAGCCAAGGCTGCTTCATACGGCGCAGCAGCAGCATCGATGATCTTCATCTTCACTTCGGTGTTTGGTGCCACCTGGCTCACCGTTCCGTGGCTCTATCCTGCGGAAATCTTTCCGCTTGCAGTTCGAGCTAGAGGCAACGCATGGGGTGTAGTAGGCTGGAGCGTCGGCAACGGCTGGTTGGTATGTGTATTCCTTTCCATTTCCCCTTCTAGTTTAACTATAAGCTAACTTGGTGATAGACTCTACTCTGCCCTGTGATGTTCGATGCCATTGGAGAGAAGACTCTGTACATCTTTGCCATAAGCAACGCCATCACTATCCCCATGGTGTGGGCACTCTATCCAGAATCCAACCAGCGCACGCTGGAGGACATGGACCTCCTCTTTGCTGCTGACACCCCTTGGACCTGGGACGCTGAGCGCACTTTTGCCGAGCTCAAGGCCCAGAACGCTTCCCATGAGACTAAGCAATCTGTGTAGAACATGCCTTCATCTATAGACCAATTTATTTTCAGACCAAATACACTATCTAGCCTCTAGCCTCCTATCTCTTTCTCCTTTGCCTGCTCCGTCTAACCTACCTAACCTTAGGTACCTAGGTAATGTACTATATGATGACTAAGCGGACCGTAAAAGGCCGACGGAGAGCGCCCGCCGGCGCCGACAGCGAGCTAACCGCTTTGGGCAGCCAGCGCAGTTTCAACGCAAAAAGAACTTCGACTTCAACCTCCGACTTTGCTTCACGATCGTGACATTTCTCTCCATTTTCATCCTCCAAAGCGCTCGCGAGCTGCCAATTGACTGTTGTCGCTCCCTCTATTTACTCCTCGAAGCAGTGCTTTCTCTTTCCAAGCTTCTCTCTCCTCCATCATGTTCCGTACGGTCGTTCCTCGCCGTGCCTTTCAGACGGCTTGGGCTCCGTCCCAACGAACTGCCGCAACCGCTTACCCGGCCTTTGGGGCTTACATTCTCCCCAGATCAAGGAGAGGATATGCTACAGAGTCAGGTAAGGCTGTGATGATACCCCCGGTTTGGACCGTGATGCTGTTCGGGAAGGCTGACCGTTTGCCGTTTTGTTATTCCGGTAGAAGAGCATGATTTGGTCATAATAGGCGGCGGGGTGGCTGGCTACGTTGCTGCCATCAAGGCCGGTCAGGAGGGTCTAAAGGTACGTCGATTAGCGGTTCCTTTTAACTCCGAGTGCGAGCTTGACTGTTGATTTCTGACATTGGCCGTGTAGACTGTCTGTATCGAGAAGCGCGGCACCCTAGGCGGAACTTGCCTTAACGTCGGCTGTATCCCATCGAAGTCTCTTCTCAACAACTCCCATCTCTACCACACCATCATGCACGACACAAAGAAGCGCGGTATCGAAGTTGGCGATGTCAAGCTCAACCTCGAGCAGATGATGAAGGCCAAGGAATCCTCTGTTGACGGTCTCACCAAGGGAATTGAGTTCCTCTTGAAGAAGAACAAGGTCGACTACCTCAAGGGTACCGGCTCTTTCGTTGACCAGAACTCCGTCAAGGTTGAGCTCAATGAGGGTGGTGAGCGTGTTGTCAAGGGCAAGAACATTATCATTGCTACCGGCAGTGAAGCCACCCCATTCCCCGGATTGACCATTGACGAGCAGAAGATCATCACCAGCACCGGTGCTCTTTCATTGAAGGAAGTTCCAAAGAAGATGGTTGTCATTGGTGGTGGAATCATTGGTTTGGAGATGGTATAACATTTTCCACCTAATATTAAGCTTGCATGTGGAAACTTTAACTAATGACCATTGTTGTATACAGGCCTCCGTCTGGTCTAGACTTGGCTCTGAAGTCACCGTCGTCGAATTCCTCGGCCAGATCGGTGGTCCCGGCATGGATGCTGAGATCTCCAAGCAGGCCCAGAAGCTCCTTGGAAAGCAGGGCATTAAGTTCATGACCGGCACCAAGGTTGTCAGCGGTGACGACAGCGGCAGTACCGTTACTTTGAACGTTGAGGCTGCCAAGGGTGGAAAGGAGAAGACCCTGGAAGCTGACGTCGTTCTCGTTGCCATTGGTCGACGACCATACACCGCTGGTCTCGGACTCGAAAACATCGGCATTGACATTGACGACAAGGGCAGACTCGTCATTGACCAGGAATATCGAACCAAGTCCGAGCACATCCGCGTCATTGGTGACTGCACTTTCGGCCCCATGCTTGCCCACAAGGCTGAGGAGGAGGCCGTTGCTGCCGTTGAATACATCACCAAGGGCCATGGCCACGTCAACTACGCCGCCATCCCAAGTGTCATGTACACCTATCCCGAAGTCGCCTGGGTTGGCCAGAACGAGGCCGAGGTCAAGGCCTCCGGTGTTGAATACCGAGTCGGATCTTTCCCATTCAGCGCTAACTCCCGTGCTAAGACCAATCTCGACAGCGAAGGTCAGGTCAAGTTCATTGCTGATGCAAAGACTGACCGCATCCTTGGCGTCCATATCATCGGCCCCAACGCCGGTGAGATGATTGCTGAGGCCACCCTTGCCATCGAGTACGGTGCCAGCTCAGAGGACGTTGCCCGAACCTGCCACGCTCACCCAACTCTCGCCGAGGCCTTCAAAGAAGCTGCTATGGCCACTTACTCCAAGGCCATCCACTTCTAAACTGACTCGCCGAAATAACTACACCGCTCAGGTTAAAAGCACCATGCACCTTGCACTTCTTTGACCATAAACCAAGCTTGATGTTTTGCTTTTTGTGTCCTTATGAGCTCATCCCATAAATCGTGCCCCTCCTACCAAGAGAATCAAAGAGTACCATCATCCTTCACCATCCTTCCGACCCGTTCTACCTCCGTCAACACCCCTATCAACATTCCCCAACACCACTTGGCTTGACCTGATGCTACTGTCTATATATCCTTCTCCCGACAGACGACACTGTGCTCTTTTCTTTTTGGCCATTCTGTAACCATAAACCGGACATGAAGCTAATCTAGAATAAAGTTGTATTTCATATTCGTTTTTCCTTTGTTTGTCTATTTTATTCGAAAAATTTGATCATGCCAGACCACAGAAATATCCTCTATCAATGAAGACACATTCTCCAGCCTATCACCGAAAGTTTGATACACCTCGACAACATGCACATAGGCCCATTGTCATAATCATTCCTTGGGCTGTTTTGATGTTTAGGAAATGAGAAAGGAGAGACAAACAAAGACTGATACCATTACTGCAACAGCCTAGGAATCTGGACTGGGCGGGTAAAAGGCCCTGATAGTTGTCCAGCTGCCAACGCAGTTCCCGGACCCAAGAGCTGCTGCCCCCTTACCATATTCAACGCATCTACCTGATGGGCACGAGATGTATGGCAACACTCACACGCGCATTGGGGCCCAGCCGTAGTTGGGATGATGGCTGATGGTAAAACCCGAGCAGGGGCAGCAATTGCCGGTCGATTAAGCGCCATGAGAGCTCCTCCTCCTACCCCTGCGGCTATCTGGCCTTGATACGGTTGGCTCTCTATTTGAAGGACATTGTTTGACTGTGCCTGGTGACCATTGGGCCCGGAGCCCTCGTGCTGGGAACAGTAGTAATGGTGATGGTGGTGAATTTCGTAACGGCTAGAATTTCTGCTCTGACTGTGACCTGATCGTCGGCTACGGTAGGGATCTCTGTGTCGAGACCGTCTGATGCCATGCTGACCATTGCCTGCCCGGTAACTAGTTTCGTCTGAGTCCGAGACATATGTGTAACTCTCTTCATGTCTATTTTCATATTAGTTTTTTATATATCCACAGCTAAGCAGAGAGCCTTAATTGAATACTCACCTAGGCACTCTACATCTTTGGCGTCTGAATCGCTGTCTAGGAGCCTTCTGTCTTGGATGAGGCAGAGCCATGATATAGTCATCGTCAGATACATCGAAGTAGAAACCTTGGTCCATCATATGTGGGATATTATCTATCCCTTCATGGTAATAGTCATCGAAACCATCATCGTAATAGGTAGACATGGTGCTAAATGTCGTGATGATTAGACGGTATCAATTCGATGCTCAAGATGTAACTATTCACAAGGGTAACAAAACTTATTGTAGGAATCCGGCGATTGATAAGGGGGAATCCAAGGCTTAAATGCTCTAAAAAAATCAAACAGGCTCTTGTAAATGCATGGAGGAAGCATGTGAGACTGGAGTTATTATTCATCACACCAATTTTAAGAGTTCTATAAGGCGTAGGCGGAATGAGGTAATCAGGAGGTTGATCTGGTGCAGATACCCGTATGCCGGCCAGTTTGCTTTCATGTCTGAGGTGGTCAGTCAGCTTGGGCATAAAGACATAAGCGTTAAAAAACAATGTTCTTAAAGAACGTGATGAAAGCCTGAAGTACGTTTCAATAAGTAATGAGTGTAAGGTGGTATGCAAGAAGGGGGGATACCCTGGAGACTAGGGCAAACTTTTGCCCTGTGCAACCCCAAAAACACATGTATGCCGTGGTATTCTAGCCTGAGGAGAGTTATTCTCGCGTATGGAAGACCACACGGGTTAGAAGCTGGTAGGACAGAGCTAACGAACAATTTTTTCACTCAATTATTATACCTTCCCAACATCTATGTACGTCGACAGTTGGGCGCTCTTCAGGATGCAGGGATATTTGCCTCCTTACGCGAGCTTCAAAATATGTCCAGATGAAGTTGCCATACTGTTGAAATAGGTCATAGCTGGAGCATATGGTTTAATCCAGTTTTCTACGACGGCCGTCAGCAAATCACAAACTGCTTCAACGGCATCTTTGCGTGAAGCACCGCAGCTCTCGATATAAACTAAAAATAAATGTGTTAGCCAATGTATTTTCCATTATGGGGATGGGTTGAATTGTTAACTATAACTTACTCTTAACCTTTGGCTCTGTGCCTGAGCCTCGAATTGTAAACCGAATGCCTCGATGTGACCATATAGTGAGCATCTGACTCGCGGGATCCGCAGGAAGCACTGGCCGTTTATCCGCAGCATCTGAGTCGTAACCTCGGGTCATATCTCTCCATCTATGGATAGGGAATGATCCGATAGTACCCTGAGCATCAAGAGTATTCTTTCGGATGCTCTCAAATAGAGAAGTAGTGCTTGTTGTGTCTGGCGAGACGAAATAGGTGTTGAGGTTTTCATGGTATCCATATGTTTCGTAGAGCTGTTCAAGCTTCCCGAATGGAGTCAGACCCTGTTCCTTCCACTTTCCTTCAGCTGCCAAAAACACCATGGCAGCGGTGAGCCCATCCTTGTCATAGCAAACTTTCGTGAACATGTACCCCAGAGCCTCCTCAAACGCAAACGGTACTTCATAGCCTTGGGCTTCAAGCTGTCGGGCAACATTCCCCATCCACTTAAATCCAGTTAATGTCTCTTCGAAGTGGAAGCCTTCTTTTTCGGCCATCTTTGATAGCATATTTGACGACACCGCTGAGTTTAGCATAGCCATAGGCTTTTCTGTCTTGTTATTTTTCCATAAATCTAGGAGATGCGATGCCAGTAGAACCCCTATCTGGTCTCCGGTGAACCTAAACCAGGAACCACTTTAAAGCTGTTAATCGGGGTCGTCGCAAAGAAAGAGGTTGGGAAATACGTACTTGACCTTCTCAGCGGCAGCGAACCGATCCGCATCTGGGTCGTTGGCAACTATTAAAGTTACACCAGAATTATCTGCTGTTTTCATGGCTAGATCTAAAGCGCCATTTTCTTCTGGGTTTGGGAATTTAACGGTTGAGAAGTCAGGATCAGGCTGTTCTTGTTCAGGAACCGTTATGATTCCGTCAATGCCTAAGGAAGCGCAAAGTTTAGACATGGTAGCGTGACCAACGCCGTGCATTGGTGTATAAACAAATTTACTGGGCTGTCGCCAATTATCAACGGTTGATCTCTGCAGGCAGTCAGTGTACAAACGAAGTTCTCGAGGTATGACAGGGCTGTGTAGCAACTAACAGCGAATCGATTGACAGTTTCACAGTAAAGGGCTGAGACCTCATTGTGGAGATCTGATTCCCTGGTCTTAGGACCATCTATTCCACGCCACGCATTGGGCCAAGGAACCAAGTTAGACCTGATTGATTCTGCTATCTGGCCATCAATTGGGGAATTAATCTGGGCCCCGTTTGAGAAGTATCTTTAGCCAACGAGTTAGTATAGCCCCAAAAAATTTACTAGGAGGTGGTTGCTAACACTTTGTATCCTATATTAAAAGGTCAGCAAATCGAACAGATAGTAAAACCAGTGAGTGTAGCTGTCAATACCATTGTCTTGTGCTGGGTTCTATTCATCAGTTAGCTAAAGTCATACTTCCGGCATTGAGGATGCAGAACTTACATGGCTGGCAGTAACCATGACTCCGGCATCTGCCTTCTTCAGCAGAACAGCAAAGGGCACAAACGGAGTCGGATTAACATCACCATACCACCAAACATGTATACCTTCGGCTTCAAAGGCGTTTGCTGCAAGGAAGGCGAACTTCTGAGAGTTGTGTCGAGCATCACGGCCAATCACCACTGACGGCTGTTCTGTGCCCTTGTGGGTTGCTTTGATAAACTTGGCCAGCCCCTGGGATGCCTGGATGACGGTAAGAGAATTCATGCATGAGAAACCGGCTTGCATCCTACCCCGTAGGCCAGCAGTCCCAAACTGAATGCCTATAAATCTGTTAGGAACTCCATATTTCGATCTGGCAGGGCTTCCACGCACGCTCTCGTAGGCGCTTCTCTAGGCCGGCATCATCTTTGTCTGCCTGGAGCTTCTCGAACTCCCTGCGAGTGGAAGGGTCCTGGTCCCATTCTAACCACCGCTGGATGAGGGTATCAAGTGATTCCTACACACACGTCAGCCGTTGTGCCGTCTTGTACGAATAGCATGCAACTAGATGGTAATTCGTATTTGGATGTCCCGCACATGAAAGGGAGCAACCCACCATGATCAGTCTACCAGACAGCAAGTATTCCAGCCTGACAACGTACTCCGTAACTGTCTAAACGGTCCTTTACAAAAAATAGACAAACCACGAGGTATCCAAATACCGTGTGTAGAATCCAAGATGAAGGACGTCGAGTTGGAGTTTCAAAAGCAAAAATAAAGCCACAGGTCGGGGATGTCTTGGCGCTGCAGATGCCGAAAAGGGACGCCCGCAAAAAAAAGAGCGACGGGACGAACCTCGACTTCATCTCCTTTCCTGCGGCATCTCACGCCACTCTCGACCGTGGCGTGTCGGGTCTTCAGCTGTCTCATCTGCGAGCTTCGTTTTCCTCTGTGTCGAGCATGCTGTGAGCCATTCGATACGACTTCTTTGAAGCTTAGAACCTTTCGCTGGTTATAAACTACTCGTTGCGGTTCACAGACCGCCGAAAGCTTCTGCCTGACGACGCCATGGCTGCTTCACGCAAAAGCACCGTCTTGACAAGACATGAGATAGGGAAACAGATCGCGGATGGAAGGCATATCGTCATCTTCGAGGGCAGGGTGCTGAAGCTGGATGCATGGTTGCCATTCCACCCTGGAGGTGACAAAGCTATCCAGCATATGGTTGGCAGGGATGCTACCGATGAGATGAATGCGTATGTCTAAAGCGTTTATCATTTTTGTCACTGCAGGCGAGCCATTGTGGGAGAACGATGATATACTAACTCGCCAGTGTAGGCTTCACTCTGCGGCTGCAAAAGAGCGGATGAAGTCCTTTCAGATTGGAAGAATCGAGGGCGCCTGGGTCAACTTCTTACCGCCCATCCAGGGGGGAGATTTCTCCATTTACAACACACAGGACTTGTCTGCTGCCATTGAATCCGATGATAACTCCTCCGGTAACGGACAGTCAATCCCCCCTTCGCCGCTGTTCGAGCCTGCCGATAAAAAAGAATCAGGCCTGAGACGGCGAGGTTCCGTATCTACGTCTATCTCCTCTGTTGGAACTGCTTCCCCGGAAAAGAAAGACTCCGAAACAAGACCTTTCTTCCTCGATGCCAGAACACAGGAAGAGATTGCCTTTGACACGGCAAAATACCCGCCAGTTACTGCGGAAGAGCAAGAGCGCATCGTGCAGAAGTACCGCCAGCTATACAAGCGCCTCCTAGACGAAGGCCTGTTCAACTGCAATTATTCAGCGTACCTCGTTGAAACATCCCGCTATCTACTACTCTTTGGATTGTTCCTGTACTTCTTGCATTGCGGCTGGTACGGTACCTCGGGTTTCTTCCTTGGATGCACATGGCACCAGCTGGTTTTCACCGTCCATGATGCTGGCCATCTTGGGATCACGCACGACTTCCACACCGATACCGTGATTGGAATTCTTATCGCAGATTTTATTGGTGGATTAAGCATCGGCTGGTGGAAGAGGAACCACAACGTGCATCACATCGTCACCAATTCGCCAGAACACGATCCAGATATCGAGCACATGCCATTCTTTGCTGTTTCGCATCGATTGTTTGGCAGCCTTCGAAGTACATACTACGAACGTGTTATGGAATACGACTTTGCCGCAAAGTTCCTTATTCGTTTCCAGCATTTCCTATATTACCCCCTTCTATGTTTCGGCCGCTTTAATTTGTACCGCCTTAGCTGGGAGCACCTGATTCGTGGTCAGGGTCCTCGTAAAGGTGCCGCCTGGTGGCATCGTTGGCTTGAGATTGCAGGCCATGTCTTTTTCTGGGCTTGGTTTGGCTACGGGGTTTTATACAGGTGCATCCCTGACTGGCAAAACCGGGTACTCTTCATCATGGTCAGCCATATGATCACTGCGCCACTACATGTTCAAATCACTCTGTCGCATTTCGCCATGTCCACCTCCGACATGGGCGTCCATGAATCATTCCCGCAGAAGATGCTCAGGACCACTATGGATGTTGACTGCCCGCAATGGCTTGACTTTTTCCACGGCGGCCTTCAGTTCCAGGCCGTACACCATCTATTCCCGCGACTCCCTAGACACAACCTTCGCCGTGCGCAGAAATTGGTCATCGAGTTCTGCGAAGAAACCAAGATTCCATACGCAATCTTCTCATTTGTCGACGGCAACAAAGAGGTCATTGGGCATCTGGGGGATATTGCTAAGCAGGCGCGAATGTTAGCTGAGTGCCAGAAGTCAATTGCTGAAAAGGGTGTATTTTCGGACCACCACCATTGATTGATGAATATCAATGGATAGAGAACTCTTAATGTTGATAGATTTTGTTGGATCAAGCTTTTTAGGGTGTGAAGAGGGGGAGGAGATACCTATATATATTAATGCCGTCTTTCACTTATGCTTCACTTTAGAAACCAGTAATGGATGTTAATGGAATGGATGCTCGCCTTATAGAGCAAGATGCACCGCGAATGAATTATGATTATATGTCTATTCTCAATGCAGTCATAAAGTCGTATTTTCGTATCATCTCCCCGGTTGAGAGCTTTCTCATCTGTAATAAAAGCAGCCATACTCTCAGCACATGCGAGGCTGAATCGCACAGAATCACAGACCGCCTCTCGCCATTTTCTTCGCCCTTTGGTTGCGCCTATTATGATTCGCCCTCGAGCCCTTATTTTCATCCTTCCGTCGTCTTTCAATCGCTGACTCGGGTGCAGTCGATGCTCCCCCTCGGCCGCCGCCTCTACCGCCTCCTCTACCACCCCGGCCGCGACCACGGCTCTGTCCTCGACCTCCGTCATGGCCTCCAGAATCTTCTCCTGAACCATCTTCACCAGCAGGTCTTCTATATGCTGTAGGTTGAAGTTCGGGCTGTTGGTGCGCACGTAGCCCAGACAAAGTTACATTCCGCTCTAGCCTCGTAACTCGCTTTGGATCGCGGGAGAGCATCAATGCCCACCCCTCAATTGCTTCGTCCGTCATTCCTGTCTCTTTACGCAAACTTATTCTGTGCTGAGACCGACGAGTGTTTTGGTCGCGTGCAAATGCTCCGGGATTGGACTTATAAAGATCATATAACTTCAGCTCAGTTGCCATGCTGCCACCGCCTTCTCGGGACTCGGTTGCATCGCCATCTGTTGCTGTTGGGTAGGTGTCCACTGTTCCACCAACATCGGCAAAGTCATAGGTATCATCACGCTCATCATCGTCCGAATCAAATGCCGCAAGAGCAGCCAGGATTGCGGCCTTGTTTGTTGAGCCGGACTTATTAGCGATAAGGTCATCTGCAGTAAGATCGGCATTGGCACGCCCTATATGCAGCTTCGAAGGTGATATCTCCAGCCGGTCAAATTCATCGTTATCAAATACATTTTTACGCTCAATGTGAGGAACAGGTGACTCAGAACGGGGTGGAGTAGGGTGTGGTGCGAGATCAACCACGTCTTGCTGTTCTGAGAGTTGGGTTCCTTGGTCAAGGGATTTAAGATGTTCAGGAAGGGTTCCCTCTATGAGGTTCGATATCGTCGCTTCGAGATCATCATTGTAAAAATCAAGGAGTTGCACGATATATCCTGAGCCGAGATCAGGGAATAGATCCTGGACCTGGGTGACAAGGGACATTCGATGGATGTGAACGTCCTCCTGAATGCCGGCGGAGATATCTCGCCCTTTGCCCTTATCCACTTTCCTTGGGCGCTGGTACGATTTGTGTAATGCCTGGCACTCAGAGCGGTATTTTTTGAGGGAAGAAACTAGGGAATCACCTCGCTTTTGCTGCTGGTCCCCAACTAGCACATTCTCGAGGCGTTTGATGAAGTTGGTACTGCAAAGGAGTGCCGAGAGTAACGTTGGCTGAGTTCTTGGGCCGTTTGACTCGACATTTGCGGAGCTCTTTAGTCCGTAGAGTTGATCTAGAAGTGCTGAAGTCGCAGGGGGGTTCACTTTCATCAACGATATAAACCCAACATATATATGAGCCACCAGGGCTTTTTGTAGATGTTCATCCTTCGACATGTGGAATGCCTCGAAGATTGCATCTATGTAATCATCCCCAGCCATAAGAACTCTTCCCACCTCGCATAGATTCGATGAAAGAAGCGTCAAGGGTCGTAATATTCCCTCAATTTTCGTATATGGCCCATCCTTCGAGGTCAGCACTTTTATTATATCTGCCTTCACCTTGTGCGTGCTGGAGACCAGGACTTCTGAATCCCTCTCCCACACCTCTAACATCAAATTCCTGAGGGGTAAAGTAGAGGTATAGAAATGGCACAAGTTCCCTAGAAAGTCAACATTCACAAGCTGTGAAGGACCATGAGATCCGGCCAATAGTATCCTCCGACTTAAGAGGAAACAGAGACGTTGTAATAAACTGGCTGCCTTTGATGTTTGTCCATGTGTACGTGGCAACCCCTCTGAGAAGTATGAGGTAAGGAACAGGTATGCAGCTTCATCATTTGAAGCAGACTGTTCAAATTCCCGGTCGTTCAGTCTTAAGCGAGCTTCAACTGATCTGATCCAGGCATCTAAACATGCTCTCCATTCGTCATCTGGTATAAATTTCAGCACTGACTGCGGTGGTACAGGTGCCAGGGGCAGCAAAGTTGATTCCACCATTCCAGAGATATCATGCAAGTTGAACTTCAAAATCCACAGGGCTGCTAAGAAGAAGAGAGCAGCTACTTTCAAGGGCAAAAAAATATCAAATTAGCAGTTTTCTATTGCTGTGCTGTTGTTGCTTTGATTTCAGCTTTTTGATATCAGAAAAACTGCGGGACATCGAAATGCTGACTCATCTTCGTATTAGTCATGATGAGTCACTAACCGCTAGACCTAAGGCAGTTAGATCAACTAACCGACATGCCAAGACTTCACCCACAAATTATTTTTAACATCAAGAAAGAAAAAGGATCGCGATTGTCAAGGAAGAAAAGGAAGATAACTTCCACAACCACGAACACACACGCCTTTCATCACATTACCGAACTCAAATAGTTCAGGTCTTGATTGGCACTTGCCCTCAGCATATTCTTGTAAGTGCTGATTCCATGCCTCTCCCAGGCTTGAGAATCTGTTATCTAACGTACGAGTTATTGTCCCAATGCAGAACCAACCAGATTAGCTACTCTTAGCTCCTCAACCCCAGCAAAGATGTCTTACCAGAAGCCCGAGAAGGAGTTTGGCGAAGGCCCAGTACGTTCTTCATATCCTCAGTGGTTGCGCATCGGCAGCAGGCCACACAAATTGTCTGTCATGGAAGAGCGCGATCGGCTAATATACATGTGCGCATTATAGAAAATCCACAAGATCCGTATCACCTTGACCTCGCGCAAGGTCGCCTCTTTGGAAAAGGTCTGCCAGGAGCTCATTGACCGTGCTCGCTCCAAGTCTCTCTACGTCAAGGGACCCGTCCGCCTGCCAACCAAGACTCTTCGCATCTCTACCCGTAAGACTCCTAACGGTGAGGGTTCCAAGACCTGGGATCAGTATGAGATGAGAATCCACAAGCGTTTGATTGAGTATGCTCTGTCCTTATGCCTTTTGCCTATGCTGTTTCAATGTTAACCTTTATTTAGTCTTCACGCTCCAACTGAGACCGTCAAGCAGATCATCATCAACATTGAGGCTGGTGTTGAGGTTGAGGTCACCATTGCCCAATAAATGAGTTGAGAAGGTCCATGCTTTGAGTAGTCTAGGTTTGGTCGACTATTACCGTGATGCAGGGACTGAGGATTCTATAAATTCTCGTCTAGCATTGCTCTGTCGGCCTGGTTATAGAATATCAAAAAAAGCTTCCTATGATACATTCATATATTTGTTTCAACGTAGCCATATTCACGGAATCGGATGTAAGTCAAAGTGACTAAAAGTATTTCGACGCAATATACACCGCCAATTAAGAGAGAAAATGTGGTATAGATAGCCATCTCAAAACAGATGGGGTAAATCAAATGCCGCTTCGCCAAACGCCAACCATCTCGCCGTCTCGTCCATGTGAAAGTTCAGATATCGTATCTTGACCATTCAGGCTTAGGCGGTACTGAAGGCATTACTCCATCTTTGAATGCTCCGTTTTCATGGGCGAACTTATAAGCTTCTTCCACAGCTGAAGTATACCCCTCTGGAGACGCCGCTGAGTACTTGAATGTATCAGGCTTTGGCGGGCCATCGGGAAAAAATATATGAGCATAAAATTGCGGATCATCTGGATGCTGGTAGCATGGCTCGTCATCAATATACTGGACCCGAAGACCTTTCCACACTGTGAGTTTTTTGGTCATAGGGTCCTGCACTGTCTGTCCAGACGTTTTAGGTAGAGGGTTCAGGTTGGGGTTAGCATTTTTCACAGGAAGAATGGGACCACTGGGAGGTGGTACGTTGACTGCGCTGGCCTGAGGTTGAACTGAAGTCGCTGGACCTTTAAAGGAGGAAGGCTGTCCAAATGGCGCTGGGGTTGATTGTTGTTGGTTTAGAGAAGTGCCTGAGCCAAATGGATTTGTCCCAAAACCAGGCTGTGACTGAGTCGAGCTTTGAAGCTGTGCGAATGGAGAGCTTTGTTGTGCTTGGGCAGCTTGTGCTTGTGGCTGACCAAACGGATTGGTGGTCTGAGCAGCTTGGGAGAATGGAGAGGCGGCGGGCTTTCCAAAGGGGTTTGACTGTTGTTGGTTTGTAGAAGCAGCAACTTGGCCAAAAGGAGAGCTTCCCATGGCAGATGGCTGTCCAAAGGAGGGAGCGCCAAATGCTGGTGCACCAAGAGATGGTGTACCGAAGGATGGCGTGCCAAAAGCAGGTTGTTGTGGTTGCTGCTGGCCTAGCATTGTCGGCTTCCCAAAAGTGCTACCGAGTCCTCCTGATTGTTGAGATGGATTCGAACCGCCAAATGGCGAAGGCTGAACAGGGTTTTGGGACTGAGACTGCTGGGGAAATGGGTTCGGCTGGGTATTAGACGAGGAAATGGCAGTAATCTTTCCATTTACTATATCATGTCGGTTTGGGTGCTGATTTTCTCCATCAATCACATACTGAATCGCAGCATCCAAATTGTTGATGATATTCTTCATCTGAGCTTCTGTGGCGGCAAACAGGTTATTTGCATTTTGTATGGCCTCCTGTGGCTTCCCTTCGGCAACAGCAGCGTAATGCAAAGCTCGCATTTCTTCAAAGCTTTGCTCTCTTTCAGGTCCACCGAAGAGCTGTACCGGTGCATTCCTTCCAGGCCCATAAGCCGAGAAGATCCATTGGGGCCGACCTTGACCGTCCGTCAGGTCATTTTTTATGTCCGCAGCAGTTAAAGAATACCTACTTAATGATTAGCGTTTGATGTTCCAGGGAGCAGGATACGAGGTGTACACATACTTTTCCCTTGGGTCTTGCTTATCTCCTGTTGAATCAATCGCCCAAGTAAATGCCGTAGTCAGTGGATTTATTCAAAAGCGAATGACTTTTTATCATCTTCCTGCTAGAAGCCAGGGTTTCCTCCGCCCTTAATACAACGATAGGAAATTCAACACCAGCACTGAAAGGAAGCTACCTACCTCCGAAGCCGCCACCAGGCTTGTTCCCCCCCGATTGAAGTACCCCGAATCTGTTCCCAGTAGTGAATCCAAATTGGCCTTGGTTCTTTGGGTGCTCATAAGCGCATCGATCTACATGGCAAGTTAGCAGAAGAAGCAGAAGAATGTTGCATGAAAATGCATTGCACCAACGAACCCCCAAATTTGCATCTTCCCTGCTGATAATACGTGCAAATGGCCATATTAACAGAGCTTCAGTGCTAATCCTCCCACCGCCGGTGGTGTGAGCAGATGTTGACCTTGTAGGGTATCGCGTCTCAACCTTTGTTGGAGCTGCTGGTAGCTATTTCGTTTAGGGTGCCAGGGTGTCAGACTAAGCTCTAATAGGGTATAAAATGATATAAGCAATATTTGCGCTGTTGATGATATTTATGGGTGTTGATTCAGCTTTCCTCGAAAGATCTCAGATCCACGAAAAGCTTCCGTTTGTTCAAATTAGTTATTTGTTCAAGCTTTTGGTTGTTTTCAATTTCAGGTCGCGGTCGAGGCTGGAGATTGATTACGTAATCAAAGAGCTACACTTTCTGGGAGTCTTAGTCTTGGTAGGGCCGAGGTCAGGATGATGGTAGAAGTATGAAGTATGATGGTGATTATTGTGTTCTAGAAGTGGTGGGTGTGAGCACCGGAGCTAGCTATACATATGACCCTCTGAAGCTATGGAACCGGGTAAACGCCTGAATTGCAACCTAAACGCCAAATACCGAAGTGCTGTGTCCTGGTATCATAGATCATAGCTGTTGTATCAAGCTTCCACAGAACTGGTAGACTTGAGATTTCTCTTCAGGTCATCCCAGTTAAGGCCCTCCAGCCTGCGCCCTCCAAGTGACTCCAGCTCGCTGTCTAAATTCTCCACTCGCCCAGTAGCAACCCGTCTCATCATGACTGTATCCCGAGCACCGTGCAGGTTTTTGGCATTACCGCGCAAGAGTAAGTCATTGAAGCACTCTTCTTCAGTCTCGCTAAACGGCAAGTTTATGAGATCCATCGCACGTTTTGCTCTTAGCTCCCCGGCTTTTGTGGAAAGAACAAAGGTTATGAGCTGTTCTAATAGCGACGAGCTATTCTCTTCGGGCTGTTGTCTTAAGAAATAAAATGCTTCTGGGACACCAGTTCGACAAAGCGACCCAAAATATGCATTGAGAGCTTTCTGAGAAGCTAGCGGGGGCTGAACGGTTACATAGTAGGCTATAGCAAGCCCGTCGTCTTGCTTCGATGAGGCGGAGAGGACATAGAGAATTTCATCGGAGAAGGTGGGTATTAGAGACGGCTCTGTAATATACTCCAGGGCACGCTATAGGCCTGGGTTAGCTTCTGCGGCCATTTTCAATGCTAGCTGGATACTTACTCGAAACTCTAGCTTATCGAGGTACCATAGTCCGTCAATAAACAGCCTGTACTTATCTGGTAGATAACATGTCCTGGCAAACTGCAAAGCGCCTGACTTCTCAGTAGCTCCTCGGCAGTCTTTCAGGATGTAGTAGATTAGGGATTGTTTGTGGTGGTTGGGGGAAGAGGACGAGACAATTTGCTGGAAGAGAGTCCGCAAGCTTTGGTTAGATCTCGGGGGGTATATCTTTGATGCTACACCATACACATTAGCGTTGCTCATAGATTCCAGTTTAGGCCTCAAAAAGGTCTTACCCGCTTCAATTCCGAGTATTTTCAACAGCCGGTCGACGAAGAGGACATGATCGAGCACCCGTCGATTAGAGATTATTTGGTCCACGAGCTTGTGATCATAAGAAAAATCCCGCTTAAAGGAAAACGCAATATCGAATTCTTCCCAAGGCGCCATATTGCAGTCTATCCCCAGCCCGCCGTTCAAAGTGTTTCTGCGTCGTTTAGTTGTCTATGGCTCTCATCGTCGTTGTTCTCGTTTTATCAACTTGCAAGCAAAAAGAAAAAGGTCGCGACGTCGCCAAGACTCTCGATATCTGGATTATATAATCTTCAATGTTCGGCTTCTTTAGGCAAAACATAAACACATCAACATCACGAAGCAACCAGACGAACAGAAAAAAGACGGCTCGCTGCAGTTTGATATCCCACATTCTGTGTTGCCGCGAGAACTAGCAGCGTCTGGCAAAATGGCATCGACATCATCGCGACTGCGGCGGTCGGTTTCCCGGAAAAGCTTTGTTCTCGAAGAAAGCTCCGACGATGAGCCTGCCTCAGGGCGCGTTACCCCGAGTATCCCAAGCAATGACGAAGACGAGGATGAGGAGGACGAAGAGGAGGAGTATACACCCGTTCCGAAGCGCAGGGTATCTCGGAGGGTCTCGAAGGCACCGGTGGAAGAGCCAACCACGCCAACTCCCGCAACGGGGCGCTCAAACCGACGCCGCTCGAGGATGAGTGGGAGAGAGTCTACAGCATCAACAACGGACGAGAGTATTGTCTCGGTGGAAGAAGAACCTGAATTGCGGTCAAGGCGCACCTCGAAAGCGAGACAGAGCATTCCTAGGAGCCAAAGCAGCCGACACTCATCTATAGAGGTCTCCTCACTTCCAACCCCCGCACCGTCACAATCTCCAGAAGCTGATCGAGCGCAGTCAAGAAGACTTAGCGGAACACCGCTTGCAGATATTACAGAAAATGCCGTCAACCAGACTCCCCCGAACGCTCCCGATGTTGAAAAATCCGTCATTGACAGAGTTGACCCGAGCTCTAGCGTGCTCGAGCGGCCGATGGACATAATGCTGAAGTCACGATCAGCGCCCCAGGTTGCAGAGGAAGAACCATCAGGACCTAAACAGAGAATGGTCATAACTCACCTCGTCCTTACAAACTTTAAGAGTTACGCTGGGCAGCAATATGTCGGCCCTTTCCACGCCTCCTTCTCCTCCGTTGTCGGGCCTAATGGTTCGGGCAAATCCAATGTCATTGACTCTCTTCTATTTGTTTTTGGCTTCAGGGCTAGTAAGATGCGCCAGGGAAAAATATCAGCTCTTATTCACAACTCTGCCAACTTCCCCAATTTACCGTTTTGCGAGGTTGAGGTTCATTTTCAAGAGATTATAGATTTACCGGATGGGGGCCACGAAGTTGTCCCAGATTCGCAGCTAGTCGTTTCCCGGCGAGCCTTCAGAAATAACAGCAGCAAATACTATATGAATAAAAGGGAAACGAATTTTACCACTGTTACGGAATTTTTGAAGGGCCGTGGGATCGACTTGGATCATAAGCGTTTCCTTATCTTGCAAGGTGAAGTCGAATCCATTGCTCAGATGAAAGCCAAGGCTGCCAATGAACACGACGATGGTCTACTTGAATACCTCGAAGATATCATTGGAACGTCAAAATACAAAACTCCCATCGACGAGGCGGCTGCCGAAGTTGAAGTTTTGAATGAAACCTGCAACGAAAAGAACAATCGAGTTCAGCATGTTGAAAAAGAGAAAGCCAGCCTCGAAGATAAGAAAAATAAGGCTCTTGCCTACATCAAAGACGAGAATGAGTTGGTCGAGAAGCAGTCCGCACTCTATCAAATATACATTGATGAATGCAACGATAACACAAACGTCACTCAAGAGGCTATCTTACAGAATCAAGAGTTACTTAACCTTGAACTCGAAAAGCATCAGGGCAATGAAGATGAGATCAAGCAGCTTCAACGTACATATAAAAAGGCTGCGAAGGAGTACGAGGTCATGGAAAAGGAAACCCAAGGCATCATGAAAGAAATGGCGAAGTACGATAAAGAATCGGTCAAGCTTGAGGAGAAGCGAAAGTTCTTGAACAATAAGCAAAAGAAGCTCGAGAAGTCCATGAACGCGAGCCGTCTTTCTGCCTCTGAATGTGCCGGGCTTGTTGAAAAACACAGCGATGACTTTGAGAAGAAATCCGCCGAGATTGCAGCTCTTGAAAAGGAGATGAAGATAGAAGAAAAGGAGCTTGCAGAAATTCGTGAAAGCCTCAAAGGAAAAACCCAGGGCCTTTCAGAACAAATTGCTGCTAAACAGACATCCCTCGAACCGTGGAAGGAGAAAATCAACGAGAAACAATCTGCTGCCGCTGTTGCTCAAAGTGAATTAGATATTCTTCGTGAAAAGGGCAATGCCGGGGCTGTCGCTTTGGAAGAGGCACAAGCTAAAATCGTTTCTATCAAAGAAGACATGAATACAAAGGCTGCTGAGCTTGAACAGTGCCGGGCAGAAAAGGCCAATCTCGAGCATGAAGTCGCTACCTGCTCCGCAAATGTGCAAAAATTTGCCGACAAAGAACCAGAATACCGTTCCAGGCTCTCTCATTTGCGCCAGAAGGCTGACGAGGCGCGTGCTAGTTTATCAAGCACACAAACCCATGGTAATGTCCTCTCGGGATTGATGAGACTCAAGGAGTCTGGACGTATTGAAGGATTTCATGGTCGCCTCGGAAATCTTGGAACAATTGATGAGAAATACGACGTGGCCATATCCACAGCTTGTCCAGCACTTGACAATTTGGTGGTTGATACTGTCGAAGTTGGTCAACAATGTATTGACTACCTCCGCAAGAATAACCTGGGCAGGGCGAATTTCATTCTGCTAGACAGGCTACCTCGGAGGGACATGTCCTCTGTGTTCACGCCCGACAGCGTTCCCCGCCTATTTGACCTCGTTAAACCTGTGGACGACAAATTCAAGGCCGCCTTTTATAGTGTGCTCCAAAATACCCTCGTAGCAAAGGATCTGCAGCAAGCCAACAAAATTGCATACGGTGCACGAAGATGGAGAGTAGTGACACTGGATGGACAACTCATTGATGTTTCTGGTACTATGAGTGGCGGAGGGACTCGAGTTGCTAGAGGTGGAATGTCTTCCAAACAGGTGGCAGAGGTCTCTAGAGAGCAAGTTGCTAAGCTTGATGCCGATAGAGATGCAATGGAGAAAAAATTCCAGGCATTCCAAGAAAGGCAAAGGGAGCTGGAAACCGAGCTAAAAACAACCAAAGATGCAATCCCCAAAGTTGAAACGGCCATTCAAAAACTCCAACTAGAGATTGATAGCGCCAAGCGGAATCTCGCAGATACACAGCGCAGAGTGAAAGAACTCTCCGAAGAACACAAACCATCCGCGGCTGATGAAAAGCGAGAGGCCAGTCTTGAAAAGACTATTAAGGCTTTGGAGAAGGAGATCGAGAAGCTACGGTCCGAAATGACTGGAGTTGAAGATGAGATCCAGGCCCTCCAAGACAAAATCATGGAGGTCGGTGGAGTAAGGCTCAGGGGCCAAAAGGCCAAAGTGGATGGTCTCAAGGAACAGATTTCACTCCTGACGGATGAGGTGTCCAACGCTGAGGTGTCCAAGTCTAAGAATGAGAAACTGCGGGTTAAACATGAGAAATCCCGTGCAGACGCGGAGGCTGAGCTTGAAAGTGTCCAGGAGGATATCGAAAAGCTGAATGAAGAAGCCAAAAATCAGGCCAAGGCGGTTTCTGGAGTTAAGCAGAAAACAGAGGAAGCGGAAGAGGTAAGCGATGAGAATTAACTCAATAAGTAGCCATCCCCTCGTACTAACAGTAATTTAGGCCTTGCAAACCAAACAGGAGGAGTTGACAGCATTAAAGACAGAGCTGGATGAAAAGACCGCGGAGCTCAATGAAACCCGAGCAGTTGAGATTGAAATGCGAAATAAGCTTGAAGAGAGCCAGAAGGCATTGGTTGAGAACCAAAAACGAGCGAAATACTGGCATGAAAAGTTTTCGAAGCTTTCCCTCCAAAGTATCAGCGATCTTGGTGAAGAGCAGGAAACACCTGAATCATTGCAAATCTACACTAAAGATGAACTTGCAGAGATGGACAAGGAATCCCTAAAAGCAATGATTGCTGCACTCGAGGAGAAAACGCAGAACACGTCTGTCGATCTGTCAGTCCTAGGGGAGTACCGTCGCCGTGTTGCTGAACATGAATCTCGCTCCGCAGACCTGGCAACGGCGCTCGCCAGTCGTGATGCTGCTAAATCACGCCTTGATACTCTACGTTCTCTCCGTCTCACTGGCTTCATGGAAGGGTTCAGCACCATATCTCTTCGGCTGAAGGAAATGTATCAAATGATTACAATGGGCGGTAACGCGGAGCTGGAACTCGTTGACTCCCTGGACCCTTTCTCTGAAGGCATCTTGTTCTCAGTCATGCCTCCAAAGAAGAGCTGGAAGAACATTAGCAACTTGTCTGGAGGAGAAAAGACCTTGTCAAGTTTGGCTCTCGTCTTTGCCTTGCACCATTACCGCCCAACGCCCCTATACGTTATGGACGAGATCGACGCAGCGTTGGATTTCAGAAACGTAAGTTGGGGACCCTCATTGGGGGAATGATTATTGTGATTGTTAACCATTGCTGAGCAGGTCTCAATCGTCGCATCCTATATCAAGGAGAGAACAAAGAACGCTCAATTCATCGTCATCTCTCTGCGAAATAACATGGTATGTCCCAGCTCTGATGCTGTGTCTGGCTTAACAAATGCTAATTCGTATTCTTTTCAGTTCGAACTTGCGTCTCGCCTTGTGGGTGTCTATAAAGTGAACCATATGACAAAAAGTGTCACGATTGAGAACAGAGATTACATCGAGGGAAGAAGTTGATTCATAGTATTCGCGTCCTGTTTTCTCTTCGTTCTTTTCTTCGTGTATGGTTCCTTGAGCATGGGGCATCTTTTGGTTATGGGCATGCGGTGCTTGTTCTTGTTATATGGGTTGGCATATCAGGGAGGCTTGGTGATGATATATAAACGAGCGACGTCTAATGTTGATCTGTCTGGCCTCACGATTCATAGATGAATATATCAGTTTCTTCCTTCTATCACAGAAAGCGTCATGGGGCATAGATTTTCAAGTTCGGGGCCATCGAATAGTCAACAGTTGCAAAACCCCTTATTGCTTGAATATAATATATATATATGAGACCCGGAAGTGGATAGAGTAGTCGTCTGTATATATGCTCTTCAACAGCGGGCAAATTGTCGGCTGTGTCAGTTGGTGGTATAGTCAGCGCATGTAAATCATGTATGGGGTGACATCCTATGTTCCCAAATGGTGCGATAGAGGCGTAACCATACGCAAAGCATTGTCTTTGGACGGTTATCCCAATCTATATCTCTCCAAATCCAGGGAAGTCCGCAGTGAAGTCACCAAAAAGGAAATCCCACTCCCCGAAGATCTAAAATCAGATAACATAAGTGTCAGCAGGTAGCTTTGCAGTCTGAAAATTGAATAATGTCTGATACTCACCCCGAAATCCGCTATCTCACTGGAGTTTGAAGATAACTGACCACTATGTAGAGAAGGCGCTGGTATAGGCATTGCCGCCATAGTGGCAGAAGCATCTGCGCCAGTAGCCACCTGTACGTCCCTTGGTTATTACAATTCACGCTCAATGGAAGAAACACTGGGAAACACTTGCCTTGGCGGTATCGCCGTCCTGGCTTCTGCTACCATTGCCTCGGGATAAGATACTGTAGCACATGCTGCTAATGCGGTCAACAGCAAATCTTTGGTGTGATAAGGCCGATTCAGGCCACCGCTTCGTTTTCACCATTGAGATAATAAAACAAAAATAACAATACTCTCTCATTCCCTTTTCCAAAATCAGAAATTTGCTTTCTAGGTGAGGTAATGTCTTCTCGACCAAGGCAATAAGAGATTCTGTCATTGCTGGCAAAGTTGCTTGGATAAGATATGAAGCTGGACGCATAGATATGGGTTAGTATTGAGACTTGGTGCGGTTAAAGGGGGCATGGAGAGGAGAACTCACCGAAACCACGATCAGATCGGTACATATAATGACATAAGGTGAGTGCAGCTTGAAAAGTAGTATTTGTAAGTAGGGGCCATGCCAGCCGGCCCAGCTGTTCTACTACCTGATGCTGCTGGCAAAGCAATTCCATCGCGACCTCGAGTCTAGCTCTCCAGGAGTAGTTGGATACGGAAGGCGGAAGATCACTCAAGGCACAGCACGAATGCAAACATAGCTGGCTGCGTCTTAGCTGTGCATCTATCAATGCCCTCCAGAGCATAACTCGCTGCCGCTGTCGCAAGTCTGTGGACTCGAAACTTTCCCAGGTCCGAGGAACTTCTGAAAGATGCCGTGTCAATTCATCGTCTAGTTCCGACAGTTGAGCTGCAGAAATAGCAATTCGGGGCGCATTAACAAGGGCACATATGCGTAATCGTAAGTCAACCGACCTAGCCAGGGTGACTTGAAATGAGGAGTCTGTGGGTATCTGCCAGTGCTTTGGTTCAGGGTATTGAGTAGAAGATTCAGATATATCTTCATCATTGATGTTTATGGGAGGAAGGGCATCATAATCCACCGCTTGAATCGTGGGGGGCATTCCTCGGTCAAAGGAAGCATTGAGGTCCAATTCCACGATGGTAGACCATATCCGCCGTCGCATCTCTCTGTCAAAATGGGATACTTTTGCGTCTGGCCCGAGTTCTCTATGGTAGCCTGCCGACATTGCCAGTTTCACGATAGTTCCCGTAGCAGCCCAGGCCTGGTTCTTTTGGGTATAGTTGGCTTCCTTTGCAAGGACAAGCAGGCAGCGAGTCTGTAAAAGGACCATGTTCGGCCGTTTTATTCCCGAATGGAACAGCCAGGTGTCACCCCAGTGTATCCATTCCATTGCCATGTTGCGGGTCACTGTGACTCCCTTGTCACTTGAGGGAGCCACGGGCTCCGGCGCATCCACACTCCATACTATTGACAAGACGAGTAGCAGCTGTATGACAAATGACGCAGCGGCCTGCTGGGGATGCTGATAGAGGTCTTGCAGACGTTCGTAGAATGTTTGCTTATGCAGGACATGGTATGTGCTGCTTGAGAAGGCAAAGTAGTACTGGACCAGATTGTATGTCACAGGCCGCGCAGGTAGCAATCCGGTGAGGAAGACCACATCAAGAGCCGATTCCCCCGAGAGCGGCCTCTTTATCTGGTCCTGGTCCTTCTTGAGCGCCTTAAGGTTGCGGATATTGGCCAAGGCAGGAAACCTGCTCTTCAAGTCTTTGGTATAGGCACGGAGATCCCCAAACTACACGATGCGTATAAGCCAGGTGAAAGATGTCGAAGAGAAATAAATAAATAAATAAATAAAGCACAGAAATAAAATCAACCGACCTCGGTGACCAGACTTGCTACATTGCTCAGTCCGTAGAAGCGAGTTCTGTTCCCCTTGACCCCCAACAGTGGCCTGCTGTGCGCATCCGGCCTGGTAACGGTGGTGGTAGCTATAGATCCAGCCTCATCTCGAGAATTCTGCGTAGAACGCGGCGAAGGGGTATGCTGTATCTCGCCGTCCGCAGCAGCTCTTGAAGGCAATCTGCCCATTGCCATCCCTTGCTTTGCGTAGGCCTGCGATTGAGCAAAGCTGAGCACCACTCGCTCGAGCTCCCGTATGCGCTGTTCTTCGCTCAGCCGCGAGCTCGAAGCATCGCCCCGGACATCACGGCCATCCGCGTCTGCACGAGACCTCGACTGCTCGTTTGATAGAGACCGGGTAGCTGGCAGCGTGCCGGTCGAGCTCCACGTAGGCGGTCCAGCGTTCTCGTAGACACAGGCATCCGGCCATGGCCCCTTTGCGCAGCGTCCACAGGACGGGAATTCCAGGTCGCATCTCACTTTTCGAGTCCGGCACTGGAGACATGCAATCGTTCTCCGCTTCCGCTTCTTCTTAGGCTCCTTTTCATGCTGCTGCTCTGCTTCAGGCTCCTCGTCATGCTCACGCTGCTGCTGCTGCTTCTGTGGCTGTGGTTGTGGACGCGGTTCTTCGTCTTCCTGCTGCTGCGCTTTCTCAGCGTCCTCCGCAGCTCCCGAAGGCTGCGCATCTTCGCCCATGCTGGAGGATGCCGTCTTTCACTTCTTCTTCTTCTTCTTTGTCTTCGTCTCGCCGCCTCGCGATCTCGCCGTCCTTCGTCTTCGTCTCTCCAGCTTCTTGTTTATCTTTTCCTTGCATCGTCGATAAACTAAGAAAAGAAGCACGCCGGAGTTTTTCGGGGATAAGCTGTGCAACCCCCTGCGGCTGAGCCGAAAAGGCCGACGGGAAGCCCCTTTTTTGCTTTTTTTTTCCGACTTGGTTATTCTTCTTCAGGTGACTTTGATGTCATTCGATTCGCAGGTTTGATAGTTGAGATGCGACGGCGAGGACGGCGATAGGACGAAGGATGCTCTGTCTGGGGGACCTTGATCGTCATGGATTTCATGCGGGATACCGGAGATAAACTGGCAGGCAGCACGATTTCGCAGCATTTAAAGGAGCTGGATGTCCCCCCCTTGAAGATGGCTGATGATAGCCAAATATAACTATACAGGATGCTGGGTTCGATCTTCTCTCGTGCAAGGGAGGCCCTTGCAGTGCCTGAGAGAAGGGATGGCAGCTCTACGGAGAGATACTTGTTTCCTACGGTTGACCCCGAAGTGGACGGAGACGGATGTGACCACGACTGTGCCAGCTGCACCATTCGATACCCGTCAAGATTCAAGGTAGATGAAGGCAGGAAGCTCTACGGGACGGCCAAGCCAGTCATGAACCATGTCCTCGTTGCTACGGGCAAGTCGGACTGGATATCAAAGGTGGAGAATGAGAAGGGGTCTCTGATGGAAGCCTTCAGCGATTCACCTCAGCCCAAGGGAGAGGTAAGTGTTCCATGTTCGTATTGGACAGGATAGATACTGACAGGAATCTTCAGAGCACAGTGGTTCTGGCGTCCAATATACCAGTTGATCCGATGAATGATAATGCATCTTCAACGGTGCTCCTCCTGCCAGCATTCACCTACGTCGACCACGTATCAACAGCAGATATACCGGAGCTCAACGCTCGTTTCATCAGCAAGGACAGCTCAGACCAAGGTCAAGCATCCAGTGTCAAGAGTAGTCTGCAATCTCGTCCCTGTCCACGAGATTACGTTGTCTTGCTATGCTCCCACAAGACCCGCGATGCCCGATGTGGTATATCAGCACCGTTGATCAAGAAAGAACTTGAACGACACCTCCGTCCTCTTGGTCTACTGCGAGACGACGATGACGAGAGGCCCGGCGGCGTTGGTATCTTCTTTGTCTCGCATGTGGGTGGCCATAAATTTGCGGCCAACATGCTGATATATAGAAAGGAAGATGAGCAGATGATATGGCTGGCAAGGGTACGGCCAGAGCATTGCGAGGGTATCGTCAGACATACAATTCTCAATGGCAAAGTGATTCATCCAGAAACCCGGCTTAGAGGTGGATTTGACAGAAAAAAAGGGTTGACCAGCTGGTGACGCCTATATTATATATATATATATAACGATTTATAGAACATTCAGCAATGAAATACTCTATTCAGCCGCCATGGCATCGACCTCTACTTCGACCATCATATCGCGATTGATGAAGCCGTTCTGAACCACCAACATCGTCGCCGCAGTCCCGATCTCAGCGTTGGTATTGTTCGCATTGCTCTTCTGGTCTCCGAATATCTCAGTGAACGCTTCGCCAACTGCACCACAGTCTTCATGCCTGCCAACAAACATGCGTACTCGCACTACGCTCTGCACCCCGCTACCTCCCAGGCTGTTGACAGCACGTAGACACTCTTCAAAGGCAGCGATGGTCTGTTTCTTTGCGTCTCCGGGGAAAAGAACCTGCGGTGGCTCGGCAGCAGATGAGGCCTTGTTGGGATTGACGGCCGTGGTGCCTGAGATGAAGATGTGCTGGCCATGGCGGACGCCTCGATAGTAGCCGATTATTTGCTCGAAGTGAGACGGTGTCTTGTAGAATGTCTTTTGGCTGGTGGGAGATGGCTTCGAGACCGTTCCTGATGCTTGTTGAGATTCCATGTTTCCTTCTAGTTGACGTTGATATTCAATATACAAAGAGCTGCTCGGATGCTTGATATCAACTGCACCCTTTTATATATGCAACGGTGACTCACTTCGATTTTATAGCCATGCAGGTGGATACTATGAACAGACGAATGAAAACAGCTACAATAGAGCAGTAAATTGCTTGCGTCGGTTGTTAGTAAACTCAATTGCTCGTATCTATATCGCTTTTCTATAGCCCGGGGTTTATCCCTTTGCAAAAACATTAACAACACTTTTAAACAGAGTATCGACACTAGGCAGAGCAAACGACGGGGCGATATCAAACACATCAGCCAGGCTCTTCTTCTCAATTGCACCAGCAGTTTCCTGCTCCTCAGATGGCTTCTCAGTTGAAGCCTTGGGGAGCATCCGGTATGAACCAAAGATATCCTCCAGCCCGCTCTTAAGGGGGAGAGTGGACTCAGCGAATGCAGAATCCGGTAGAACCGATGCAACGCCTGATGTCATTCGGGTGATAGATGCAGATGAATCGATGATTATGTATTCACCTGTCTTTGTATCGGGTAGCAAGGCAAGTGGGGTGCTGTCTATTGAAGACTGGAATATCGGAGAAGACGATTCAATGCTAAAGACACAGAGTTGGTTTCTTGCTGACTTCCCCTTTTTCGACGCCGGGTTGGAGTGATCTACTACTGGAGGGCGAGAGAAGCAGGTTGCAAAGGTCCGGCTGCGAGGGTTTATTGCTAGAGAGGATTGGAAGTTGTCCTTTGCTTTTTTGATTCTCAGGGGAATGCGGGAGATAACCCGGTCGGAGACAGTGTCCCAGACAAACGCGGAGTCAGAGACAATTATCAAGTATCGGTTGATGAAGCCACAGCCCTGAGCAGGGTCTGTGTAGAGGCCTTGACGCGAGAGGTGAATGCTGCCTGTTTCGGGATCAACGAGGTAAACCAGTCCACCCCGAGAGACAGTGGACCAGCACACAGCCAACGTAGAGCCGTCTTCAGAAAAGCATAGTGAAGCAGATGGTTGATCATTCGGTTCTTCTAGAGGAATAACATGCGAGCATCGCCAGGACTTCACCTGAGTAGTACCTCCGCCACGACTGTTCATTTTCCTCGTGTTTTTGCTACCCGGTGTCCAGATTCTGAGCATTCCATCTGAAGCTACGGTGGCAAACATATAACCCTGTGGATGCACAGCAAGGTCAAGGACGGTCAGGGCCTCGCCGGTAGTCGAAGTATGCGGCGAGTTGACACGAGACACAAGCTCCCATTCCGTAGTGGGTTCGTTCCAGCGCCAGAATTTAAGACACACCTCACGCTTCGGTTCACGGTTTTGATGCTCAATAGCGGGGTATAAGGCCTTGACATCATCCGGATATTGCTGCCATTCATCGATGGAGGCAAGCCAAGAGCCATCATGGGATACCTGAATCAACGTGATGTCTGGGGTAGTTAGCTGAGTTCCCTGTGGACCAACGTTGAGAACAGAGGCGTTGGTACGGGTCAGAGCTTGACGGTAGACCTGTTGGTTGGAGCGCATGTCGAATGTTTGGATATAAGACGAGTTGGCTGCGTCTCGTCCCATTGCCGTCGAACCGGCGATAAGCAGATGGTTACTGTGTATGGGATGTACGAGCGCTGGAAGCCTGCAGGACAGTTTGCGATGGCGTTCTCTAGAGTCCTCGAGCACCTGTAGCCCGCTAATGCTTGCAGTCGGCTTAAGCTCAGAGGTAGTCAAGACCATGGCAGAGTTATCCTGCAGCTTAATGGCATAGCTGCTGCCCTTGGGGGAGACAACGATATTGCATATCGTAGAAGTGAGATGGGGCAAGAATTGCTTTCGCCCAGTATCCAGCTGCCAAAGGACCATGACAGTTTCAAGGCCACCAGATATGAGATAATTTCCTGCGCAGCTGTTAGTACTATGATACACAAGCACTTCAAGTTGACATGACGAGAGGGAGATATACCATCTTTTGACCATCGAACAGTCTTGACAGGTCCGCGATGCCAATGGAGCTTCAGTGACGAGGCACCTGGCTCCGCCATCCGACGGTTCTCAAGCCCCTTGAGAGTATTCAATACATCGCTGTACATGATGATAGCTCCCTCATTTTGTCCCACTGCAAGATCAATAACGGGTTTCTTGCCGCCCTTTTTCGTGCTAGACTCCCTATAGGGCTCACGTATGTCGAAACTAGTCGTAGCAAAGGGTAACTGTACTTCACGCCAGGTGTATTCTGGTTCGCGCTCTGGACCTTTAGCCCGATGTCCAATGATAAGGGAACTGCCGGCTATAGCAATAACCACTGATCCACCCGCGGCGAGCCTAAAATCGTTTATCTGAGTGGAAGTCTCCAGGATAACAGAATGATGTTTCGGGCTATCGCTCTGAGATTGATCTCCCGACTTAGCGAAGGAGTTGATGGATATTTCACGCTTCCCATTTCGCATAACCAGTGCAAAAACAGCAACATCCTTTGCATCTTCTTCTTCATTGCCATCAGCTTGAGGGCCCTGTTCCACCTTGATAGATAGCAAATACGATCCCTCAAGTTGCATAGTTCGTTGGGTCTCTCCGGTTGTCCAGTTCCACTCGGCAATTGCTCCGCCTGAGGTAGAGACATACGCTATCTCATCGTCGATCGGAGAGAGTACACAGCCAGAGATGCGTGTGTTATCACAAGACCGAAGGCCACGGACGGCATGCGAGGTCGAAATCGAATAGACCTGTACGGCGGACTCAAGACATAGAATTATATGGCTGGTCAAGTTAGTAGAATGAAAAGAAAGGACAAAGAGTATACATATCAGACTTACTCCTCGTCCCTGGAAAAGACAGGATCCAGATTCAGGAGACGGCCACCAGTAGTAGGAGACATTCGCCAGCCATTTGGTTCCTTTTGCCGCGCGATTGTTTTCTCATCGTTCGATTTGACGGCTGGCTGCTCGGTCTTTGCGACTGCACTCTTCTCCTTGTCCTTCTTCTTTTTCTTCTTGTGAGATTTTGACGGCGTACTTATCTCTGGAGTGCCCTCTATCGGCTTCTCTTCGACTTTTCCTGGAGACTTCTCTTTGCTCTTCTCTTTGGGTCTCTTCTCTGGTGTGTCCTGTATAGCTTCCTCCCGCTCGTCTGCGGCCCCGTCGACTCGGCGGCGTTTCACACGGTGTCGCTCTCGGGCTGGTTTCTCACTCTGCGCCTCGTCCGGCCGTCTAGCCCTCTTCTCCGTCATCTTCAGTCCAGCAATTGGGTATAATATCCCCGGCCCGTTTACTATCGTCTCCCTTCTCTTCCTTCGTCTTTTCTTCTTTTTTTTTCTCTATAAAAAAAAATAAAATAAATTTAAAAATAAAAAAAGTTTAAACTTTATTCTAGTTACGTAATCAATGGGGATATATTTATCCGCTTATTAAGCAAGAGCTCCCAAAAGGGAAACGCGTGGTCTCGTGACCTTAATTTTTCGAGAAAAAAAAATAAAAAAAGAATAAAAGAAAGTCGACGACGACGACGATAAGAAGACGAAGAAGACGGAGAAGACGAAGAAGACGAGGAAGCGGTTGATCAGACGCTGCAAGAGACGCAGATTTACAGTCTACGAAGCGGTTCTTGTATCAAACAAGTCACCATGATTATTCCCGTGCGGTGTTTCTCATGCGGAAAGGTAGGAGGCGCGCAAAAAGACATCCATGATATATCAACGCGGAGGAGCTTCAATTGACAGCGAGCTTGTTCCTCTAGGTGGTTGGAGATCTGTGGGAGCGATACCTGCGACTGCTGGACGAGGGTGTCCCCGATGGGTATGCTATGCACTCACTACTATATTAAATAGAACATGGGGGAGACTGACAGTAGCAGTGATGCAATGGACCAGCTGGGCTGCAAGCGATACTGCTGCAGGAGAATGCTAATGACGCACGTCGACCTGATCGAGAAGCTTTTGCGGTATGGAAGACCGAGACACTGTTGGGCTGCGGGAATGGATGCTAACGGAGGGATAGATACAACCCAGCGGAGCGCGACCGAGCTAAGATCAACCTGTAGACAGACAAGCATAAAAATAAAATAAAATAAAAAAATGGAACGGCAAAACGAATTGAACGAGAAGACCCACGCGAGCGAGGAGACAACTGGGGAGGAGAGGACGGGCTCGGGGTTAGAAGGGCGGCTATGTACGAGTGAGGACATGCGCGGGTCCGGAGACACCAACAAGTTGGACAACCCATAACGGCGTGTCAAAGCAAGAGTTGTTGATCAAGGTCAAGGTCAAAAAGACAAGGGGGTCAGGGAGTGTCAGTCCGAGAGAGACCAAGATGCCGGCCCATGAGCTGGCCAGCCCAGCATAATTGCAGATGGGACAGGCGCTTACCATCACCTTCACCGTTCACCAGAGATATACATAGCACAGCAATCAGCAGTCAGCAATCAACAGAATCAACAGAGTCAACAGCACCAGCATGGACAGCAGCAAGCCAGTATGCTACACTACTCAATGCTCTCTCTATGCCAGCCCTTCCAGCGCATCCCTGTAGCTGCTTGTTACTTAGCATCCTCGTCCTCGCAGAAGCCCAACCAGGGCCGCAGGAAGTCCCCGATTGATATA
The DNA here is from genome assembly GCA_003664465.1 of Trichophyton mentagrophytes. Lineage (NCBI taxonomy): Eukaryota > Fungi > Ascomycota > Eurotiomycetes > Onygenales > Arthrodermataceae > Trichophyton > Trichophyton mentagrophytes. The sequence goes on from QQSR01000002.1 coordinate 136,040, forward strand.
CACATTCGTACTAACGCGCGGAAGAAGCAAAGAGCGAAAAAAAGCAAAGAAAAGCGACCTTGAGCACTGGAGCGCGCGCAGCCAGTCAGCGGGCGGCCCTATTGATGCAGCGGCCGCGGGCCTGCGAGTCTCCTGCCCAGCGCCTAGCCCAACCCGACGGCGGCGGGAGTTGCGAAGTCGACGGTGCTGATTTTGAGTCGACGAGGAGATGCTGATGGTGAGCAGAAGGAGAAAACAAGTGATAGCTAGCAGAGCAGCTGGAGAAGCAGAGGCCAGAGACGGCGGCATAGACTGCGATAGACACAGCGATACAGCTAGACCGGGAGACATCGTCGCATCGCTGATAACTAACTACTAGTTGAGTGACGGCCCCCACGGCAAAGAAACCCCATAACTAAAAGTCGACCCTCAATAATACAAAAAAAGCCATCGTCGCGGCTCATAGGAAGAGCATCGGATAGGCTGGCTCGCTGGCCGTCGGTTCTATTAATCTAGTCGACCGTCTGCTGTCTGGCCGAGCGGTTGACCGCTGTCTTGCTGTGAGTCTTCCTCCTATCTCTCTCTCTCTCTCTGTCTGTCTGCCTGTCTAACGACCTTCTACACAGTTGACAGCCTCGAATACCGCAGATACATACTCGCATCGCAGCCCCTCTCGAACCTGATATAAACTCGAATTGAGTGCCGAGTCGACTTGCTATGATTGCAGTCCAAAGCCAGGCCTCCGTGTCGCCTCGATCCACTGCCATCTACTCGTCCGCCGATGCCCCATCTCCCCTGAGATCTAATCAGCGATCCCCTCTCATGTGCGTCTGTCCCGATGGAAAAGAAGAGACTCTACTGCGCATTGCTTGTTGAACTTGCTGACTGACTGCCGTTGTGCTGTCCTGGGTGCTAGGCCTGTCTCTAATCCCCCTTCCCACGACCCGTCTCAGGCGGAAGACGTCCCTCAGCCCGTCGAAGAGCAGCCCAAGATCAAGCCAAAGTCACGATCAAACACACCCAGCAGCCTCAATCTCACCAACGGGAATGGCAGACGGAGTCTCAGTGGTAGCCCGTCAAGCCTGAAGAAGGCCTCTCCCCGCCCAGAGGAGACCAGAGACTTGAGCGTACGCATTGCTATTTTTTTTTTTTTTTTTTTTTTTTTTCGTTCCTGTGGGAGTTATACATACTGACTGGCCGGCATAGCTTCAAACAAGGGAGGAGGACCTGCGGAGGGATGACTTGGAAGATGATGAACCTGAGCCACAGTCGGTTATCCATGCTCCAGTTGGCTTCGATGGATTTGTACGTATATCCATCAAACTCGCGTGTCCAAGAGGTCAACCATGCTAACCAGATAACTAGACTGTGGAATCTCCTGCTCCGTCAACAACATCATCAACTCAGATATCAGATGTAACCATCACTGTTCCCCGAGCAGAGTCAAGGGTACGTCTGTTTACTTTGGTCGTGGATGACATAGACTAACAGTTTGTATGTAGAAATCCGGGGCAAGTCCCATCTCGCCTCCCCCGATAACCACATCCGTCGCTCCAACGGGCCACTATGAACTAAACACTCCCAGAGCACAAACGCTGCAGGAGATAGAAAATTTCAAAAGAACGCCTCACCAGGCAAATCTAGATGGTCAGACCTTAACTCTTATATTTTACCAAAGCCATTAGTCGGCTAACATTACTACAGATATACCAGAAAGCTCGGATACAGAGCAGAGCCAGGATGGCCACTACGATGACAGTGAACAGCGGTCTGTCTGGACCAAAACCAGGTCCAATGTCCCTGACAACGACGTAGAAATTAGAGCACTCCGGACTGCCTTGTCAGAATGCTGGACACTCTGTAATACGCTCGCCAACCTAAGTTACAACCACCGGGAACGGCTATTCAACTTCGGCGGCAAAGACGACATGCAGGAACAGGCCTGGAAGACGTGCTGGAAGCTGTGCCAGAACTTGTATGAAACCCGTGATGACGACCATTCAACCCAGGTCCGGCCTACGCTCGACATGTGTCGGGATTTCTGCCAGGCCTTGTTCGAGGTACGGCTCAAGGAGAACGAGATTGCCGACTCCGTCCTCAGAGTCAGCTTCGAGCTGAACAACCATCTGTACAACACCCACGACCGCAACCTCCCCGAAGCCTTCCGGGAGCGCACCCTAGACTTTTACATCACCCTCTGCCACCGCCTGATGAAACAGCGGACACGGCTCACCGAGGAAACTGACTCTCTCCTCCGAGCGTGCTGGTCCCTCGCCGAAATGCTCTTTAGCCTGCGGCAGGGCAAACGCGAAGGAAAAGCTCCCGACGAAGAATTGCTGGGTTCTGCTGTCCAGGCCTGCTGGGAGCTCTATGACCTCTTCCGTGAAGGTTGGACTCAGGTCCGTCCTGACCGTGGCACTCCTCGTCCCAGCCAGACCACCTTCACACAGGCATTCTATCAGGCCAAGCGAGCAGAATACCCGTCAGAAGACACTGATACAGACACAGACAGTCTCCTCGGCCTGCAAAATCCAGAGACTCCCACGACCATCTTCGACGACACTGCCACCACCGTCTCGCCAGACCAAGCTCCCATCCCCAATATCATGGTCCTAGGCTTCGATAACCCACCACACCACCCTCGCTGGTCAAGCAACTCCTCGACTCTATCCGGCTACTCACGCACATCCAGCCAGACAGCCTCGTCCACGCACACAGTCAAGTCTCCCGGCGAAGATCAAAACCTGACAGCTCTGAAACTTCTCCTTGTCCGAGCAGCCATGAACAGCGGCTTCCAGCGCGGCGGTTCTGAAAGCCTACCCACTTTTGCTAAGACGCTGTCCTCGGATGCTTTTGGCTCCCTGCCTTGGCAGATGTCCTTGCTGGTCAATTATAAGAAGCTCATCACGGCTGACCCGGCCTTCAGGTCCGTCCCGCCGCCGACCCGGGCGAGTGCAATTGATGTTGCTCGAGCTGTGCAGGCCATGGTCCAATATAACAGTCAGTATGAATGGTTGCTGGATCTCTACCGTCTCGTCTTTGGCTTTTATACCGACGACGCAGTCAATGCAACCGGGATGGTCATTCAATCATGATCTCCTCTCTTCCTCACCCACGTTGCTTTTTTTTCTGCCGTCTTCCCTGTCTTAATATCCATTCATCTGTTCATGCTGGGTTCTTGGTCTGTCCTGTTAAGTTGGAGCGTTATCCTTTGGCTTTTCCTTTTTGGCTTGCTATCTCTATATTCCGCCCACCTACTCTTTTGGTTACTTGCTTTAATACCCTTTTTATACGGAGTATATATATATATTTCTATTGGTTCATGCCGTTCTCTCATCTACTCATTTTCTGCAGCTTCAATCTCAACTACGACCGTTTCAACCCACTCGATAACTGGAGATAGGAATCAAATATGTACTCTAACGAGCTCCGCATCAAATTTCCCCTATCCCACTGTTTTCCGCTTCCCTCCGCTTCCTTTCCACACTCCACCGTGCACTCCTGCGTGCATACAGCAGTCCACCTGAGCTCCATTGTGGAATCCTTTATATATGTTTTATTTGCATATGCAAAAGAAAAATCAGCCTGGCTGATTCAGCTTGCATCCACTGCTTCAAGGTCCACTGTCTTGGTACGGAGTAGTTGGCGTTTACTTCATATGAAGCCTCAAGTCGAGTTGTTTTTTACTGATCGCATCTTCCAGGGGCGGCATCTTAGATTAATTATCATCATTATCATTGCCAGCTATCCGTCAGAGTCGAGATCACTATCAATATCATCCCCTTTCATCGAATCTCAGAGAGGATCGATAAACAAATTTTTGACTTTCGGCTTGGGGCTGAAAAAAAAAGGAGCAAAGACCTTAAAAAGCTTGATGTTATGATGTCATCATGGGTTTTGATTCGGTTTTTGGTTCGTCTAGAAAATCTCTGATTTTTCGCTGGTAAGTCTCATCCTCACTTCCACTTAATCTCACTGGGCAGATTCTTAGTTGACGGGGTCTAAGGAAAAATTTATGCTTGTCACTGGAGTTGGTACGGAGTACTACTGGGCGTCTCCAGCATATGACAGGCAGACTGCAACGTCATGCTTCCCCACAACCGAAATCCAGGACCACATTATGGATTATGGATGCAACAAAATCGATAGTAAGGATGGGATGCTGAGAGAGTTTGTTTCTCGACCGAGGTTTCTGTGCAGCCCATAAGGTCGGAGAACGCCCGGGTCTGATCGAGGTCACGGTCACCGATCAACCGGAGGACTCTCCCAGCTCGCTTCGGTGGATTCGGTTCAAATCAAACTCGGCATTTAGGGTGCTGATCGATTGTTAGAGATGCCGCCGTGCCGCCCGCTTAACTAGTTATTTGCTTGGCTTCGCTCGTTAGCGGATGGCATATACTTCGGCAGTCATATTGACAGTCAGTCTGTTTAACCACACAACAATCAGTCAAACCAATTTATACCATGAACGGGTTGAGAGGCTCATCGCTTTTAGTTACCAAGTAACTTACTACTCGCCACATCATCTGGCGGTTCTTGGCGATATGGTTACATGGGGGACCCGGTGAACCGCACGCAGGTGGGATGTAGCCGTGGAATCCATGGTTCCATCAATGTACCTCTAGCTTCTTGTGGAGAAGAAAGGGGGATGTATCCCATAGTTGTGGTGCCCCCAGCTGACAAAGATGCAAAGTTGACTTCAAGGTCCATACTCGTCCATACTTATATAACAGACGGATTCCTGCCCCTGATCTCCGGATTGACATTCCTGACCTTCATATATCCTCCCGCTCTGGTTCCCGAGTGAGCGATTACTGGTCCGTGGCCTTTTCATCTTATGGTTGACAGAAGTCATTGCAGCATTTAAATCTGCCCAACATGGCAGAGACACCAACTTATGGAGGAATGTCAGGCAAGACGCTGTCGCGAAGTGTTTCTACCATCGCGACATGTGGCTTCTTGCTCTTCGGATATGATCGTAAGTGAATGTCCAATTTCGGCATATTGTTAGCAGCATCAAACTAACAATGTATGCAAACAGAGGGCGTGATGGCTGGTATCATCAGTGCTATGCCATTCAACACCGTCTTCCCGGAAACTAAAGACAACCCAACAAACCAGGGGTTTGTCACTGCTATCTATGAAATAGGTATGTCTACTATCAAGTTAGCCTTTCGTCCCTTGAAGTGACAGTTCGCTAACCACAACTTTCTAACAGGCTGTCTCCTGGGTGCTATCAGTATAATATGGGGTGGCGATATGCTCGGACGTCGCAAATCCATCATCACGGGAGCTATCATCATGGCCATCGGTGCCATCATCCAGGTCACCAGCTTCGCTGGTCATCAACCATACGCTCAGTTCATTATCGGTCGAATCATAACCGGAGTTGGAAATGGAATCAACACTTCCACGATCCCAACCTATCAGGCAGAATGTTCTCATACTTCGAACCGAGGCCTCCTCATCTGTATTGAAGGAGCAACGATCGCATTTGGTACCTTGATTGCCTACTGGATTGACTATGGTGCTTCCTATGGCGCAGATAGCTTCTCCTGGAGGTTCCCTATCGCTTTCCAGATTGCATTTTCAATTGTTATGGTCACGGGTATGATTTGGCTCCCCGAGTCCCCACGATGGCTGTGTATGAGAGACCGTTCGGATGAGGGTGAAAGGGTCATAGCTGCTCTCCACGGCGTCCCAATCACCGACCCCTTGGTCCAGGCTGAGAAGAACGCGGTTATGGAATCTATCCGAGCTTCTGGTGAAGTTGGAAAGCCCACCCCGTTATCCGTTGTTTTCACTGGTGGAAAGACTCAGCACCGTCGCCGTATGTTCCTGGGTGTCTTCGGCCAGTTCGCCCAGCAGCTATCAGGATGCAACGCTATTATCTACTTCTTCCCGGTTCTGTTCGAGAAGTCCATTGGTGTTGATCATAACATGGCAACCTTGCTTGGTGGTGTCAACATGATCGTGTATTCCATCTTCGCCACAACATCCTGGTTCTTGATCGAGCGAGCTGGACGTCGCAAACTCTTCCTGTACGGAGCAGCCGGCCAAGCTATCTCCATGACAATCACTTTCGCATGTTTGATCCCGAATACTCCTTCTACCGCTAAGGGTGCTGCCGTCGGCTTGTTCACATACATCGCCAGTTTCGGCGCCACCTGGCTCCCACTGCCATGGCTGTACGCTGCAGAGATCTCTCCTATCAAGACTCGTGCAAAGGCCAACGCCCTCTCGACCTGCTCCAACTGGTTGTTCAACTTCTTCATTGTCATGATCACTCCCGTCATGCTCGCAGGTATTGGCTGGGGAACTTATCTCTTCTTTGCCATCATTAACGTCTGCTTCCTTCCAATAATCTACTTCTTCTATCCCGAAACCGCCAAGCGAAGCCTTGAGGAGATTGATATCATCTTCGCGAAGGGATACTGCGAGAACAAGAGCTATGTCCAGGCCGCTAGGGAACTTCCCTACCTTACCGAGGAGGAGATCAGCCGAATGGATGCTGAGTACGGCCACGGAAAGCCCTCCCAGACCGCATCTCCAGTCAACGAGAAGGAGAGTGATTCTGAACAGTAAAGAGGAACAGTGATGATTGATGATTGGGAACTTCATCTCTTGGTCTATCCCTGGTGGAGGACGGAGGTATTGATGATGTGTTTTTGAGCCAGCTATCAAAAAGTCAGCCCTTCTGTGATGATTCCCTCGACAGTTTTTCTGGTAGAATCGAGCCAGCATGCTCTTCCCAGTTAAACTGGAAAATGTTTTTTTCTTTTGCCATGATATCGAGTTAGCATAGTTGTTATGCGGATAGACCAAAAGACCAGCTACCAAAAACATTTGAATAAATATATCTTCAATATAACTGAATCGTTGCCCCTGAAGTCGTATTTACAGCATTGCTCGGCATCTTCGGCATTTCGCACTTTTTACCCCACATAACATCATCATTAAGCCCGTATACTAAAGACCGAAGAAGCTGTTCATCTATATATATATATGGCATTCCTGGCGCTGATGAGGTGTTCGTAAGTAGATGTAGGTGTTATTTCCATAATATATACGGCATGTCTTTCGATTCGATTCCGATCCTTGACCTTTCAGCGGCCCGAGATGCTGCGACGAAACCCGGCTTCCTCGATGAGCTGCGGCATGCACTGCTAGAAGTCGGCTTCCTCTATATCAAGAACACCGGGATCGAGGACAAGTTGATAGAAGATGTCATCGTGGAAGGGAAGAAATTTTTTGACCTTCCTATGGAGAAGAAGCTGGAAGTTGAGATGAAGAATGCCCCCAGTTTCCTTGGTATGCCTTTTGCTTCCCATGGAATTGATAGAGCATCCATCATGATCAAGTACCTCTTAATACACCCGTAAACGTCCCTGGCTGACTGAAGGCTATAGGATATAGCAGATTGGGTGGTGAGATCACTCGTTTCAAGACCGACTGGAGAGAGCAGATCGATCTCTCTACAAACCACCCTGTCCCTGGCCCTTCTGATCCGCTCTATCACAACCTGCTAGCACCGAATCAATGGCCAGACGAGTCGTCTATCCCTCATTTTCGTCCTGTGTATGAAGAGTACATGGAGAAGATGGGCGCTATCAGCATGGAATTCATCTCCCTGGTTGCAGAAGCAATCGGCCTACCAGCTAATGCATTTGATCGATTCTTTGACAAAGACCAGCAACATAAGTTGAAGATAGTCAAGTACCCTGATTTAGAAGAGCTAGGAGTCGATGGCGAAGCTCAGGGCGTTGGTCCGCATAAAGATAGCATGCTCACGAGCTATCTACTTCAAGCAACGAAGCATCGTGGCCTGCAGGTTCAGAACCACCGAGGCGAATGGATCGATTGCCCCCCAATAGATGGCACTTTGGTTGTAGCTATGGGCCAGGGGCTAGAAGCTATTACCCAAGGAGTTTGTCAGAGGTGAGTATCGTAGTGCATGCATTTCAGTTGCTGAGATATCTTGCCAGCCTCTTAACTAGACCATGCTGATGCACATCAAGTACAACCCATCGAGTACTAAGTCCAGCCCGCGGAACTGGTGCACGATTCAGCGTCCCCTTCTTCCAAGGCGTAAGCTATGACGCCACATTTGAGAGCATGGATGTGCCAGATCAAGTCAAGAAGCTTCGGCAGGAAGTGATTGAGAAGAATGGGATCCGTCAAGACGATATTGAATTCACCTTTTCCAAGGGCCGCTGGGGCCATCTTGATGAAGCCACCCTGATGAACCGCATAAAGAGCCATCCGGATGTTGGTGAACGCTTTGTAAGTCTCCACGATGTCTCTTCAATGATCTATTTCTAACCATACCCTTGCAGTATCCTGCACTTCTACAGCAGATCCGGGATGAACAAGCAAGGAACAACCAGATAACAGAAGCGCCTCAGGGGCTCAAAGTTCAAGCGTGATCAATTTATTCAGTTTTGTGCTTTCAAATCAACATTGAATTTTATAACTTGATTTAGATAACACCTGGCTCCCTGTATAATTGTCTAAATATACCGATAAAGGGAAACCCACTTACTCCTTCTTTAGTCCAATCTTTCCGATACTCCGTAATCCCCATAGACTCAATGCGACCATCATCACAGCGGCTCCAAAGGAGATCCAATACGTAGATCTGTATCCCTTGAGCAAGGCTGTTTTTCGGTCTGTGTGGGGGAGCTCATGTTCAATCACAGAGTTAGAGGCCACTGCAGTAATGGCGATGCCAACGGACATACCAATTTGAGATATAGTGTTGAACACTCCGCCAGCTAGCCCATGGGTCTTCGGAGGAAACGCAGAAGTAATCACGAGGTTTGACACTGTGAAAAGCGTATCAGCAGAGACGGGTATTAAAATAGTTGCAAAGAATGTAGCGGTCCAGTAACTCCATTCTGGACGGGTGATTGCCATGAGTAAGGGAGCGATCGAAGATGCGACAGCCGCACAAGTACAGAGAATATCCGCAGAAACTCGCTTTACGAGAAAACCGGTGACAATATTGGTGACGAGGCCCGAGATAACCATGGGGATATACTTGATGGAGGCCATGAGGGCCGAGTTCCCCTGGAGTTCCTGGAAGTAGAGGGTTGTGAAGAACTGGAAAGAATTGAAAAGCGCCCAGGTAAAGAAGACTGAGATGCACACGCAGGTGAAGTTTCGGGCTCGGCGAGGAGCGTTAGTGGTAGATTTGAACAAGTTTGGCGGTACCATGGCGACACGACCAAGTCGCTCCTGGCGATGAATCCAGAAGACGAACCCTGCAAGGCAAACTGCCGAGAGAGCCAGGGCCACAGCGTTACCTGGCTTGGCCAACTCACGGATCGACACGCTGATTGTTCTAGAAGTTCTAGTTAGCGGCAGGCCCATGCAAAACCGAAGAGGATCGCGAATCATGACTCAACGTACGACAAAGCATAAGAGAACAACCCAAGAGATGCGCTGATTAGTAGAGTTCCAACCCAGTCAATCTCAGTTGTTAGTCTCTTCCATGTTACGGGGACTACTTTCCGGGGGTCTGCGGGAATTTGCCAGAAGGCGATAATAAGGACTAGGACATTGACACCTGCACCGATGTAATATCCATATCTCCATCCAATGCTTGCAATCAGAACACCTCCAAGGACTATACCAAGTGAGAATCCGACGGGCTGCGCCGCACCCAAGCATGCAAAGGCGATATTCCTTCGTCCACCAGGCGCGAAGGCAGTGGTGATGATGCTCACGGCACTAGGGAGGCACAAAGACATGGCGATTCCGGACATAGCGCGGAACATAATGAGTTGAATGCCAGTCTTGACAAGGCCGCATCCAAGGGTAAAGGCAGAGAGGATACCACATCCCGCAAGGTAGATCGGTCGGCTACCGATTACATCCGCAAGGGATCCGGAGAGAAGAAGCGTGCATCCACAAGTCAACCCATAAACCGATGCTGGCCTAAAAGAATGTCAATAAGAATCCAGGTATCCTCTACAGGAAAGGAAGTAACGCACCATAGAAGTAAGCTGTCCCCAAGTCCAATATCAGCTGCAATGACTGGAAGTCCCACGGTAAGTATACCTGTCAGCACGGAGTTCATCAGTACCATGCTCGACGCTGAAGCAATAACAACCGCGGCTTTTGTTCTCGAGACCGGCGGGACAGAAAAGGGACTGGCAACCTCCTCATCACTGCTATCATCTGGGTCTCGATGTACACCATGGCTAGTAACGTTTTCCGCACTGCTCCCTATGGCCTCTATAACCAGCTGCGAAGACTTTGTGGTAGCGTGGACCCGCGCTGGAGATGCCAATTCTATAGACGTCACAGACATACTGACCGGACGCGGACCAGTGGACGGTGGGACCGGTTCCCTTGCTAAGAAATAATTATACGCAGAAGATTTTATATAATAAAAATGAAAACAGAAATCCTAAACTCTAGAGGAAAGCCCTTGGAAATTGGTATGTATCTTGTGCTGTTCAGCCAAAATATGCGGAGGCCATCAATAAGTAAAACAAAAGGTTACTTATTGGTGGGAGCTCCAGACACTATAAGGAAATGCGAGGGAGCAAAGGTCCGACGCTAGGAACGAAAATGCCGGGCCTAGAGTTGGCACGGCTCTGTTTTTCCCGATCCCCGGCTGCCAAAAGGCGTTGATGGCGACTCCACTGTTGGATTCTCTTAGTAAATTATATGGGCGATTCAAAGTATCAAGCACGGCAAAGGGCTTTATTTCGAGTCCCAACTCCGGACGACTCATCATAAACTCATATAACTATGAAGCCAGGGGCAAAAACATTGACCCCCGTTCATTATTATACTGTCTGGCCCTTGATGCCGGTTGATATAATGCACGGCGTTAAAGAAGAAAAAAAAGAAAAGGATGGAAGGAAGTTGAAAGAAGTTTTTTTCTTTTCTTTTTTTAGAATTTTAGGGTTTTTAGCCGGTCACGTGAAAAAGTATGATGTAATATAGAAGCCCTAAGCCCTAGCTATTTACGCGCTCTAGACGCGTCGCGCGCGCGTATGCTTAAATCATGGGCTGGCTTTCGACGAATTCAACGAACGTCCATGAAGGAGAACAGAGGATAAACGCCGGTTGACTTGCTGGTCAGATACCTTGAGAAGACGCAGACATGGAGGGGAAAGAGGACGAAGTGCTGTCGGATGCTTCCCCGTCAGGCGATATGCCGAAGTCCGAAGATCAAAATGCAGACACCAAGGATAACAAGGAGCAAGACGTCGAAGCCGATGACCGGCAGGAAGAGGAAGATACAGGGGTGAAGAAGGGTGTCAAACTAGAGGACATGTTTGATGATGATGATGACGACGAGGACGATGACGAGGAATTCCCAGACTCAGATGCTGTTCAAATACCAGAGTAAGAGAGAGAGAGCTTTGACATACCAATGGATGATATCAAACGACTCACTCAGTTGATAACAGCAAACCCGCGGCTCCACTAGCTCAAGTCGACCCGGAGTCGATGTCCGCCTTTTATCAACGTCTGTTCCCATTCAAATATCTCTTTCAGTGGCTTAATCACGGGGTGAAGCCCTCAACGGACTTTGGCAATCGAGAGTTTGCCTTTACACTTCCAAATGATGCCTATCTACGATACCAATCATTTCAGACTGCAGATGCGTACGTTTATACCTTGTTGTCGTGAAGTGATTATAAGCTGACTTTCTTCATAGCCTTCACAAAGAAGTTATGCGATTAAATCCTTCCCGTTTTGAAATCGGCCCTGTTTATAGCACAAACCCACGAGATCGCAAAACCCTACGGAAGCCAGGCGCCTTCAAGCCTATTGCGAAAGAGCTTGTCTTTGATATTGATTTGACTGATTACGATGATATAAGAACGTGCTGTAGTAAAGCCAATATATGTCTCAAATGCTGGGCCTTTGTCACAATGTCCATCAAAGTGATTGATGCAGCTCTACGAGACGATTTTGGATTCCAACACATTTTATGGGTGTACTCTGGTCGAAGAGGAGCGCACGCATGGGTCTGTGATAAAGTAGCACGCAATCTTCCAGATGACAGACGGAGAGCCATCGCCGGATATCTGGAAGTTGTCCGCGGAGGCAGTCAGAGCGGAAAACGCGTCAACCTGAGACGGCCGCTACATCCGCATATCACTCGAAGCATCGACACACTACGAGAATATTTCGCTTCTACCGTCCTCGTAGACCAAGACCCATTCAGCAGGCCGGACCAAGCTGCCCGACTGATCGAATTGCTTCCAGACAAAACGCTAAGGGCGGCATTACGGAAGAAATGGGATTCTGCGCCCGGGCGGTCGAGCAGCAGCAAATGGGCTGACATTGACACTGTTGCAAAAGCAAATTCCCGCGGCCTCGATACAAAAGCGCTATTAGAAGCAAAGCAAGACATCGTTTTGGAATACACATACCCACGACTCGACGCTGAAGTCAGTAAGAAACTGATCCATTTGCTTAAGAGTCCGTTTGTTGTCCACCCAGGAACCGGAAGGGTATGTGTACCAATTGATATCGAAAAGTTGGACGATTTCAATCCACTAGATACGCCCACTTTATTCCAGCTGTTGGATGAAATCAATTCTTGGAACCCATCACAGGCCAACCAGCAGGATAAAACGCCCGGATCTGATAGTGGCAGTGGTCAGGATGAAACGGGTACTGCTGCCAAACCGAGGAAAATCCAGGATTATGAGAAAACCAGCCTGAAGCCATATATTGATTATTTCCGCTCGTTTGTTGCAAAGCTAAACAGTGACGAACGGCCGGCTAAGAGAGAACGAACAGACGATGACCCGAACGCCATGGAGTTTTAATTTTTCACCCTGATGATCTCGAACATGATTGAATTACTTCCCTTAAATATTGATGAATAAAATCCGCACGTATCCATACATGTAATTATGCTTCCTACAATTGCGGGAATAGAGTTGTTTTTGAGAATCATGATACAGGAGTTGACATTGCATTATTTAGGTATATGTTACAGGTGAATTTGTTTTTCAATATCTCTGCTCCAGCCTCCTCAACTCCAGCAGCCCCATGCCTACCAACCTGAAGAACGAAGAATGTGGAGAATATTACATTTAAGGCAAGGAAATCGAGACTTAGTTGTTTCCAACAAAGCCCTTGAGGTCTGCGAAGAAATGTTAGCATGGTACTATTAAAGTGAGATAATAGTAAGGGGTGTTGAAAACATACTTCCAAGCCAGCGAACGTATTCCCTCTGCTCCTTGAAGTCAATGTAGTCAGGAACGAAGGAAGCAAGAGCGGTATCGATACCTCGCTCATCAAGGTAGCGCTCGATGAGGGTCTGGAGCTCCTCGTCCAAGTTGCCGAATGGTGGGCCAGCATACAAGCTCTGGCGCTCCCATTCCTTATCGGGGGTCTCAGCGGTAGCGAGCTCGGCCTTGGAGAAGTAGGAAACGTTCTCAATCTGGATCAAGCCGTCACGGGCAACAGCATCAACGTGCATGGCTCCCTTGCCTGGCTTCTCAATGGTAACGTCAACGCGGGCAAGGTAGCCGGGTTCCAAGGGCTGCTCGTCAAGGTTCTCCTCGGGAGAAACGTCCTTGTTTGAGCGGGATTGGTCCATCTCGAGCTCGTCTTGGAGGGCGCTGTCGGCGAAATCTTCTTCAGGGTTGATGTTCTGGAGGTCGGCAATTGTGAAAGAGACGCGGATGCTATAGGTATAGTCAGTATTTGTGGTGTATATAGGTCTAGTTAGAGTGTTCGGTAGTAGGCATACATTTCATCACCAAACTTCCGGGTCAAGACGACCTCTTCTTCTCCGGCCTTGTCAATGATCTAACTTCCTGTCAGTACCAGTTCTATAGCAAATAAACCATTAATATTCACCTCAAATGGGCCATTGTCAAGGAAATACTTGACAGACTCAGGGAGTTCCTCGGTTTCTCCGCTCTCGGTCTCCAGAGAAAGCTCTTCCTGGAACTTGGCCGCAAGCTCAACATCAACTATTGCACCAGTTAGCAGGCCAACACTCGATCCAAAAGGTTTATGAAAGAAGGCCAGGCTCATCTCACCTTGGCCAGCAGCCTCGAATCTAGGTCTTGAGGTAGAAAAGGCAGCGTATGAAGGGCGAGACATGAGCTTCCATGTTGGCTGGAAGAAAGCAGATCGCTGCAAAGGTCTCGCAGCAGACGTAGCGATGGACCTGGAGAGGGTTCGAGGAACCGATCGGGTCAACGAGCGTATCGAGAACATTGTGATAGTGGTGTATGGAGCGACTGGCACAGTACAACGATTGATTGTTCTGTTCGATGGTGGTTGATGTTTTGATGGGTGTTTAGATTCTCCAGCGAAAAAGACGTGAAGTTTTTTGTCAAGCAAATAAAGTCAAATGATTGGTCCAAGCGTCTGTTGCAAAAGTGATGGGTCTCCTCCATCCCGAAACCAAAGTTAAGGAGAAAATAGGTACGGACTCCGAAGTATTGCGATAGAAACCAATTCAATTTGATCCCAGAATTTCATGCTGCTTACACGGGAGATGCTACAATCGCGGTATAATTCTCACGGGATATATCAATGGCGAAATATTAAAAGATATTCGGGCATAGGGAGAGCTCCCCCTGATATAACCAGTTAGAGTGAGAAAATGATATCAATACTTTTAGGAAGACAAACGTATTTCAGCCCATCTAGTGAGTGCGATTGCTCTCGATGTTCAGGCGGCCTTTGCACTCTTTTTGCGCTCACCATTTTTATGGGGATGGTGATGATGATGGTGCTTATGGCCGTCCTTCTTAGCAGGGCCCAAATAATCACTAATGTAATGCTTTGGCCTCGTCTCCTCCATATCCTCGTCGTCATCGTCTTCTCCCTCGATTTCAAAGGGAGGCCAGTCTTCCCAGCCATCCTCCCACATAGTTCCTAGTAATTCTGCTTTCTCGTCCCTGGACAACTCTTTGTTCCCCATGACACGCTCCCACCTAGCCATCTCCTTGTCATCGAGCAGACAACTGTCGAGGAGAGCAGTGATCTTCTCTGTATCGATTCCCTCACCGATGAACACCAGCTCCTGTCTTCTGTCACCCCAAGGGCCTTTGAAGTCGTTTTCAATTGATTTGCGGACGTCTTCATCCTCTGGCCAGGCATCGCTGGGCACTTCCGCAAACCACGGACCACCGCAGCTTACTGTTAACATCCCCCCTGCCTGACTCCATTCTCCAAACTGGAGGGGACGAGTTGCGAGCCAAAAGAATCCCTTGGAGCGTAGTACAGGCCCAAAGACGTGTGAGCGCTTGTTTGCAAGTATTACTGCAGGATCAGGTTGTTCAAACCCACTCACACCCTGTTTCTCTGTGTCTTCATCATCACCGTCGTCCTCGTCCAGATCCATTTTGTCATCGTCATTACCTTCGTTAGCTTCATCCTCGTCTCCCCCTTCGCTATGTTGGAGAAGGATGAATTTATCATGAAGAAGAGCAAAAAGGTGACGAGGGTGAAAGGGCCTCCTTGCAGTATACACAAAATTGTTGATACCGTACCTATGTATCAGTATGTCAGCACCCATAACGTAGTATACAAGCCACTCAAAGACACAAGGGGTGAAATATAAAGAGAGAGAAAACATACTCCAGGGTCTCCGGTTTCGGAGCCATTCTCTGCCCGTTAGCAGTATTCATAATTGTCATTTCGTGCAGGCTTCGTAGCCACCCTGACCCTGAGGCTGCCTTGAGAAAATTGAACCTTTTAGTGTCAATGATTTCTCGTACATCAACTTTTGAGTAGCTAGCCTCCAAGACTTTAGCCTCAGGATTCAACAAGTTCACGAGCTGCTTAATCCGACGGCGGGTATCTTCATTAACCGTCTCTATCTTGTTGATGATAACTACGTCGGCAAACTCAATCTGGTCTACCATGAGATCAGAGATGGTACGTTCATCTTCTGGCACAATCTCCTTTGCACCATAGCGATCAGAAAGGAACTCGGTGGTATCAAAATTCGATAACAAATTGAACGCATCGATCACCGTCACGGTAGTATCAAGGCTTGCTAAGGTGTGGAGGCCTCCCAGCTCTGCGCTGAATTCGTAGGGTGTAATGAGTCAGCGAATAGTCTAGCTATAGAAAAAGACCAAGTCAGGGGTAAGTCACACGTACATCTCGGCAAGGATCTTTTTGCTATCTTCATCGGCATCCGCGATCTGATCCTCGGCTTCAAGCATTGCAGCGCTGAATTCTGCAGTGAAAGTCTCGGCGACCTGCATCGGTTCACTAATGCCTGTGCTCTCGATGACGACATATTCAACCTCATTCTGCTTGGTCAAGTTTGCAAGTTCCGAGAGCAAGTCTCCACGGAGAGTGCAGCAGATACAGCCATTCTGAAGCTGGATCAGTTTCTCTTTCGTCTGGGATACTTTGTGATGAGTTATGAGAGCAGCATCGATGTTGAGCCTGGGAACATATCAAAGCATTAGTATTGCGGTAACGTAGAATCCAGGCGGAAATGCATGGGAACTCACTTGCTCATATCATTAACTATGACTGCTATCCTAAGGCCATGGTCCGGTGACTTGAGGATGTGCTCAAGCAGCGTAGTCTTTCCGCTGCCCTATACCACAGTAGTTAGACCACATTCACAGACTTCTTATGCGGGATCAATACTCACCAAGAACCCAGAGAGCAGCGTAACTGGTAGGCGTCGAGTCTCTTGCTTCCCATTGGATGCAGGTAGACTACAGGAACGGCCGTTCGCCTCTGAATTGATGCCCATTTTTAATCTCTAGCTCTTTCACCAGGCCAAATGTACAACGAATGCCCAAAGCTGGACAGAAAGTTGGTATCACAAGAAAGAATTTTCCTCCAGGGGAGCATACTGGCAGCGGCCTTTCAGTCTTTATATGGCCCTCGGGGTACTCATGACTCCCCTCGAGCACGCGAGGGACACCCTTCCTTTTACCTAATCCTTGTACCATGCCGCGGGATGTCTCCAAAGATACACAGTAATGGAGAACGCATGATAGGACGGTTGGTCTGTCTCTTGAAAAAGGGAGCTTGGTCTTTTCTCTCAGGGTCCTTGCGAGGGCAGCTCCATAGAAGATAAGCTGACTAAGCTGTGCATTTGATATTTTTGTATGGAGTGTAAAGCGATAGAGACTTGATATGTCAAAATTTTGCAAATGACAGTCTATGTTTATATTTTATGCAATAGAGAAGTCCAATCATGACGGGTATTCTGTGTCATCCATAGAAAAAGTATAAGTGGCTGTTTTTTAACCGCTCTATTAGGTTTTTGTAATATGTGCCACCTGGAGCGACATCACAAAGTCATTATTTCGTGTCCAAAGATCAAGGTTATACAGAATATGGTATCATTGTGGAAATGCCGTAGGTAAGATCATGAAAGCCCCTTGGGCGGAAACAGTGACGGCCGTTTATCTCCGACCTTACTGAGTCTGACGAATTTGAGGTTGCTCATTGCAGACCAATCCTCATTCCAATTGCGCAGTCGGCGCAGACTGTCCTCGCATTCCAAGTCCGGCATCCAAAATCCGGTCTGATATTCCTTTTCTTCTGCTTCGATTCTCTCTGTCAGGACTTCCTGGCGCTTGCTTGGAGGCCGGCCTTTCCGTCGAGCTTCCTGCTCTTCCCGTAGCTCTGGCCTCAGTCGGTCTAGGTATCTATACACAGTCGGTTAGTATAATCACACTCTATATAGCTCCATCATTCGAACCTGCCGGCGGGAGAAGTAACGTACTGCTGGAGTAAGCTGACAGCACCTTCTGAGGTTAGGGGCGTCTCTAGATCTTTTGTGTGATCTCTAAAGAAAGCTACTCTATCAACTACAGGTAGGTCAGCATATGAGCAATCAGTATAACAATGCGCATAGCACGTACAAACTCACCATATATCTGTCGTCCCTTCATTGTCGTCGCTGCTGCTCGAGCTAGCTTCTCCTCCCTCCCACCAGCTCGTCGCAAGCGAACCGCATCTCTGCTTTTCTCATGAAGAGAGTCTAGCTTCCCCTTCTTCTTGGAGAGCTTCTTGGTAATTTTATTCAGATTCTTTGTCATTTTTTCTGCCTGCTCCAAGCTATGTTTCTTTCAAGGCTTTTTGCTTCTCAGAATTTATTTTCCATTTTATATTTTTTTTATTTTTCTTACTTTTTTTTTATCAAGATAACGGCAGAAAATAAGGCGGTGTCCCTTGCTGAGTCATGATCACGTGGAAACTACAAATTAACTTCAACTATCAAACTATCAAAGATCAGACGAAAAGACAGACGCGATGCTGCATATCAAATGTATTGACTAGTATGAAGTACGGAGTACCGAGGGGACTAATATACTGCCCTTGACATGGACATACTCCGTATGTGTTAATGTTTGGATATTTATTGTTGTATACGCCCCATAGTCATATAGCATCTCTGTTAAAGTACTTTCGTAACTCCCGCCCGCACAACTTTATAAACAAATAACAGTCAAGAGAGACTACGGCGCTGTATACACGATAACGACCGTTTTCGCGTCCTCTCTGCCTTGAAATTAAGCCAATACTCGGTTTCAATAGTTCCAATATCAATTTCTTTTGTTGATGGCGATAAAAAGAGGTCGAGCGCCTTACACGTGACCATCTTGGAAACCGCGTCCTTCAGCGCGTCGAAGTTGCTTTGCAAGCAAAGAAAGAGAAAGACTTGACCTTCATTGTTTCCCTTGGACGCTGCGAGGTGCTCTGTTTACTCCCTCGTCTTGGATACTATCCATGGATCATTGCCGTACAAGCTTTACCAGTTCCTGACTGAACTGGACCAGAGTTGGGATCTGGGGGGGTTGTACGTTGTGACGGTCACCATGGGCATTTCGGGTATGTTAAGAGATAATGCCTCCTTGAAGATACAGATACTAACCATACTTGCAGGGCTCCACGGGCTGTTGAAGTCGATCCAGAAGCCTTGCAATATAAAGAAGTTCGCGGGTCAGACTCTCGGGGTGGATGCATATGGGTGGTTACATAGAGGGACAATTGCGTGTGCATACGAACTGGTACTCGGCAAGCCTACCACAAAGTACGCTCGATTTTTTACAAGTATACGACTCCTGGATAAGGCTAGGTGCTAACCTGTAGGCGTAGATATGTTGATTTTGCAATAGGTCGCATACGGATGCTTCAGCACTATGGAGTTACCCCATATATTGTGTTTGATGGGGGGATGCTGCCTAGCAAAGAAGCTACGGAAGCATCTAGGGCAGCCAGACGAGAAGAGAGCAAGAAGTTAGGTGAAGAACACATGCGAAGAGGCAGGACTACCGAGGCATATCAAGAATTCCAAAAGGCCGTTGACGTGACACCCTACATGGCCCGCGTCTTGATTGAAGAACTGAAGAAGCACAAGATCAAATATCTCGTGGCGCCGTATGAAGCAGATTCCCAATTGGTATACCTGGAGAAGCAGGGAATCATCAATGGAATCATCTCAGAGGACTCCGATATGCTTGTCTTCGGTGCCAAGCGGCTTCTGTCTAAACTCGACAAGAACGGTGACTGTATAGAGATCAACAGGGGAGACTTTACTGCTTGTCGAGATATAAGTATGATAGGCTGGACTGATGAGAACTTTCGCCATATGTGCATTCTTAGCGGCTGTGACTATCTCGCTAACATCCCTAAAATGGGACTGAAGACCGCATACCGGAGTATCAGGAAGCACAAGACAGTGGATCGAGTTGTCAGGATGGTCCAGTTCGAGGGATCTAATCGTGTGCCTCCGGGATATCTCGATAACTTCAAACGAGCAGAACTTACTTTCCTGCACCAACGAGTGTTCTGCCCCATTGCAAAAGCCTTAGTTACGCTTAACCCACTGCCAGACGGTGGTAATGGAGAGGATATGCCCTACATCGGTGCTCTTCTAGAGCCCCATGTAGCCATTGGGATTGCATGTGGTGACCTTGATCCAATTACCAAGGAACCCATTGAGATTAAGCGGTCGTACCCAGAGCGAGAGAGACTTGTCCGAACTGGGCGACAATCCATCACCTCATCGGATGAGAAGAAACCCGTCCGAGAGATACAGGAGTTCTTTACACCTAAGCGCATTCCGCTTTCCGAGCTGGATCCAAACTCAATGACCCCTTCATCCGGACCAAATCGTCCATTGATGAGTCGAAATGGTGGCCGATTCTCCCTAGCTGCAAACCGGGTATCGACTCCTCCCAGTATCACTAGGAGTGCGGCCTCGATACCAAACACTCCAACTGATCGGGCCCGACGCACAGAAGCGTTCCTTAGGTCTGCCTCCGAACTGCCTCCGCCTCAAGTTCAGAAGAGACAGCGTCTCTGTTCGGATGCTAGTGAAGAGAATATTGCGGGAGCAATGACCGAAGTGAGCCCCTTCTTTGCTGGCTCCAGGCAATCACCTTTGTCTCGCAAGAACACAACCAGCAAAAAGCGGAAGAGTAGCAAGCTCCACGTTTTTTCGGATCAGGAGGCTGCCCTATCTCCCAGTCAAGTCGTAGCCAAAGAGAATGTTGCTGCCACCAACCCCCCAGAAGCTTCATCATTGAGCCGACCTCTTCCTCCTTCTTTCCATGCCGAGTCTACCCCTATCACCAATTCGCAAGACAGTTCTACCAAATTATCTAAGAGAGATTCATCTGTGCCATCTGCTTCAGCCAATAGCCAGTCTGTAGATGCTGATTCCAACCCGGCACTATTCGAGAGCGTACTGAACTACAACATAGAGCGCCATAACCTGAATTTACGAGAGAAATATGCATTCAAGCCTGCGGGCCAGAGCGAATCTTCCAACAGCTCATCCGGGAAATCCCTGAAGCGAACTCTCTCCTCTCAGCTGCGAGCAACGCCACTGCAACGGCTGAAGCAAAACGCCCTTTCACGGTCAAAGTCCATGACCTGCCTTCAGCCACCAAAGCCCGCCGATGATAAACCTGACGATGCAACTGAATCGCCCAAAATCACTGCCACACAGGCAGCAGATACGCTTCCTGCATTAAAGAGCTCCATCTCCCAGGGTGGAAGCGAAGATATGATCATACCAAACAGCGACAATTCAGTCGAGGAAGATGATGACAGCCAGGGAGCCGCGTACTCCTTCGACTTCTCCCAATATGCATTCAAAAAGGCGTAAAGCGACAGTTTCTTTTTAACTCCTTTTTCATCTTCTTTGGCATTTGGACCTTTTGAAACCCGTGTCTTGTTGTGTTCGGGAATATAAAATAACAAATTAGCAGGAGTTAAACGGATCACAGGGAGGATGACCGGAGTATTTTTTTGCTTTATTATCATGCTGGAAAAATCCATCTTGAACTTGGCTGACTGGGCAAAAGGCACAGAACAGAGTCTGGCGTTTGGAGAGGATTTGAGAGCGAACGAGGGTTTTGTGTATGGAGTTTTATGCAGTGTTTATGTACTCTTCTGATTGGAGCGTTTTATGCTTATGCATGCACGTTAATTGCTTGGCGCAACCTTGACACGTGTCTAGTCCCGATACGGCTAGCGCGCCCCACGTGGTACCTGTCGGACGGGAAGTTCTGCCAAGGGCGGTGAGGCGGCGTTGCCCCGACAACCAGGGCGGGTAAACAAAGACGCCTCGTTGGCCCAGCCACGGACTTTTTTGATGCTTCAAAGACCAGGCCCGACGGCGATACCCATCCAGCCACCGCATCGCAGCAGAGAGTCGCTTTCTTTCAAGTGACTTGTTCTCCTGCTTCTGCTTCTTCTTCTTCTCTTTTTTTCTCTTCCTCTATTCTCCGTCTTCACAAGAAACCCATTGTGAAGAAATATCAATCTCGACCGTTTTTTACCGGCGATATCTACTTCCATCGCTCGCCACAGGTCTACGGATCTTGGAACGGGCTGTTGGGTTGCTTTCTTTCTCTCATAGCTACGAGCTTTGCGATCTTTCTTCTCTTATTCCTTCTCTTGCACCATCCAACACTCACTCACCTCATCTCACCTCTACCTTTCTACCTCTCCTCCGCCCGTCAGCCAGCAAAGACACTCCTACTCGAGGCTCCTAACCATCTCCTAGTACCAAGACCACGCACAACCTTTGCGACCGCCTTCGTTACGAGCGCTTAAAAAGTCATTGCTACCTTGGGATAAAGAGGTTCGCTTTACCTCTCGCGGAAAAAAACTACCAACCTTCAACATCATTCGACCTGTGTCCGCAGTGTTGGGTAGGAGTATTCGGCTCCTCATCTGGTTGGACTAGTAGCTGGACAGGCCTCCGAGACCCTGAGGGGCAGGAGTCGGACTCCCTGGGAGGGCCTAGCAAGAGACTTGGGAAAGGGAAAGGTTGGGGCATAAGACCGCATTAGCTCAAGATGGCAGAGATGCGGTTTATGGCGGGGATTGGGCGTAAGTGGCCCTTTATCGACATGGCACACGACTCATTTGCAAGATACAACAAGGCTAACATATTTATTAGGATTTATCCCCATGGTGGGATACCACCATGTCCTCATGTTATTCGTTGCCATCTCTATTCTACTACTATGTACGATAAACCCTTGATGGTATGGCCTGCTGCGAATGATTGCTAACATAATCGTGCTATCTTAGCGCTACTACTTGCTGGTTGCTCCTCGTCATCTCCGCAAATACCTAGCATCTTCCTGATATCGATGTTCTACGACAAATACCCGCCTGTAATGAGTACCGCTCAGGCTGATCCCGGTTTATCATCTACAATCTCAAACATTGTGGGAGGTGCTCACTTGGAAGTCCGAGTTGGCTACTTTGGAATCTGCATACAACGAAACGGCGGCGGCTTCCTGTGCAATCAGAATGCGACCATCCTTGCAGAGTCTCTTGGTGTGGAGAGTGACCCGCTGAATCTGATCTGGGTAGCATCAACGTTCAAGGATGCAGTCGTCTTTCCATATCTCATGTAAGTGTCCTTGAAGATAAAAGAAAAGAGGAACGGCATAAGCTAATTTGAGTTTTATTAGTATCGTGGCGCTTATATTTGCCTTCCTGTCGTTCCTCCTACTCGCAACCTTCCCCGGTTGGCACGAGGAACTCAACAACCAAGGCTCAGACATTGAAGTCAAGCCGTTCCCATCCCGCCCAGTATCGCAAGTCGCCCTCGCTCTGATCTTTGTTGCCTCCGTGTTCATCCTGGTATCCGTCCTCTGGCAGCATACGGCCTCGGTAGCAGCCAGC
Organism: Trichophyton mentagrophytes; assembly: GCA_003664465.1. Taxonomy (NCBI): domain Eukaryota; kingdom Fungi; phylum Ascomycota; class Eurotiomycetes; order Onygenales; family Arthrodermataceae; genus Trichophyton; species Trichophyton mentagrophytes. The sequence goes on from QQSR01000002.1 coordinate 159,158, forward strand.
ACAATAGCGCAAGACCTGGGGAACGGTAGCGTCAAGAGCGGAGTCGGGACTTCAGCCATGTTACTCGGCTGGTTCGGCTTCGCGTTCTTCATCATCGTCTCCATCGGCCTGCTCTGCATGATCCTGAGCATCAACTATTTCTCGCAGCTAACAGACGACTAAATCTGTCCGTCTGTTCTTTCACTTGTTTTGATATTTACATTTCCCAAGTATATGCCCCTCTCTCTCTTTCTGTTTGGATTGGATTTTTCCCTTTCTCCTATGGTGATTCCTTGATGATCTACTATTATAATGGGTTTGGGATCTGGGTTATGGGAACATTACGCATTACGTGCATTTTAGATATACAACGAAACCTCCTCCCCGACAACACAAAAAAGGCTCCTTGTCCTTCGAACTCCCCCTTGGTTACCCCCTTCACCCCTTTACCCCTTTATCCCCCATCTCCCCCTTAGCTGTTGGTTGGCATGTCCCCTTTCACTTACTCTGACTGATTGATGTTTTGACGCGCTGTACATGAACCATTTTTCTTTCCTCGTCCGCGGTGGTGTTGGGAGTTGCTTTCTTGCCTTGTTTTTTCTTTCCCTTTTTCTCTTGGAGGGATTCGTCTTTAATCAACTTCTTGTCACGGCCAGTTATTTATCTACTTTATATACCGTGCCCGTGATACTTAATGCGAACTGCTGATAAAAAGACAAAAAACGAATAAAACAATTTTAAAGCATCTCGATTGCTATCCGTACTTAACATGCTCTTCTGTCCATTGTAAAACATAGAGTATCAGCTAACCAGCATAATTATCAAGTATGTGATATGTCTAAGAAGCTCCCAGACCCTGTGTTGTTGTGTCTGTTATTGTTTTTTCTCCTGTTATCGCTGGTGATGCTATTGACTAGACGTTTTGCATAAAACGTACAGGCCGGCCGGTGTGTCGATACTGCTGTCAACATACGGGTCTAGCCTGGATATGCAGTTTAATACGGACAATCAGCATCTCCTCCACCAGGACTAGGGCTGGCAAATCTGGCATTAGCAGGGGGTCCATTAGATTGGTTGCAGAGGTCTTGCTCTCGTGAACAGAAACTGCAAGAACTCCTGGCTTGATGGTTGCAATTGTATAATGATAACATCGATGTGCGTGGTTTTCCTCGCTGTATCCAGCCGGAGAAGTATTGTCCTTGATCGCACAATCACAGCCAGCTCATATAGTACCTATAACCACTCAGCTTTAGATTAAACACCTCATCCTGGCGCTTGGCCTATGCCGCATCCCCTTTACTTACCCCGTTCAAATTCTCTACAACGCTCACCATTTGCATGGTAAGCGCCCCAGCAGCCGCGTGAGTTGGAGAACCCTGCTTCGCCGCCTGTATTGACTATATCAAAGCGCTGGACCGAAAAGGGGAACCCCCTAGTTGGCAGCAGAGAGAGTCGTTATATCATTGACAGGTATGTACCGTAGCCCAGCAGCCTATGATCATAATGAATAACTCGCGACAGATCTTTGACCCGTAAGATAAGCTGTTGACGGAAGCATCCCATTCTCTAGACCCAAGGTAGCATATGGTGATGGTTGTCACGGCTGTATCAAACAGGTGGATATTGCGATATTGTGACTGCAGGTTCATGCCTGTCGAGTTCTCTGAGCAAGAGCCGGCGAGGACCAGAGCGCTAGATGAAGAATACTCGGCTGTTTTTCTCTGACTTCCAGTGAGCAGACATTTTGACGTCTCAAGAATCTCAACTGCAGCTTTGCGGGAGGCTGCCACTTCATTCCCTGTAGGAGCCTTAATTCGACTCGTGGGCTTTCTGTCGCCAGTTCATCGCTCGTTGTATTGCTCTGCTTTCGGTGTATATTCTATAGTGCCTATGCAAGCGATAGCCTGGCGATTCTGAGGAGGGCCACCGCACAGGCATCAACATGGTATTTGCCGCGTTTTCAAGAAGCTGGCTTCGTTGTGAAGCAATATTCTCGAATCATGGTCTCATCCTGTCCCGGAACTTTACTCCTGACGAAGTAAGCAATTCCCATCCCTCTGTGGGATGATTTCCCGATTGTATTGCATATGACTTTGCCTGGACGACGGCTTAGTGGCATCACTCCATCTGTTGTATCTTCCATGAATACTTGAGGGATAGAATATACATCTGCCGTCTCGCGTAGAGATAGCCAATGCATCTGATGACGCTCGTAGAAGAAGCGGGAAGATCGAGTTGGCAGAGTTTCAGCGTCAACGTGGTATTATCGAACGCTGCCGCTGCCTCTGCTGCTTTTCAATCTTTGCTGTTGCTTGCCATGCCCATCTCGCTCTCTCTATTCTCGCTGCCAATGCTATTGCCCAGGCCCACGATACATCCAGGGCATCGGTGCTGTATCGTACTTTTCAGCACTCCTGTTGAAGATTCATTCCAGCCGATTAACAGAGGGACAGATGGCGGCCATGAAAGAGTCGAAGTTGAAACAGGGCTCCCGGTCCGGAATAGTATAATCTGTTAGAAGCCGTATTCGTTCTTTGAGCCTTGGAGTCCATATCCGGAACAGTATCCAGAAGAGGACCCAGAAGAAAGGTCTCTAGTCCCATGTACTAAGCATGCTTCCTCTTGATAGAACGCTGTGTGCATGCCTTGGTCAGATCGCGTTAAGTTTTCTGTCCTCGATAGCCAAGTGCTTGCCGGTGCTGACTCTAGTACTGGTGCATAATGATATTGGCTCCAAGATGTATGCTGCAGTTGCTTGGAGAGTTAAACATGGACAGTTGATGCGTAATCCAGTTGCAATGGCATATTGCCAGTGTATGTCAACCTTGTATCGTGCGCTTGCAAGTGTATGGTTGATGATGCCTAGAGGGCCGGTAATAGTCTGGTTATTTATTGCGGCACCGCGCTTGTAGACATCTAAGACAGCGGGGGCTGAACCAACGCGTCGAGCCAGACCACTGCGTTTATTTTTGAAAGACTGCTGAGCAGTTTTTAAAGTACTGAGAGCATTCGCAACAACCTCGGGTTCGTCGCCATCATTCACGGTTATGAGGTAGTCTTGGTGGGCCTTCAGCAGAGCGCGAGCGAGGGTAGCAAGCTCAGGACGGACCTACAAGAGGTTAACTAGTAAACTAGGATAAGATAAGGATGGGAAGACCTATCTACCTCTTCACAAGGGCGATTTAGACCATCGCAGCGGCTGCACACGGCTTTGGCCTGGAAGCTGCAATTCAGATCAAGGACACGGAAGAAGCCGGAAACTGATATAAAGGCAGTTATAAGTAGCCAAAGTCCGGATATATTTCCTCAGTTATGCATGACGGCTGCTTAGGAGCCAGAGATGGCGTGGCGTTGTTACTATGCCGGTCACTGCCATATACCCCTTTATCACGAGAGGGTCTCACGCCGAACATAAACAGTCCAGATGCTAGTCGGAACAAGAAGCCAAAAATATTCGCCGTGAGTAACTGATAAGACATCCTTCGAGGCCGTCATAGCGAGGTCGATAATCAAGCGAATGTAGGCGTTTCGGAGATGTGGAATTTAATGTAGATATATTGTCGCAAGGCGCCCGTCATATCAAGGTATGTCTCGAGGTGAGTCTTATGCGGGCGTTCTCTAGGACAAAATGCAAGGCCAGTCCGGCCAGAAACGGCCCCTCCTCAGGGAATTCTTGTTGTCGACGAAGGAGATCTTGCTGCTGTCTGCAGCTGAAGGGTGTCTCCATAGCATTACCATACCGAATAAGAAGGGTCCGCTTCCAGATCCCTTTATGTCAATTGGGAGGGCCACTATGGTAAGGGAGGAGCGTCGTATTCAGACCAGATATATACAAGGAAGAGTGATGGCCAAGGTAGTAGCATCTATAGAGCCTGAAGACCACTTGGTCTTGGTATATAGGTATATAGGCATCAGGGCCCCTGGGAATATCCTGAGACAATATTTAGGGAAGAAGAAAATTTTGAGAAAGGGAGGAGGATTTGGCTCCTTTTATAGCTGAGACAGGCTATGCGGTCCCTTTGTTGCAGTTAATGGGGGTATATTCACTGTCTCAGAGCAGCAGCCAAAAAAGAATACCAGCGGTGAAGGGATAAAGAATTCCAGGAATACTGCAGTGAAGCCGAAATATTGAATGCAAATGCATTGAATGATAACGCTGTTTACCTAAAGTCAAGTCATCAGCCAACCTGCATGGCGTAGATATGAAAGAACAAACACCGTCGACAATATCGGATTTCAACGGATGCAGCAAACTCCAGTAGAAAGAGCAAGAAACATAAAGTGCTGATACAAGCTAAAGCCACGAAAATGGTATCTGGGACTTGGGAAAAAAGAGAGAAAAGAAAACGCTGCTAATAGTTCATCACTGGGCCACCGCCAGGTCCTCTGCCAGATCCTCTCCCGTCCATCATGTTATCGTGACTGCCGGCCGCGACAGCATGGTCATCCAGGGATCTATACCTGGATCCATAGTTGTCTCTACCTCCTGGACCGCGGCCACGGCCACGACCATGGCCACCTCTTCCACCCCGCCCACCTCTACCGCGGTTCCCACGGAACGGCGGTGGTGGGCCGTTATAATGGCGATTATTGTGGTTCTGGGGGGGCCTCCCACCTGAATATTCAGGAGCGGGTGGCCGATGCTGCTGCATATCACGGTAATCCCGCGTAGATGTGTCTGCCTCATCACGAGTGTCTGACTGGAATCTTCTCTTGCCTCCGCGGCTTGCAGCGCCGTTCCGTGCTACATCCTCTTCCTGCACGCGCAGAATAGTCTTCTCACCGACTACCGTGTCGAATACTAGTGAATCATCCTTGGTAACTGGCGTCCAGTTACGGATCTTGTTGGCATCTGCTGGCCGTACGCCTTTGCGCATACCAAGAACAATGATAGGTTCTGGATTATCAGTGTGGATGACCACTGAACTATCGAGCGGGCTTACTTTTGCGGCCCATAGCTTGTGTTCAAAATGGCCTGTGTCTGTGAGACGCCAACGGACGACCTTCCCCAGTCCGCCAACCTTGTCACGGATGGGTTTGGGAGCAGACCGTGGCGTGATCAGGATATTGTTCGACATGAACTTGATTTCACTGGTGTCAGCAACGCTGGATGAGATTAGTGGAAGGAAGATGTTATCTATTATCCGAACAGCGTCGGCATTTGACAGGAGGTACCCTGTGTAGAATGTGGTCTTGGACAGTTCAAGTCTGCCATAGGGCGACTTGGTGATGTTTGCACCTGGATTTCCCAGTGATCCATTGTGTGCGTTGATCATACGCTGGATCTCGGCTGCCTCGGTCACTGGAGACAAGTACTTGGCCATCTCCATTACTTGGATCACCTCAGCGGCGATGGGTTTTCGAGTAGCAGACGGGCCGCCTGTCGCGGCATCTCTATTGAACTGCTCAAAAAATTCACGGAAACCTTTGACACTGTTTGTTGTGAGTTTGGTTAAAGAAGGACTAACTTTTTTTCGGTTCAAGAGGGCTTCATCCGGCGCGCATAACTTACTGTTTTACACGGTCCTCGTAAACACGGATTTCGTCAGCCTCCCTATACGTACGCATTAGGTCATCTAGGAAGTTCTGCTTGAACTTCATAGTGGTTGCAAAGCGTTGGTTGTTCGGGCCAACTTCCGGCTTCAAGCAGACCAGATCAAAGGCCAGCTGTTTACTCTTGATCATGCGTCCGATAAGTTCGGCGAATCCGGCTTCAGACCTGCCTGTCAGAAGAACTGTAAGAGCATCTTTTTGTTTCATACTCAGTTGAACCAATTGTGCCTTTGGGGTATGGAGTCAGCTCGGCGGTTCACCATGTGGGTAAGTATGAACTATCAGCAGCCACAGGTCAACGGGGTATCATACTATCTGTTCATTCCACCATCCTGCCCAGGCGCGGGCTTCTTCGATCTCGACTCCTTCACCTGTTGATCCAAGGATGTTCACATCATGCCACCAGCCGCCCTTTGAAAAGCACTCGTACGATTGCAGGAAGCCTATAGTCGGTCCATTCCACAGCTGTGGGTTGGGTAGAGGGCTTAGAAATACTTTGATAGAGCGGTCAGCCAGCGCGTCTTTCAAGCCATACATCGTATCCAGGGTGTCTCCGTACGGGTGTTGTCAAAATCATAGACATGGATGGTTTTGATATCCGGGATGGCTGCGAGTTGGAAACGGTTGACCGCGTTAGCTGCGTCCCACGACAAGGCACGTCTCAATCATGGCCTGCATTCAGTTGTTAACACCCACAGGGAAGGACGCCTTCATTAAGGCACGACCATCGTTTCAGCGCGGTTGTCGAGTAGGTCGTCGACTTCTGGGAGTTGAACCGCGCTGGGCTGTTGGCTATAGCTGGCGCCATCTGGGCGTAAGCAGCTGCAAATCTCGATGACCGGAGTGCTTTGAGCATAAGAGACTCTTGTCAGTCGTGTCGTGCAACGTGTATCACGAACGAGTCGAGTCGAGCCGTCGAGATGCCAGAGATCTCATGCCGCAGCTCGTTTGCTGACTTCGTCGTCTTTCTCCTTCGCTTGCGAGATCCAAGAAATCTCGATTTTTTTTCTTTTTCTTTTTTTTCTTTTTTTGCAAAAAATATTATATTATGTAAGCCAGTCGGATTATTCACGTGACTCGTGCCGAAAGAGGAAATTCACGACGTCAACTTCATATTTTCGGCGATTTACTGCACGATTTGCGCTTGAGATGCGTTCCAGATGGCCCAGGATGTCGAGGGGAGCCGGGATGTGCTGTGCAAGATGATAGCAGACGTCCATCGGGGCGACCAGGACGAGGAAGATGAGTGCAAGCCGTGTGTAATTTGTTTGGATAAAATTGAAGAAATATGCATTGCAATTCCATGTAAACACTCCAACTTCGATCTACAGTGTCTTTTGATATGGCTGGGCCAACGCCCTGCTTGTCCCCTATGTAAGTGTGATATTCTACTTGACATTGGCACATTTTTAATCATGATTCACAGGTCAGACAGCTGTGACCGGAGTGAAATATGATATACATGCTCCAGACGGCGGGAAGGTAATCTGGATACCAACTTCTCCGCCAGCTGCAAGCAAAGAAAATATCCATGGTCTTCGAAGCAGAAATAGACGCAGAAGCAGACAGCAAGCGCCTCGTTCTAGTCATGGAGACTTAGACTCTGCCCTTTTGCGCCGTCGGCATATATACCGGCATCAGCTGTATAGTCTACGGGTGGGCTCGAGCAGACGCACGGGTTACCGAGAAGTTACTCCTCGCATGATTGATCGAGATGAAAAACTGCTCTCACGGGCTCGTAGGTGGATCCGGCGTGAGCTGCAAGTTTTTACTTTCTTGAACCTGCCAGAGGCTGAAAGACAGGTTGACGGGGCCGTTCGAATTGGGAACCCGGAGTACCTGCTTGAATATATCGTTGCCGTCATACGTACAGTGGATATAAAGGGCAGTGCGGGACAGGCTGAGATGATGCTACGAGATTTTCTAGGCAGGGAGTACGCATGTTTATTCCTACATGAGCTGCAGTCCTGGCTGAGAAGTCCGTTTGAGACACTCAGGGAGTGGGATGCAGCGGTTCAATACGACGAAAGTGGGATATCATGATATGATATGTCCTGAATTGCATGTGCTATGTATGGAACGCCGGAGCTATGCTACTTATATACGGGATGATGCTTATGCCAGTCATTGCATCGTTCAGGGTCATTATTTACGCCATTTTACCGCCTACCGAACCGGCCACCTCCCTTCTGGCCGCCTCGGCTCCGAATCTTCAAAGAGCGGTAATTGGCGTGGGCTTCCGCTTTGATCTTCCTCGGTTTCTTCTCCGCAGCAGTTTTAGCTGCAGATTTGACTGGCTTTTTTGGATTCTTTTCGTGATTCTTGGGGATATATGCTTCATCGTCATCTGGATCATCACTTGACCCGTCATTTTCTACTGGAGGAGCAGCTGTTTCAGCAGCGGCGAGTTCGTCCTCACTTTCTTCAACCAGAGATTCCCATACTGGTTGAGCAGCTGGTTTTGCACGAGATGGCTTGAGACGAGAAAGCTTGGTTGTTCGTTTCTGGCCCTTCTTCTTATACGTCTTGTGCGTCTTTGACGGAGACTTGTGAACATCGCCATCTCCATTATCCTCGTCATTGACACCCTGATCTTGATCCGAGAAGATCTGTGTCTCCTCAACACGGTCTTCAGACTGCTCGTCGACGCCTTCTTTCTTCTCCGTATTCTGCTCCTGCAACCGTTTCGCAAACGAACTGATTCCCTTACCGAATAACTTCTGCGGCATACGCACCGCTACAGGGCCCGGGCTATGCAAAGTCGGAACATTATTCTTCGCCCTGGGAGAAAAGATGTTCTTCCGCCGTAAGAACGAGGGTGTTTCTGAAGCGAGATCCGCGCCGCCAGCAGCGGTATTATCCTCTTCCTCCTCGGGGATAGTCGTGCATCGGTTCGCGGTAGGCGTAGCGAAGAAGCTTGCCAAATAAAACTTGCGGGCCGAGGATAGTGGTGTCGACGCATATCTCAGTCTTCGTGCTGTTGCTGGTGTCCCTCTACTGGATGGGGTGCCAGGTACTTTCCCTTTTCTAGACGGGGTCTGGGCCACTCCCGTACCGTTGCCATGAGCATTATCATTCACGACAGACTGCCTTGATGCCCTGGGCGTCTTCTGGCCAGGCGAACCAAGCAGATCGAACAGACCTAACGCCTTCCCATCTCTCTGCGGCGTAGGCCCGATCGCTTCGTAGAGAGGCAGTGAATCCCGTGCACCGTTCAAACGACGGATATTCGAGGGCGAGTCGTACGGGTCCAGTCGCGAGGGGTGTCCTGCTCCTACTCCTGTTGTCACGGTTCTGCTGGGCGTGCATATCTTTGGCTTTGCGGTGGGAGAATCATCTTCGAACGGACAGTGTCGTTTCGTGCGCTTGGGTGTGTGTTGGTCTACAGATGCCTTGGCTTTTGCTTTTGCTTTCTCTTTCTTCCCCCCGTTCTCCTTGCCTGTCTGCTGCGAGCTGTCTGATCGTAGACGTGCGTATTCCTTGTACTTCTCAGCTAGTATGCAGTTAGCATCGTGCTTCTCTGCTGGGTAGATAGATAGTAGTGACCTACCAATTGCTGGGTTGTTCTTTATGTCCTCGCGTCCAGGCTTGCGGGAGTTCTGCAGCGTAAAAGTCTTCTCCCATTGCTTCAGTTCTGCCCGGAGAGAAGTAGCTGCATCTGCATCTGCATCCATCTCGTCTTATTTCCAAACGCTGCTCTGTAATCATCCAAGTTATGCCGTCTTTCTATCTGTTGATGGCCTCGCGCGTAAATAGGAAAATGGGAAAGTCGCGTTCACGCATATGCTTAGTCATGGACCGCGAAGGAGGTACCGGCCAATCGGAAACGGGATATTTCTTTTACGAACTCTAAGATATCAAAAGGTCGGGACTGATAGAGACGGTCAATTCAGAGATATAAGACATAAGGCGTTAATTCTATTGGTATTTTGAGACATGTATCGATTCACAGATGGCAACAGTAGAGTAAGCAGATGACCGTGGGTTGGGTTTATTGTTGTACATAAGGAAACGACATGATGATATGATGTAAATGAGTATGGAAACAAACATATGAAAAAGGAATATGATGGGTTCGGCCAAGATGAAAATTTACAGTATGGTCGGAAGTGATGATGGTAAAGGGGGATAGGGTGGGTTAGTTATAGTTGGTCGGTGGTTGTCTAGCAGAGGAGCATGCGGCGGGGGTCCTCGATATACTCCTTGACCTTGACGAGGAAGGTGACAGCTTCCCGGCCGTCGAGGAGTCTGTGGTCGTAGGTGAGGGCGAGATACATCATCTATGGTTGTTAGTATGGCGATCTGTTGATAGAGGACAGTGACTAGCTTACTGGTCTGATTTCGATCTTGCCGTTGACGACGACGGGCTTGTCCTTGATGGCGTGTAGGCCGAGGACACCGGTCTGGGGAAGGTTGATGATGGGGGTGCCCATGAGCGAGCCAAAGACGCCGCCCTAGACAAGTCAGCGGAGAATATAGGTTAGTGTTTGAGGGAGACTTACGTTGCTGATGGTGAAGGTGCCACCGGCCATATCCTCGATGGTCAGCTTGTTGTCGCGGGCCTATACATGTTAGTCACTGCACAAAGATAGGGGTGGAGTGAGTTACTAGAGGCCTACCTTCTTGCCGAGGTCAGCAATGGACTGCTCGATCTCAACGAGACCCATGGTCTCAACGTTGCGTACAACAGGAGTAACGAGGCCCTTCTCTGTGGCCACGGCAACACTGATATCGACGTAATCGCGGTAGACGATGGTGTCACCACCGTTGGGGCCCTCGATGGAGGCGTTGACGGCGGGAACATCCTTCATGGCGAGCACGCAGGCACGGGAGAAGGCGGACATGAAACCGAGCTTGACGCCGGTCTTCTTGAGCACGTCGTCCTTGTAGAGCTTGCGGAATTCCATGAGCGAGGACATGTCGACTTCGTTGAAGGTGGTGAGGGAGGCAGCGGTGTTCTGGGACTGTTTCAGGCGTTCGGCGATACGTAGGCGCATACGGTTCATTTTTACCTACTCACGTTAGAATCGACTGATTAAGACACCCGGGTTAGAGAGATAGCTTATAGCTTACCCTGCGCTCTTCTCTGCTGCCGGGGGTGGATTTGGCAGCTTGTTCGGGAGCAGGAGCCTTCTTCTCCTGCTTTGGAGCTGGGGCTGGAGCAGCCTCCTTCTTTGGCTGTTCCTTGGGCTGCTCCTTGCGCTCTTCCTTGGGAGCTGGGGCGGCAGTCTCCTGCTTGGGCTCAGCGGGCTTGCTCTCCTCAGCAGCAGGAGCAGGCTTCTCCTTGGCGCCCTCTGGAGCAGCACCGAGCTCGAGACGGACGAGGTCCTGGCCGACGGTGACGGTGTCTTCCTCTGCGGCGAGGAATTCCTTGATGGTGCCGGACTCGGTGGCATTGACAGTCACATCGATCTAGCCTCATTAGCAATGCACACTGCCTTGAAGAGAGTAATATACACACCTTGTCAGTTTCAATGGTAGCAATCTCCTCGTCCTGTTCGACGTAGTCACCGATCTCTAGACGTAGTTAGCAATACAGAAATACAGCAATATAGAGCAAAGCAGCAATGCAGCAGTCATGGACCCACCCTTGGAGAACTGCTTGAGGGTACCCTCTGAGATGGACTCGGCCATCTGCGGGACCTTGACAATTGCATCGGCTAAGGGTCATCTGTCAGTCAGCTCCGGTTTTTTTCGACTTGTTCTTGCTGTATAAGTGACGGAGTATGATGTACCGTAAGTGCGTATCTGGCCGATGGATCGAGGCACGACATATCTACCACAACACAGCAGTCAGCAAAGCCGTAAAAGCTATAAGAACAGAGAATAAAGGCCAGCGTACTGCGACTTGAAGGAGTCCAGACGGGAGAGCGAGGACGAGGTGAGCGGTGTCTGTCTTGAAGCAGTGCGCAGTGACGAGAAGCAGCGGCAGGTCTGCGGCCGGGCGAGCGCAGGCGTCTGGCGCAGGACAGCACCGGACAATTGGGATATTCTCCTCGAAGCCATGGCGGAATTAAGTATTACTCTGGTAGTCTACAAGCGTAGATGTAGATGGAAGTAGAGAGGAAGAGTGGACGTTGAAGAGAAGTAGTGATTTTTCTTGTCTTGCTTTTGCTGCAGGGCCGGCGATGTTTTATGTTTTGGTCACAAAAGCCCATCCATGCGGACGAAACCGGAATATCCATGTTCCAGCGACGAAGTCAACCTCCAACGACCTGCAGCGGATCGCAACGAAGTCTTCACAGAGAGTGATAGAAGCCATTGACCATTACCGCTGCAGCCATGGCCCGCCATCCAGCCTTGTACGTCCTGCTGATATCGTTGTTGTTTGTTCGAGAGAGATACTGACAATGGGTAGAGTCCTGTATAAACGCGCGCTGAAGCTGTCGCTTGACTGGGCCGTCCACCGCAACCTCTGGCGCGGCCAGGCCGTCTACATCCGCTCGCTCTTCGAGGCCAACAAGCATGTCCGGAATCCCCACGACCAGCGGGTGCGTTAATACCTTTTACTCTTTGTTGTTGTGGTGATGGTGGTGGTGGTGGTGACTGACAGGCGCAGGTCCTGCTGCAAGAAACGGAGAAACTGCTGGAGAAGTGGAAGCATCCCGACCCTTACCGGGCGCCAACAGCCCCAGGAGGTGAGTTTAGTCGTCTGTTACTCTACTGTTGCTGTCATACTAATTGTGTGTAGGATCCAAGTGGGAGAGAAACCTGCCTGTTCCTGTGCTGAACGGTGCGTATATATCTCTGCATCCAGGAGTGTCCCAACTACTAACTTTCGCAGAGCCACAACCACAGCATCTAGCCAAGGTCGAAAACTAATAGAATGTATATTTTACTCTTCTACTTCCACCACTTTTACGTAGAATTTACAAAAGACAGTTGAAGAGAAAGATAATGTATTATACACCATCATCATTGCACTGAGTAGTTGCAGTAAAGGTTAAAAGGGTAAAGTAACCACGTAGACCATCCTATCCCACCCCGAACGGAACCATGCGCCAGTAACATAAATAAAGAGAAAGAGAGAGAAAACAAAGACAATTTACATCTCCTGAGAGCCGCCCTTGGCACTGGCGACCTTGGGAGTGGTCTTTGGCAGCAGGTTGGGGTGGATGTAAGGCATGACACCACCCTGGGCGATGATAACGTGGCCGAGCAGCTTGTTGAGTTCCTCGTCGTTGCGGATGGCGAGCTCAAGATGGCGGGGGATGATACGGGTCTTCTTGTTGTCACGGGCAGCGTTGCCAGCAAGCTCGAGCACTTCGGCAGCGAGGTACTCCAAGACAGCAGCGAGATAGACAGGGGCAACTACAGCATTATTAGCACGGATTATCTTAATCTTTAAAGGTGGATAGTTGTCTTACCAGCACCGACACGCTGAGCGTAGTTGCCCTTGCGGAGGAGACGGTGGACACGACCGACTGGGAACGCGAGGCCGGCCTTGGAGGAGCGACTGCAAGCAAGTTAGATGAAGCCGTAGAAGTAGAAGTAGAAGAGCAGGCCAACGTACGACTGAGAGGTCTTGGTGCCAGAGGCCTTTCCGCCAGACTTGCCGCCAGTCATTTTGATAGAGTTGAAGATGAAGGTGAAGTTGTTAAGTAGAGTGACTTGAGCTGCAGCTGTAGCTGTAGAAGTAGCTGTAGAAGTCTGTCGTTGATGTCGTTGTCTGTCGTTGTTGAGATGAAGAAGAAGAAGAAGAAGAGGAAGAATCGCTTTATAAGAACAAAAACAGCGCGCGAGATCAACCCTTTTTTTTTCGCCCCTCCAGATCAATAATACCGGTACCGTCAGTTACGCCGCGTCGTCTTAGTCAGCCCAGCCTGCCGCCCGCAACCTGCCAACCTAATCATACAGATCATACGCAGGCGTTACGCGTACTGAAATTCTCGCTCGATCACGCAAAAAAGATCACGCCGACGCCGTCTCGCCCGCTTTATAAAGCTCGCTCTCGCTCTCTTTCTCTTCTCACGACAACATCAGCCACGACAACGACTTCAACTTCGACTTCAACTACCACCGCAGTCTAGTTTACTCTTCAGCTCAAGTTCATCTTCTACTCTTACTCTACTCTTCTACTTCATAATGGCACCAAAAGCTGCTGAGAAGAAGCCCTCGACCGGCGGCAAGGCCCCGGCTGGCAAAGCTCCCGCTGAGAAGAAGGAGGCCGGCAAGAAGACTGCTGCCTCTGGCTCTGGCGACAAGAAGAAGCGCACCAAGGCCAGAAAGGAGACTTACTCTTCCTACATCTTCAAGGGTGCGTCTTCTTTTCATTGCTGTTCTGTTCTGTTGACGCGTCTTACTGACTTGTATTGTATAGTGCTCAAGCAAGTCCACCCTGACACTGGTATCTCCAAGCGCGCCATGTCCACCCTCAACTCCTTCGTCAATGGTAGGCAGACTCCTTATAATACTTCTATTTCTACTTCTCAGCTAACAGGAATAGACATCTTCGAGCGCGTTGCTACCGAAGCCTCCAAGCTCGCTGCCTACAACAAGAAATCCACCATCTCCACCAGAGAGATTCAGACCTCCGTCCGTCTCATCCTGCCCGGTGAACTGGCCAAGCACGCTGTCTCTGAGGGCACCAAGGCCGTCACCAAGTACTCTTCCTCTGCCCGATAAACGCCTGCCTTCTTGTATCATCTTTTTTCTTCTCTCTTCTTTTTATGTCATGGTCGAGGTGGGATGGGTGTTTCGTGGGCTTGTCTTTTTTTTACTACCTGTTTACTCTTTGCTGATACTGTTACTTTACTCATGGGATCGGATGGTCGTGTCTTATTTCTTAACGTCGGGCGAGCCGCTTGATGCTTGATAGTGCTATGTTAATGTCATCATTGCCTGTCCATGTCTACCGTTTACGATTCTTATATGAAGATAAGTGGTACATACGATCAAGATCACGATTCTATTATTTGTAGATGAGATCAAGTACATAATTGGTACGTGGTCATATCTCGTCAAATGATTCTACCTCATCTTCGGCGCCCTCGCGTTCGGTCTCCTTGATGGTCGGATCGCGGTCAAACACATGGATGATTCTCCCCCTTGCGCCTCCCTCTCTCACGCGCCTCTTCAGGTCCTCCCAGTCATTTTCGTCACGCACCAAAAAGCCGATAAGCATGCTCGGATCCATCTCGCGGATGTGCAGCCGTCGAAGGCGCCGCGTGTGGTACGTCGACAGCTCCTCAGGGCTGTACGGATGGCTCTCCTCGTCCCCCGTCGACTCGGCGCGTGGAGTCAGGCAGGGCCGCGTCTGGTGCGGGTCCAGGTAGAAGAAGCTGTCTCCCTGCGTCGCGATAAAGTAGTGCGACGACGACGGGCGGCCACTACAACACGTTAACACACACACACACACACACACACATACATATATATATATATATATATATATATATTATATAGTGAAAAGGTATACTCACCCGGCGATACCGACGGATTGGGGGAAGCGGGGGAGGGCCTTGAGAGAGTCCCAGTACACGGGAGTAACGCGGTCAATGCCCAGTCTGACGCCCAGCAGGATCAGAGTAGGCTGGATGCCACCGCTCTCGTCGCAGGCAACCTCCTTGAACTGCTTCTCGTAGATGTCCGACCCGTCACTGGTGATGTACACCCTCAGCCCGACCTGCGGGTTACTCTTCACCAGCGCCTGGATGCACTGCGACGCTGCAGAGGGGCCAAACCACTCGCCGGGACACTTGCCGCATGCCGTTGCTCCGTGGTGCACAAACCGGTGGATCGAGAAGGGTGCCCGTGGGTGGTCCGCAAACAACGACACCAGCTCGCTTTCTTCCTGCACTTTGCTTCCTCTCCGCCAGTCTATCTCGTTAGCTTATACTTGTTCTTATACATATATATAAAGTAAATTAGCTTACCACGCCCGAGTCGGAGGAAGAGAAGGGTGTTGGCGAGCAGAGCCTGGCCGGACCGGATCATGCAGCCCCAGCCGGTATCTGAAGTGAAGCCCTGGGTGTCGATGAGCTGGCTGCGCAGACGCACGCCCAGTGAAATAGAAGAAGAAGAAGAGTCTCCGCTGCCTGCCTTGGTAGTCTTGGGTATGGGCGGGAACTGGGATCGGTATGTTATCCACAGCTTCGACTCAAAGTCGTCTAGGAACTGCGGTGGCCAGGCCGGCGTGCTGCTCTCTGCCGTAGAAGAAGAGGATACCGGCGAGGCCAGGTTGACGAACGAGGAGATCGCTGACCCGGGCGTCGGTGGTCCGTCCGTCGATGTTCGTTCTGTAGCTGTAGTTGTAGTTATAGATGTAGTTATAGATGTAGTAGAGGTCTTTGGGCCTTTGTTGGTGATGTCTGCCGGCTCTCCCGATGGCTGCGCAGGACACGGAGTCTCTGCCTGCCGGTACTCGCATCCCAGACACCAGATGGGCTGCCCGCTGTCATCGTTCTTCGGTTCTGGATCCCAGAAGAACTGGATGATCTTCTTGTACTGGTTGCCCAGGTCGACGTTGTTCATCTTCAGCCGCCGCTGCGTCAGTATATCATAGCCTGTAGGAAGCATCTTCGAGTCACGCAAGCTCACTGTATCTGTATAGGTATTCTCTAGGACTTATAAGTGTCTGTAGAAGGCTGGATGGTATAGATATAGGCTGCTCAGAGGCCGGCAGTCATCAGCCAGCCGGTCAAGAGAGAAGCCAACTGCCGCGAGACATGGGCTGCCTTTAAGTAAGGGCGCAGCGGGAGCAGCAAACGGCCATTCAACGTGAATGCCAGCAGTGAAGCAAAGAAGCCGGAGTCTCTACCATCAGCTGGAGGTCTGTAACTGAAGTAAATGAAGTCTTGAAAGCAAGCAAGAAGTCGTAAAGTCTTGAAGTCCTGAAGTTGGTCTTCTTTGGCCGCGTGAACAAGCAAAAGCATCGACATCATCGGGAAGATAAGAAAATAGCCGCAAGTAGGGATGTTTGCTTCTTTTGTCTTTCTCGCTTTTGACTTCACCTGAAGACTTTCAAAAAGATGAAGACATCAAGATAGAAATTTGATAGAGGCAGAGAAGAGCAGACAAGAGAGCAGACAGGCAGTGTTTTGTTTGCTACAGGATGCCGGGCAAGCGGCGGCAAAGAGGCTGCAGAGGTCACGGAGGTCGCAGAGGTGAGTCTGCTGGCAAAGAGAAGAGTGACCTTTAGACTGACTGGTTGACTCACTTAGGCATTGGAAAGGCCTTTGACAGAGGTGAGAAGACATTCACAGTGATAGTTGAAGACAGACAGCTAATGAACGATGGCAGACACAGTAGAAGAGCATTACCAGTTCACTCTCAGCCAGGAGGCCCTCAATACTGAACGCCACTCCTTCGAACGCAGCAGTCGACAGCTCCGCTACCAGGCAGTCCAGTTCGTCAGCGGAGGCCAGAAGGAGCCAGACGACCCTGCTGTCCTCAGAAACCTCGATAACCTCGTGCTCGACCGAGATACTAAAGAGGATACTAAAGATTGGGATGGGGATGTCAAGGTGGACGAAGTCGCAGTGGTCGAGGCTGAGAAGGTAGAAGCTGACGAGCAGGAGAATCAATATCAAAACACAGAAAAAGAGAATCAAAAACCAGAGTCCAGAGAAGAGGAAGAAGACCTCTATGTCATCGACACAGAAGGAGACAAGACGGTGAAGCCTACGCTACCTAACCCCGTTATCAAGTGCGATTCCTCTGATTCCAGCGAAGACGAAGTCGTCTTCACCGGCAGAGTGCCCCTCTGGAGACGACAAGTTCGCTCAAGAGTCGTCAACGATCCTCCAACGGTGCCTACAGCTCAAAAGACACCTCCAAAACGCAGTCTGGATGATGCAGTCGACCGCGGACACACGGGATTCCGAAGATTGTCCGGCACCAGCAGGCGCAGACCGTCTCCTCGCAGGGTAGTCCTCGAGTTTGGCAACGACTCTGCAGACTCAGACGCCGTGGCGGACTACCTGGCCAACCTCATCGGTGACGACAGCTCAGACAGCTCTGATGATTGGTCTGATGACGACGACCAGCCAGGTAAAGCCGTCACTCCCAAGACTCCCGGCTTGTCTGGTCCAGACGATGTAGACGAGGAAGAGGAAGGCACTTCCGGCGATGAAGACGAAGATGACGATGACGAAGATGAAGAAGACATCGACATCGACTCAGACATGCAGTGGATGTCTGATGAACAGCTCGCCCACCTCCTCGACACAAGCGACATCCCCGACATGGACGCTGACGAGATCGACTTCTTCACCACGCATGGATTCGCCAGATCAGGTCCCGCAGCAGCATCCGGCAGAAGCAAAAAGAACAAGAAGAAAGACAAGCGGAAGAATGCCTCGCTGCGTGAACCCATCTCCGCATCCAAGCTCGCCGACATGTTCGAAGACGATCCCTACGGCGCTTTCGATATCATGGACTACAACCGCACCAGTCTCATGGGCAAGAAGGCCCGAGGCAAGATGCCTGACTTTGATCTTTCGGACAGCGAGCTCGAGTCCAACATCCACGCCTCGTGGGAAAACGACCGGCGCAAGAAGAAGGCGAAGAAACTTGAGCGCGAGGAGCTGCGTGCCCAGGGTCTACTGGGCAAGCCTGGCAAGGCTCGTCCGCGAGTCAATACGCCAGACGACATTCGCGATGAAATCCGCTCTTTCATGATGTCCCGTACCCAGACGTACGTCTCTACCTTAATTCTATTCTACTTCCATCTCTGTTTGATGCTAACTATATTACAGCCTCCAACTCCCTCCCATGGCCAAGAAAGACCGCAAGATCGTGCATGAAATGGCCAACGCGCTCTCCCTCAAATCCATCTCGCGCGGCAAAGGGTACGACCGCTTCCCCATCCTCACAAAAACCCGCGGCACACCCACCTTCCACCCAGACGAGGTCCACGAGCTCGAAGCCCTCTTCTCCCGCAGAAAGATCACTCGATACTCCGATAAGCGCCGCGCGGGGCCATCCGGTGGTGGTGCTCGCTCGGGTAGAGCCCGCGGCGAGACTCGCGCTGCCTCGTACATGGACGGAGACGTCGTGGGTGCCTCTGCGCCTGAGATCGGAACCGATAACCGCGGCCGAGCCATGTTGGAAAAAATGGGCTGGAACACGGGCATGTCGCTTGGTGCAGCGGATAACAAGGGCATCCTCCAGCCTGTCATCCACATTGTCAAGACCTCCAAGGCAGGACTGGGGTAGGCTTTTTTGTCACATGCTCACTTCGACTTGTCTGACGCGTACTGATCGTTTCTCTCTGGTGCCTGGCGTATTCGGTGCTCTCTTTTACATGACTTTCCCTTACTTTAATATGATGTGGGCTTTTGTTAAGGTTAATCGGTTTGGCGTCGGTTATACATAAAATAACCCAGATGTAATAATAGAGGCTGGCTGGTGTGGTAGCTGTCAATATTCACCCGAAAAATATACATACTCAGTTCAACGCGATTACAGTTGATTTCATATTGTATCAATAGTACTTTTATCCTCATCGTAGACATGCAATAAATATCCATTCGTGTCACATATGCGTGTCATCGGTCAGTCATGACTTTGGTGCATCAACGTACATCCACAACAACACATGTATGAATACTGCTATTTTGGTGGGATATCGTCGTTTTTATGTTAGAATATGAATATTCCCGTCTCATATAGCCTATATCTTCATTTATACCTATATCTTACAAATCCAAGGTGTTAATGTAGTTGTGTTCAATATGTCAATTTGTACGTTTTCTGTCAAAAAATAAAAATATCAACTTTTGAAATAAAAATACTCAAAATTGCCCAAAAACCGATGAAAACCGCAACACCACAACCACCAGGCCATACCACATGTAAAAACTGGTCTCATTCGTCTTAGATAACTTCATTCTACATTCTAGATCATATATATCTACATAGTTCGTGGTTTTGGTGGATGCCGACGCTGTTTTGCTCGAAATCACAGCAGGGGCGACAGGTAAACAGAAGCACAACCTTCAACCATACGCGATCTACGGGGGGATACATAAAAACTACAACTGTCTATAGGTTATTAACACCGGAGAAGATGATTTCAATGGTTACATGGTCATATTGAACATGGGTTGTCGGTGTTGCGATACTTCCAACTGTGGCCGTACGCGTTGATAGCTACGTACTTACAACACCCCTGGATGCTCACAAGGTGCTCAACCACACCACGCTACAAACACAACACATCTACTCCCGCCAAATAGCTTAAACCAAGAGATAATAGTTATTGTCTAATTTATTCGCTGCGTAGATATGGATATATACGTCAAGTCATCAAATATAATCATAGTCACGAGAACAGGAGTGTCACCTCTTCTTCTTCTTGGCTGCCTGCTGCTGCTTCTGGCTTACCGGAGCCTGAGCATGGCCCTCCTCCCTCAGGTGAGTGAACAGCTTGCTCCTGGACGTAAAAGACGCCCGGCAGACGGCGCAGACAAACTGCTCTGCTCCCAATGCCTGGGCCGCAGCGGCCTTCTTGGCGCGTTTCTGCTTGGCCTTGCCTGGCTTCTTGGCCGGGAGGAGGACGATATCTTCTTCTTCCTCGATCTCGTCCTGGGCTTCAGCTTGGCCGGTGGAGAGCGAGGATAGCTTTCCTGCAATGGGATCTATTATATCTTGATTGTCACCAAGGACGTGTTTTCGGATCTCCTCCTCGTCTACCTCGCCTCCGTCTAGATCGTCTGTACCCTGGTCTACCCGGGAATGTGGTTGATCGGCCCTAGCCTCCGACGACGGCTCAGGGGATACACTCCTGTCCGAAGAATAGTCAGCAGCAGGTTCAGCGTCGCTTAGGTCCTGTTTTGATGCTGGGGTTTGGGACCCCGTCAGCTCAGGATCATTATTATTATTATTCTCATGCTCATGGCCATTATTGGAATCAGACATTGGCTCCATCTCCCCGGGCTCCACCGCGTCCAGGTTGAGGTGCTTGTCTTCCAGTTTCATCTCGCGCTGCAGCTGCTTGAGTGCCTTGACGTGCTTCTTGCTCCGTTCATGGGCCTCGAACTGCTTCTCGCTCTTGAAGTTCTTATTACAGATCACGCACTCAAAGTGGTTCTGCTCAGACTCGGATTCGCTAGGGAAGAGCTCCTCTTCAGCTTCCGTCGATTGAGCCCACTCTGGTAGTGTAAAGTCCCGCAATTTAGCCTCATTAGCCCGGCGGGAACGGGCAGCCTGGGCAGCTGCGGACTCACGGAGGATCCGTTGGCGATCTGCCTCGCTCTGGACGGTAGCCTTGTAGCGGGGGTCTCGTTTGCGTACAAATGCAACCAGCGAGCGGACGGCATCGTTGAAATCCCTAATGCCATCCTCGCGTAGACGACGGTTTTCCTTCTCCATCAACCGTCGCACACGGCGGTCAGGCGCCTCGGAGTACCTGTACACATCCTTCCACGCGTAGGACTTTTTCGTGGCGAAACTGCTCCAGGCAGCGTAGAACCTGCGCACGGAGTCAGGGGCATCGTCTTTACGGCCAAAAGAGGGGTAGTGGACGGGTTCTAGATCGTCCAGCCGGCATGCTACAAGCTCTTCGCTGGCCAGCCGGCTGAAGGTATCATTGAGGCCCCCAAAGAAGCCAGTGGGCGCGTCCGAAAACTCCATGCGAGGATTGAACTTCATGATTAGCGACATGACATCAGCGGCCGCCGTAAATCGCGAGTTCTCTGGCCCCTGCACGCCCGCATCACCACCGCCGCCGCCTGCATCCTTATGCGAGTCATACCAGGCGCGTTCCTGGGGGTCTGAAAGGATCTCATACGCCGACTGCACCTCCGCAAAGAGTGCCGTCGCCTCCTCGACGTTTCCATAGTTTTTGTCCGGGTGCAGCTCGAGTGCTTTTCGTCGGTATGTTTTCTTTATCCTGGACCAGGCAGTAACAATAGTTAGTTGAGCCAGAGCCAAATCACGACTTCGAAGGAGGGCCAAAAGATAAATAGTTACAAGTCTGCGACTAGCTGAAATAGGAAAATGCATACTCTTCAGCTGTGGCATCCCGTTCCACCCCTAAGATCGCGTAAAAGTCTCTCTCGAAAGCATCGTGAGCTTCATCTGCGGCACCCCCCTGGCGGGAGGAGGACTGGCCTTGACCCATCAGCAGCCAAATACGGAGGAGGTATGATCAAAAAAAAAAAAAAAAAACCACTCCTTTTTATTTTCGTGGCGGAGGGGTTTATCGTGATATCATCCGCCACCACTAGCGCGCGAGGGGAGTCTTCGGGACTGTCTTGCTGTGTCTCTTTTTTTTCTGATTTCTCAGAATTTCCTCCAATATAACTTTTTTTTTGGGAGAGCGGGAAGAGCATCACGTGACGTGTCGCGACTTCTCGAGGGCGTACGGGAAGAACGAAGAAAAACGAGGAAGAAAAAGGGCGAAGAAGCAAAGGGGAGGATGGCGATTCGAACTGCAGGTGGCAGCAGTCAGCGTCGATGGAAAGGAGGCAGCAGGACGAGAGAGAAAAAAGCAACCTGTAACTGACTAGCCAAATCGTACGTGTTAGAAGGGGTTTTTTTTTGATCGAGCAGCGAGCGCAAAGGAGCCAGGAGAGACGGGAGGAAAAAGCACTGAAAAACCTCATGGGACGCGGAGTTGGCAACTGGCCTGGCCTGCCCTGAACCTCGAGCTTCTGTCGCCGCGCTCTGACGGCCTCTGCTCAGGATGCTCCCGTGGTGCGGGCGCAGGACGCTGCCATTGGCGCCGGGGAAAGCTGGAGGCCCGCTGCTGCAGGTTAGCCGTTCAACCTTTTTTCGTGGAGCCAACAATTGGTTCGTGCATATAACTATTGATTATATCGGAGCGATGGAGATGAGGCATCAGTTATCGCTGGCGGGAGGGAGGCATCGGGGTATTAAAGGGGGTGGTGAGGTTGGAAGTGAGAGAGAGCGAAGTTGGAATAGTGGAATGACTATAGGGGTTAAGTTAAGCTTGGATATAACCTACTTACTTGCTACTACGAACTACTCCTGGCATATCGACAACCGGCGATGACATCTCTCCAGCACAACAGCATCATGCAGCAGACGAATGCCTGGAGACGAGCGGGCGCGCCACTGCCGGTCTGCAACGAGGCCGATGTGTGCGACGAAGAGACGAGACGGGACGTGGACCTGATGATTCTGGACTACATCGTCTGCGCGGCCCTCACATCCATCCTGCACGAGCGCATCGCGGACAGAGAGGGCGCAGTGCAGCAGCAGGAGGGCATCCACGGCTGTGACCGATGGCTCGAGATAGCAGAGGGTGAGTCCTGATCTACCTGACACTTCAAGACGGGCCATGCTGACTGTGGTGTAACTAGCTACGTTGCACCTGTTCAAGACGAACAACCCCGGAGAAACGCTCTCGGACGACATCAAATTCAAGATAAAGACACTCAACTTCTCAAACCTCTTCTTCAGACGGTTCAAGCGGACGGCTTACTTGCCGTCTCGCGCGGCCCTGGCTGCTCAACGCAAGGAAAGCCGCGAGAGGGCCGAACGATGGCTCGAGGAGAACAGCTTCCAGGAGACTACTCCTGCAGAGGAGCTGGATCGGGCGTTTGAACATGTCCAGCCGATATCAGCCTCGCAGATAGATGAGAACCGGCGGACGTTCCTTGACCA
This sequence comes from Trichophyton mentagrophytes, assembly GCA_003664465.1. NCBI lineage: Eukaryota > Fungi > Ascomycota > Eurotiomycetes > Onygenales > Arthrodermataceae > Trichophyton > Trichophyton mentagrophytes. The sequence goes on from QQSR01000002.1 coordinate 182,264, forward strand.
TATGGCTGTCAGGGAGACGGAGGAGTACGAGTTTGACATTGAAGCGTCTGTCACGCTGTGTGATATTCTGCCTGAGCTGATGGAGCTCTGCGACTCGGCGCCTGACGCCATCAGTGATGATATCTGCACCATTGCCGTCCTGTTTATGCTGCATGCCGCCATAGAGCAGGGCTTATTGTATGGCCGGGTAGGGAGGGAGGTTCTCGACGAGACATTTGCATGGGGGAACAAAGACGATGACCACAGCTGGACGGAGACAAGGGATAGGCATCGGCTATCTCTTTGTCCGAATGCCGACGAAGAAGACGATGACGACGACGACGATGGTGCGCATGAAGACTACGGCGAGCAGTTGAAGAGGATCATCTACGAGAACCCCCCATTCGAGTTTGAAGAAGAAGTCCTGAACTTGATAAAGACGTTGCAAAAGACATGGGATGCACCAATTCTTAACCAGCTGGAGCAAGGCAAATTGTTTTCATTAGGCGACGACGAAGTCGCGGCTTTCAAGCGACGGGTGGTGTTCAATGATTCTGGGAGTTGACTCAACAAAAAGGAACAGGATAGACCTCGAGACAAGGAGCAAGCATGGAAGGGGAAAAGTAGCAGCAGAAGAGCAAGATAATAATAAAAGTGTACAGAGGGGAGAGTGTGGTATGGTATGTAGAAACATCAACGCCCCCTTCGTTCCCAAATTCATGTCCAAGAAGAATTAGAACCACAAGCAAGCAATCCGTAGCCCGGAAGTAAACATGCCCAAACCCAGAGAACTAAATGATAATAAGCAGAGATCATAAGCTGTCGTGTCTTCGTTAACGTTTCGTTTTTTCGATAATGTTTTTGTTGTTTTGATGCGTTTTATCCTTTTTTTTTGTTCTTTCTCCTTTTTTTTTTTTGATATTGAAATGAAACCGATACAAGCGTGGTAATATTGAACTGACTAGTCGTCAGGATATTCATCACGGATGTTGCTTATGAAGCGGCGGGTTTCAATGTCCCATCGCTTGAAGAATTTGCCGGCAAAGCTGAAGAAGGCATCCGGCACTTCGGAAGCCTCGAGCTCGCATATTTCGATGTTTTCTTCCGCAACATAGCGGACGCTTTTATCTTCCACCCTGGAGGGTCGTTAGCATTGTTTTCGCTTTTTGTTCAGGGGTGAAATTATAGGGAGAAAACTTACAAGACGTGGTAGAAAGACTGATGGCGTCCAGCATGGAGACGGTCCACTCCCATGCGCTCCATCCACTGCTCGCCAGCACCACACTCAGGGTCCCAGCCGGTAATTAGGCCGATGTACTCATACCGCTTGTGACGGAAGAGCTGGCCGACCTTGTACTTGACGTTGCCGTTAGCTGAGCTCCTTCGCCGGACCTGCTTTGGTATCTCGTCACTGGCCTTCATCACGCTGACGCTCTCGCGTAGATGCTCATATTCAGGCAAGCTCCGGAACAGCGGAATCAGATACTGCTCGATGAGATACACGTCTGCTGGGAAATCCGTAGCAAAGTGCTCCATCAGCGATGGCAAGTGGCGGCGTAGAGGCAGGTGTTCGGCTCGTCGGCGTTCAGGGCCCTGGGGGATGTTCTGTCGATCTGGATTTGCGTATTTGGCAAAGAGCATGGATGCCCAAAGTGCAGCATACTTGACATTCACAATGTCGAGAGACGTCTGACGGAAGTGTGGTGTTTGCAGGACGGAGTTGAGGATGTTCTTGCCGCATCGAAGCACGATCTCGGCGGTGAATGACTCGCGGAGGAACGTTGACTGTGACAAGGTGAGGGCTCCGAGGAAGTTCAGCTGGCTCTGTAGCTCGGATACGGGAGTCTCGCTGGTCGAGCGGAAGGGGTCCATGTACATGAAGTCGCCCTCTTCCCCATCTGGTAGCCGGTTGCCAGCAAGGTCGTGATTGGGCTCTGGGCGGATGATAACGTGAACGTGGAAGGGGAAGCCACAGGGATGGGCATCGAGGCCGAGTCTCTGAGCAACATAGCAGTATATAGCTGCGGAGATCAGGGGCAGTGAATTGTGTCGTTCACTGGTCAGAGCAGCGCCCAGGAAGTTGTGCTCAATGTTGTAGAACTCCCTGCCGGACTCGATCCCGGTGAGGTTGTTTTCTCGGAGGTACTCTGCCGTCATTATGGCTCGCTCGCGGGGGGTGTACTCGAGGATATTAGGGTACTGGCGTTTCATCCGTCCAACTATGTTGTTCAAGCTCCGTGATATCTATTCCCGTTAGCTCGTCCTGTAGAAGTTATAAAGTATTGTTATACCGGTGTACGTACGTCGTCAAAGTCTCCGGTGCCAGAGTCGAGGATGAACATGTCAAAGGCTCCGAGAGCGTGTTCGAGAGACACATCTTCGCCGTTCCTGAGCCTGTTCCAGGTGGGAATGGCCAGCGTTCGATGCAGACAGCCGAGTATAGCGTTGCTGTAGTATCTATACAGCCGTTTGTTAGTCTTGATATTCCAATAGGTAGGGTCGAGCTATATAGACGCGTACCTTCTGGCCAAGTAATCTTCAAGATCCTGAGGAGCGTCGGCATGTCTGATCAGCGTATCCTTTGCATCATAGCCAAAGCTGACGATGCGGTGAATCTTCTCTATGCGTCCTGTCTGGCTGGCGAGGATGCTATCCAGTATCTCCGTTGTCGAGCGGTCGATCTGATGCCGCAGCTTGTACAATTCCTTCCACTGCACGCTCTTCGCCGGCCTGGCAAACTTGTCGGCGATGTCATGACGCTTATCCCAGAAGCGAAACGAGGCTTTGCAGTAGCCGGCCCATAGCAAGGGGGCGTTGGTGATGTGTGAGAAGCGCTTGGAGGTCTGCTCGAGTGCGATGGCGGCGGACGGCGGCGTGTAGGTGAGGATGCTGTGCAGGATTTCGTCTGGGAACTGGCTGAGCAGGATGCCCGGCATGGTCACTATCCTCAGCTTATAGCCAGAGCGATAGCCTTGTTACTGTTGCTGATGGTGATGGTGATGGTGATGGTAGATGGTAGATAGTAGGTGGAGGATGGAGGATGGGGGAGACGGAGATAAAAAGTGTTATTCCCAGATGGGACGACGAGGCCTCCCTATATTTATACTGCTCCGTCCACCACCCGCAGCTTCATAGCTGGATGGAGACGATGGAGATGGATGGAGATGCTCACCCCGCCGTCTTCTTACTTCAGCATGCATGGCAGAGCACAGGTAGCAGTACCAGCTAGCTACTGCGACCGGGTTTAGTCAAAAGTACCTTGTTGTAACTACAATGGATCCCTGGCCGTGGCTTCACGGAGCGTTGGCGCATGACTCCGTGTCCAAGGTAAGGCCTGAGGAAAATACGGGCTGCTGCACGCTGCTATTCGTGTCTCGGAGGCAATAAGTACATAGTAGGCATGGTATTAGATTAATTAGTTAATTACTTGAGAGTCGTTATACAGCTATGTGGTCTAAATATACACAAAAAAGTGGGCATGTAGTGTTCTCGCCGGCCGGCATATCGCCATTAGACAACGGTAGTGCGCCCATGGCGAGCTGGGGTCTGGCGACTAGTTACTGCATACCCCTGGCCAGACGAGGATGATGCCAGTTGCAATGCGGAGGGACCATTTGCTGTGCGTCCCATTCCAGCGGCCCGGGGAAGACGGACGGGAGGGAGGGAGGAAGAGAAGCCAGACGGAAGTAGTAGAAGCAGGCGCGGAGTCTTCCTGTTCGTTCCCAGAGAAAAGGAGACTTCCGTACGAAGCTGCTGGGGTCGTCCTCGCTATGAAGTACCTCAGGGAGTATATCCTCCTTAACGAGACAGCGTGGCAGTAAGGGGGCTTTTCGAGCTTTCGCCTCTCGGTCGAAGGCGTCTGATTAACTCCCGGGGTCAGGAATCAGCTTATCCCAAAGGTCCGAAAGCAAAAAAAAAAAAAAAAAAAAAACTAGTGGATGCGGCCGGAGACGCATATTTTTTTCCCATCTGGCTGATACTTTGCTGAAGGGCGCAAGAGACGACCCCTTTTCCCACCGCTCTTTTAGATTTCTTTCGTCATTCTGTCAGGTCTGGAGAGTTGAGAATTCCCCTGTCCAGAATTTTTTTCGACAAGGTATAGATCCAGCAAATAAGACATTTCATGAACAGGGTGTGTTTTGGTATCATGTTGGCGCTGGCGTGCTTAGTTTACGTCGCCTTATGCATAAATAGTCCATCCTTGGCTCCCCTGTCAATTCGATAGGATTGTGGACATCCGGTGGGACCTGGGGTCGTTTTGTCAGAAGGATTTTGGGGAAGCCTGATGATGATAGGCATAAGATCTGTAAGTTAGTGCAATAATAATGGACCGATGAGATATCGTATAGGGCCGACGAGCCCAGCCGAGAAGGCTTGCCGACCCGGATGTCCATCCTTCACTTCCGCCATGCTACCGGCTGCATACATATACTCAGATAAGGTGATAACGTGCTGTGGGGGGTGCCGCTGCGTTGCTCTTCCCCGTACGTATACGCAGCACGCCATAAGTATAAGTAGTCCGGATATCTTTCCTTTCTGCAGGGACAACGAGGAGCTTCGTTATCGCCAGGGGTAGATGGCATATTGAAACGGGAGACGGCCAATTTTTTTTTTTTTTTTTGGACCGCGTTACATCATGTTGCATACGTCGGTAGGCTCGCCGTAGACATCTACCATTGCGGCTCGCTCGTTCTCTCTCTGCTTGGCCTTGGTTTCCTTAGGAAAGGATGACTGCAGGAAGGTCAGCAGCTTTTGGTCTAGGTTTTCTACATGACGTTGTTAGGATTACTGTATTTTTTAAGACGGCAACATATATGCTAAGGATGTACAAAGGCAAAGGTGAAGACCTACTGCTTGTTGCTTCCATGACAACCTCGGCTCGGCACATGGGACAGTGGTCCTGTTGCTGGCGCTGCATGACGACTAGGCACCGAATGCAGAAAACGTGGGAGCATCTCAGCCTGACCGGCTTGAAGGAGATAGTGAAACAGACTGGGCAAAGGTAGTCGTCCAGCTGGGGCACAACTACTAATATCTGCTCAGAGATCGCCTGGCAGACAGACCTTGAGAGACTGCTCGCGGAAAACGGTCCTTTTCTGGTAAAGGCGGATCGCGCGTGAAGTGCGGTTTGCTTGTCGAACTTCTTCAGGATCTTGCTCAGCGCCATGCCATTGATTTCCTGGAACTTGAGATTCTGCAGCACCGTGAGGTTGATGTGCATAAACATCTCAAGGGCGCGCCGGCCGTTGCGCCCAAGCTTCTTGGCGTGCTGATGCTTGACCAGCTGCGTCTGGAAGGCTTCGAGTCGCTGGCGCGCAACCTCTGACGACCGCTCGCCGGAGTCTGTTTCGCCAGTGGAGAAGAAGACCTGCATCTCCATGTAGATACGGAAGACTTCGCGCCAGGCATAGATGACAGCCTGATCGGCCTTTTTGGTAGTGGTGGTCGGGCTTGTGACTTCGACAATACTTTCGCGCAGCAGGGCAACCTGGCTGTCAAGGTCCTTCTTTTCGTGCGCTTGCAGGTCCTCGAGGTTGGAGAGACCAGCTTTGAGCAGACGGAAGAACTCTGAGTCGGAGGAGAGGGGGATCTCGATCGACTGGTAGGGCCCGTCCGCGTCAGTTTTCGTGGTGCAGGAGCTCTCGGATTCACCTGTACAGGGATTATTGCCGCCACTGCTGCTCGTGCTGCTGCTCGTGCTGCTAGACCTGATACTGCTGCTGTCCGTTTGTGCGATGGCGGGATAACTAAGTAGTTCGCGGGGGGGTTTATCGTCCGGACCCATGGCAAACGTCAGAACGGGGCGCAGGGAGGAGGATGATTTACATTCTGTTGTTCTGTATAAGTACATAGCATAAGAGAGAGAGAGAGAGATCGTCCATGTTCTAAACAGGGGGGGGAGTGCTTGGTTTTGAGGTGTTTCTATACATACCCCTGAGCGAATATGCAAATCCCACACGGGCCAACCTGCCATCTCCCTCGCCATCAGCCAGACTACCGTCTTCTGTCAGCCAGAAGCGGTTGAGCACATCTGGACTGAGCCCCAGGGACAGCAGCTCACTCTGCACCCGCTTGATACACTTCTTCAGCTGGCGGTACGAGATGGCCGATCTCACCCACTGCGAAGGGAAGCCCTCATTCTCTAGGGTGCTCACGTAACTGTGGGCGAATTTCATCCTGGCAGCACCTTGGCAACACGCTCATCGGTATCTTTCTGCTTGTCGGTCTGGTCGGTTCTACCTTCAAGTCTTTATATCTCGCGTCTCTTATTATCCTGGTGGGAATGACGAAGTTAATAAGCAAATTTTTTTTGATATCACAAGGAAAGAAAAAAAAAAAAAATAAAAAAATTACCAAAAACGGAAAAAGCAAAAAAATAGGGGGCGACAAAAGCACGGACCGGTCAGCTGATCCCTGTCATCACTTACTAATCACGTTCTTAAGTAATCCCTTAGCTAAGCAGTTCTTCGCACTTGCGCTTGCGAGCGAGAATGCGACTCCAGCGGTTGACGGCAGCGCAGTAGTCGAAGCGGCGGCGGCGGGCGTAGTCGAGCTCGATTTGCCTGCTGTGTTGCTCGTCCGTTATCTGCATGCGGAGGAGGCGTTGCTGCTCGACGAGGGCCTGGCGTTGGCGCGCAAGCGAGTCGAGGTCGTGTGCTTTGTTGCCGTTCTCGGTTGTCTCTGCTAGCTCGCTGGGAACCAATGCGAGCTCGAGCATAGCCGGGGTTAGCCCATACTGTGCGTCTGGGCCACACAGCACGGCGTTTTCAGGGTCTGCCTCGTCGCAGTTATCTCCGAACCTGGCTAAGCGGCTGTTAAGGTGCTGGAGAGCCTTGACGTTGGACGCCAGGTCGGCCAGGTATCCGGTCATTGGGTCCTTCGACAGGCTTAGGATGGAAAACTCGATCTCTCCCTCTTCATACTCTGCCATCTTCGTCTGGATCTCTTTCGTCGCCAGTCCAAGCCAGTCTTCCTCCACGCATTTTCCTGCAAAAAAAATAGTTAGATAACGATGTTGCAAGTAACATCGGAGATTTTGGACAGGACTGGTGCCCGATGACATACCGAGACTCTGGGGTTGTCGCTCTAGACCGTCAAACTTCCATACCCTCTCCTTGGCCTTGACAAATGCGATGAAATGAAACCCGGCCTCGGACTCGTCTAGCTCTTGGTTTCCCTGGGCCTTCCTCTTCTGCTGGTTCTTGAGCAGCAGGTCGGCATTGAGAATGTCCATTTTCCTGTACGGAGTACTGGTCAGCAGATGCAGTCGTGCTTCTGTCATGCTTACAGACAACCCACCTGGCAAACGAGTTGTGCACCTTTTTGACAAATTCAAAGTTGCCAATCGCATAGCCTCGCATGGCGGGATTGAGGTCTTTGGTAAACTCCCGGAACGACTTCAGCTCCTCTCCCATCTCGATGTCTTCGATGTTGTAGATTATATTGAGCAACGCCACGGTGGCACATGCATTTTCCACCGTCTACGGAGTACTTCATTAGTTCTACCGTTATCATGGGGGATGTGTGGCACCCTTGTATATCTATTTACCTGATTGGCAAACCACAGTGACTCAGGGCAGCTCTGTTCTTGCTTGTGAGGATCGTCTTCTCTCCAGCGAAAGAGAAAGATCAGACCATAAATGGGTTTCCTATATCCATGCGTCAGCGGTTATTTCTACATAAGTAGCTACGTACTCGACTACTAGGTAGCTCAAGGGGTGTAAACATACGGCAAGAAGGCCAGCATCTCCTCGTCCAGCGACACCACTTCCTGCACCTTGACTCCCTTGACGCCGATGTCCTTTAGTATTGCATTGAATAAGGCCTGCAGTCCAGTTAGCCACTCTCTAGCTTATCTATCAACTACTGCATAGACACGTACTGGCTCGTTCTCAATCTCACAGAAGCCGTTCCAGCTGTCCCTTTCCTCGCTGGTCAGGGGCGTCAACCCGTCCTCCGCGGTGCTTTTTTTCTGGTCACTAGCCATCCTCCCACCCTTATCTCGCCCTGCTTCCTGAGCAGCTGTCTTCTTCGGCGCCCCCATCTTTGCATCTGCCAGCTCTCACTCTGTCCTCTCCCTTCTGCGTCTCCTCAAGGTTCCAAATAGTTATGTTTTTGAAGCTTCGCGGAAGAAACTTTGGCCCGTGACCACGCTAAACCCAATCGGTGCCGCATAAAAATAAAAAATAAAAATTAGTTCCAAGCATCAACACCAGCTTCAAAGCAAGCCAGACGAAGACGACAAAGCCGAAGTCGAAGACGAGGGTTCGACGAGATACAAGCCCACCTGCGACGCTCATTAGCACCATCTACTGCATCAGTAATCCACCGGACGAGATACGGTGGCGGAACTTATACCGGAATCGGCGGTAGATATCCTCTGACGATCGCCTGGATGGTACCTGGCACGCGTCTCAACCTCTAACCGGCCTCACCAGCAAACGAAACACCATATCAAAGGAGGCCCTGCAGAGACCATAATGCAATGAGTGACACTCCCCGACTACGTTCGGCTTTCCCTCGAACACCTCGCTCCGAACCACGGACCCCTCGAACGTCCACCGGCTACCATGACCCAACCGCTACGCCCGTCCCCTTTGGCCGGGGAAGCAAGATCAACTTCGCCAGCGCCAGCGCCGTTGTGAGGTCTGCCAATGCCGCTCAGCCTCAGGATAGGCCTCTGATACCGTTTCACATTGTCGATGCGCCTGCACAGAGACTCTATGTTGTTGCGTTTTATGCTGCGTTGAATGCATGGCGGTTTTATGAATACTGGACGTCTACGGACGAGGGGGATGCTACATGGCTGTTCTTGAAATGGCTGCTCATAGATGCTACATACCTGTTTGGGCTGCCTGTGTTGCGGATCCCGTGGCTAGAGTGGGCATTCTCAACCACATTGGCGATATTCCTGGTTCATGTGGTGATGAATGTGTTTTTGATGTTTAAGATTCCGGTACGTCAGACAAGCATATTATCGATTGGTCTGTGGTATACTGACGAATGACGAAACAGCTACCGATGGAAGCTTGGATCGTTTCGCTGTTCAAAATGGCCTATGACAGAGAGCTTTCTATCTCCGGACAACGCGTTAAGCCTTATGACATCCTACACAACTCGTCGTTAATTCTAGGCAAACATATCGTCCATATCTTGCCAGAAGGGTATGCCTCCCCCCGGTGCTCTCGCTCCATGTATATTTGCTGACTTCTCTAGTTCTGCTGTTCTGAACCCAGACAAGGTTCCGCTGTGTCTCGGCCATGCGCATTCCTCTGTCAACCTCCCGATTCGAGTTAACCAGACCAATCCCATCCTCATAGAACTTCTGCGCTTTGATCTTGAAACTGGTGCAAATGAAACGATTGTTATCCCTGAGAAGCAGGCCAAGACTCTCAGACGCCAGGCCAGCCAACATTATCCAAAATCAGAACAACGAGAGTGGTTGGATCTTCTCTACCCCGTGCGTAAGACCGGCGTTTATCTGATCAAAAAAGTGGTGGATGAGTCCAAGCTTGCTGTCCATCATCGCTCCATGGATACCCTCGTTGTCAACTGCCCTAAAGCCTCGATGTTGACTCGCGGGGCCCACAAGTGCAGAGGCGAGCTATCAGATCTCACGATGTCAATGCACGGAACTCCACCGTTCAAGATAAAATACAGTCGCACCGTCAACGACGTTGATCAAGGGATCTCCTTCCAGAGCATTCAGCCAGAAGGTCATCAGAATCTGCCAGAACCAGAGGAGGAGCCAACAAATCCAGTCCTGGCCAAATTTAACTGGGCTCGCCAACAGAAGGTGGAAGTTCCTCTAAACGAATCTCTAACTGCATTTGGGGAATGGACTTATGCTATTGAGGAAATCCACGATGGTTGTGGGAATGTTGTCAATTATACCAAAAACCCAGACATTGATGAGGGTATTTGGTCTCAGCATCATCCGCAAGCTCAACAATTCTTCGTTCATGAACTGCCTCGCGTATCCCTGTCCGGCTGCGATACACAAACATACCTCCAAATCGCCAAAGGAGAATCAATTGACCTCCCTGTTCATTTCCATGATACCGGGTATGGCCAGAACAAGGATTTCCCCTTCACCCTCAGCTACTCCTTTTCTGAATCTGGGGAGGATGGCGATAAAAGAGAGCCTACATCTGTTCATGAATATGAATTCAAAAATGCCAACAGCAAGCCTAGAATCAAAGCTTCTGGTTGGTACAGTATTACTGGCATCTCCAGCCCATACTGTCGGGGTGAAGTCTTCGAGCCGTCATCCTGCTACCTCCACAATCCAGCCGAGCCGCAGTTAGCTATCCGCCACGAAAAGATCTATGATACCTGCGCCAATAATTCTGTTGGTCTTCTAGTGTACCTCGATTTGATCGGAACACCACCGTTCAGGGTCAGGTATTCCATAGAACACTCCAAGGGAGTACAAACCAGAGTACACACCGTCAATGGCCTGCATGGACAACTTGATTTGAAGCCTGCAGAGGAAGGAAATTATAGATATAGGTTCCTGGATATATCTGATCGCATATACGAAGCTCGATCATTGAAAGACAGCGTACCAGCCTTAGAGCAGGATGTGAAACCTCCTGCCTCTGCGCAATTTGTTGGACCCCTCACCAGCCGCAAAGCCTGCTTCGGTGAACCTGTTTCGATGGACGTGATGTTTGTTGGCGAACCGCCATGGGTTTTGAACTACGAGGTCGTACACAACGGAAAGAGGAAGAAGCATGAACTGAAGAGTGATACCGATGTTGCGTCCCTTTCCACTGCAGACCTTGTTAATGGGGGTGTCTACACTGTTGGTCTCACAAGTGTTAAAGACAGGTCGAACTGCAAGAGAGCCCTGAAGGAGGAGATTCGAATTGAAGCCAGACCGAAAAGACCGCGCGTTGGATTTGGCCAGATAGATCAGAAACGAACTATTCTGGCCTTGGAAGGCAAGGCGGTAGATCTTCCTTTGAGACTGGAAGGTGAAGCTCCATGGAAAGTGAAGTACCAGAACAAGCTCGACCCCTCCGCCAGCCCTGTGGAGAAAACATTTTGGAATGCGAACAGCGTCCTTCGAGTAACAGATCAAGGACAGTATGAGATCATTGGTCTGTCCGATGCGACTTGCCCTGGATCAGTTGATGAGAAAGCGAAAATTTTTGAAGTTTCCTGGATTTCACGCCCCAAGATCACCGAAGTTGATGGTGTTAAACTGGGACCTCAGACTATTATTGCAAAGGATGAAGTATGTGAAGGTGACGTGAACTCTCTAGAGCTGAAATTCGCTGGCAACCGTCCATACACAGTTCGGTACGAAGAGAGCTATAAGGCTGGAAATTCGAACCCAACTTCCCGCATGAGAAGCCTCACTGCTGCCCTTAACTCTGCCTCTATACCCATGCGAACTACTGTGGCTGGAAATTACACCTATAAGTTCCTGGAAATTGGAGATAATCTCTATAGCCCTGAAAAGAAAGCAAAGAATCCTATTGTCGTTACCCAGAAGGTGAATCCCCGTCCATCAGCTCGGTTTGAGTCTCCTAGCAAAGTGTACGGGTTCTGCAAGGAGGAAGAGCAGGAAGACGAGACAATCCCAATCATACTTGAAGGTATTCCCCCATTCACGCTCGAACTTGCTGTCAAACACCATTCGAGCGCGAAGCCAGAGCTCCTTTCTATACCCAACATCAACTCAAACCGATATGCACTGCCGGTTCCTCGCCAGTACCTTGATCTTGGACAGCATGTCATAAGCATCCGCAAAGTCCGAGATTCACGTGGCTGCCAAAGGGCGACAGAATTCGATGGATCATCAGTCAGAGTATCCATTTCTGATGTACCGACCATTATTCCTCTTGAATCACGAGAGGATTACTGTGTCGGCGAGAGAATATCCTTCTCTCTCTCCGGCCATGCGCCGTTTGAAATCTACTACACCTTCGATGGTGTAGCAAGAAAGGCGAAGAGCCAGGCCACGACCTTCCGCCGTATTGCGGAAATGCCTGGTGAATTTAAGATCACATCTGTCAGTGATGGAGCTAGTGGAAGGTGTCGAGTTCATAAGAATATCACCAAAGTGATACACCAGATGCCCAGCGTCAGGATCAGCCGTGGGGGTGTGTCCGTTGTTGATATACCCGAAGGTGGTGAAGCGGAGATCATGTTTGAGTTCTGGGGAACTCCTCCCTTTGAGTTCACGTAAGTTAATACTCAACTTTCAATACCAAATCTTCATGTACTGACGGATACTTCTCTAGTTATACGCGCAGCTCAAATGACGGTAAGGGCAAGAAGCGTGTTATCCTCGACACTAAGAATGATATATCTCATGAGCACACGAAAACTATCAAAGCTTCAGATGAGGGAACATATGAAGTTATATCCATCAAGGACCGCTACTGTTCTTTTTCGACACAATCTGATAAAGGGAGCCGACGAGGCTTCTTTTAAACATACCCTTTTATCTATAACATCATGAACTTGCATGGAGCATGCGAAAAATAAATGGATAATTAATGTGACCGGTTTATTTTTGCTATCATCAAAGGAGGGCTCTTTTTTTCTATCACAATATACACCAATTTCATCGTCATCTTCTATTTTACCCTCTACAAACACCAAAAATCGATTCAATGGAGCACCTGTACCTTAGAAATGATATCCCCTGCTATAGATGCAATTTCATTCAAAATTGCCTTTTTGTTCAATGCCACTTCATCCCCGTCCTGGGTCTTCTTCGGGCAAGATGAAAATCCAATCTTCAGACCAAATGGCTGTGTCTTTGTAGTTTGTGGATTCCAGAGTCCCGCTATCACCTTCTCGCTAGCATGACCGCGGAAAAACAGGATGTGCTCTCCATACAGGCTGCTGAGCTCTGCAACGAGATCACGAACCATTTCGTGTTTGGCATACTCAGATGTCAAGGCTGAGTCATGGAGATTCTTGAAGGCGGCTTTCTTGGTACGGTCCGAAAAGAATGATGGACTTAGATGGAGCAAGAAGTCGTAATCATCTACGGGAGATCGGAAAAGTTCGCCAACATCCAAGTCCACGCCCTTTTCTCTAATGAGTTTTGATGCAGCCTTGGCTAACATGACCATTCGAGATGCTATAATTCTTGATGGGCGACTGTGCTGTGTCCATGTAACACCATCCGGGTCGATATTTGAGGCAGCAAAGAGAGCAACGTTCTTCATTACTGGGTCAATCTTTCTCCATGCCTCGAAACGGGTGCGGATATCTGTGAAGTCCTGACTCTCAAGTTCGCCACTAAAGTCCACTATGAGCGGCTCATGCTGCCAATCCCACTTGGACAGCATATGTAGGGTTCGAAGGAAAGCTGTAAATGCATTTGAAGGGGCATCCCAAGGGTAGGAGGCAAGAAATATTTGGCACGTTAGGAGCTCGAGGAGCTCTTCGCGTACGAATGGAGCTAAAAGATGAGCGCCTATCCAAGATTTCAACATCCTGATAGCGATAGGGAGGAGTGGGTAACGGTTTGAGAGGCTCTGGAGCGCCTGGGCATGGCGAGGGGCTTGGAGGAAAGTTGCCTTGTAAGCGGCGAGAGCAACGGCAAGCTCCTCCTTTTTCCTTGCGGGTAAATCCTTATTCTTCAATTGGGCTTGTATGATAGCCTGCTCTGGTTCATGGTGGATGCGTAAACGGAATATTATAAACGGAGAATAATGGATCTCAAGGAACGAGGTATTTAGTAGATTGCTCTCGTGGTTTTCTGTCCCGACTCTGGCTTTGATAACGCCCTTTGCTTTGCGGATTGACTCTTCTACTTTGAGGAGCAAAGCTACCTTGGTCATTTGAATCGAGCCTAGATCGTCGGGCCAACGGGAAGAGGACTGGAACAGCAGGACTGCGTCTATAGGAGCTCCAGGTGAATCAGGTGAGCATCGAATGAGGGGGGTGGCTAAAAGGAGCTGACTGAAAGCTATGGGGAGGCTCTCGTCGGACTGGAAGTGCCTTTCAAGCTTTTGGAAAGCTTCCAGGACTGGTTCGGAGGCTGGTGTGGTCGACAAGGCATTAGATATACCAGGGATAGATTGCCCAATATCTGCTGCCATATAGACAATGTTCTCCGGAGTGACCTTGAAGTGGTGATGGAGAATATAGGTCAATATTTGTTGAACAGGAGTACCGGACGAGGCCTGATCAGACCACACCAAACTTTCCTTGATGCTGCCATCTTTGAATCGACGTAGTTCGGCTTTATCACCCCAGAAGTCCCGGAAGGCAGCCGATTCTTCCTTATCTTCGACAGAAGGCCCATGGTCAATACTGCGACCCTGATTAGATGCATCGAGGTTCAATCCAACAGTTATGGTCCATTTCTTGCTCTCTTTGGGCGGTGAGGTGGATTTGACAGTCCAGCTAGGTACTTCACCCGAAGTGAGGTCTATCGCCGTGGCCCTATCCCCAAGAGCCTTGGTTAAAACTCGATGCAGGGACTGAAGTCGCTCGGCTGCCTGGATTGTTGGCGGGCGGCGTCCAGGTAGGGTAATAGATATGACTTGGTCGAACCTGTAGAAGGCATCACAGACCTTTGTGATAAAAATACTGTCGAAATGATCGCGAGTTGAGTCATTTAGCATTTTAAGGGTCAAAGTAGCTTCTCGCTGGAGGAGTTTATAAGACCAAGGCGTCATCTTATATAGGACGTTTAAGCCTCGTTTCCCATCAAAAAGGCCGGGGAAGCCAGCATCAGCCACGGTACCTAACCCTTCTGGAGCATGCATCAGAAGTGGTTTCGTAAGGTCTTTGCCAGAGAGGAACTGGAGAGTCGCCTTGAAAATCTGATAGCTGCTGTAGCTTGGGGCAAGTACAGGTTTTCCATTAGGACCGCCGCCCTCAAGGAGAAGAGCAAGGACAGTGGCCCATTCAAAATGACCGAACCCGCCTGAAGCAAAAGAAGTGCCAAATCCTCGCTGACGAAGCCAGGCCCGGCCCAGGATGCAGGAATCCTTGAATGCAGCGCACTTGACACCGGCGGAGTGATGTAGTTTCAGGTATGCACTGACTACGGCTTCTGAACGCAAAGATGCATTATAAATATGCGTAGAATTGGCGCCAATTGATTTATGCTCAACTTCATTGTCAAGTCGAAGGCTATTGTGCGACGGAAAAGTGTGAGAGGGGGAGAATGTATCCTTTTCAACTGCAGTTATGATACGAATGACACAATTTGACCGTGAAAAGTCATCCTCTGCGCCGTCTGCTGGCTGTAGTAAAAGGACCGGCCGAAGGGTATTTCCGTCCTGGTATGTATAGCTGATAGAAAAGTCCACATCCTCTGCAGTTTTAATGGCTGCTGCAATGCGGGCAAGGTAGTATGCTCTCTTGTAGAAGTACCGATAGCTAGTATAATCCTTCTTGTGGAACAGCGTGGAGGGCAATGTAACGGCCAAATCAATGTAAGTAGGCCCTTGTCCCTTCGCCATAGTCTTAAGCGCAAAGCTTCCCACAACGTTTATATCCACCGGCTTGCTATATTCAAAGGTATATCGAACGTCTTTGGCCGGCGGAGGCTCTGGAAATGGAATCGCAACTTTTGAGGATTCGATTTCCTTCTTCGCTTCGGCGAGGGTCTTTGGAGTGCCATTTGGAATCTCTTCGATGACGGTCTTCAGCTTCCGCAAGCTCTTCTCGACTCGGGAAAGGAGTTTATCGTAGTCAGGGCGCAGTTGACCGAGCAGCTCGTCCATCTGAAGCTTGAACATGCTCGACTTGAACTGCCCACGCGCGAGTGCATACTCGGCGGCGGAGTTGCTGGGTCGTCCATTGCGCTGGACAGCGGGTGATTTTGGTTTCTTTGGCGCATTGGCGCTGTCTTCTTCCTCTCCGGAGCTCAGTTTCCTCCGCTTAAGAGTAGGACCCGACATTGCGCCCGTTGGTTGTGTTTGCTTCTTCCTTTTGATCTTTTGACTGTTATCAGAAATATTTTTTAACATTTTGATGGAAAATATTATGTATCTGTATTTCAGGACTTGGCGGTATATTTTACAGTTGTTTAGTGAAGACTGTAAGTTACGGGTGTAATGTTGTGACGCGTGACTAATGACACCAAAAAAGGCCGAGGTCGGCGTCTTTTTTTCGCATTTCAACATTTTATAATAGATTCAAAGCTGTTTGTTATCTTTCATCTTTTGCTCTTTTGATGAGTTTATGATTGAATGGCTGGTTTGTTCTATGCCAATATCTGTTGTTATTTGTGGGAGCATATAAGGGCAGCAGATAACCCCTGTTCTCTTCTATTAAGCCATCTTCATACCAGGAATGATCCCTGGACAGCCACCTACTAGGAACGCAGTCTAGTCATAATAGCGCTCTTATTACTCTATACCCTCTATTAAGGAACAGAAGACATATCAGGGCTACGAGGAGCTCAATTTCTCATGTCTGTTGACCAGCCTGTTGGGGGTTCAGTCCCTCCGAACACCGCCCATGTAAGTGATTCCCTATGAGTCAGTATCAACTATCTATTGGAACTATATGGAAGCCTACGATAGGATGCATACATCTCTAGCAATGGAAATCCATAGTCAGCTCCTTTTTTACTTGAAGCTGGCTGCTTGTATAGTCCTGGACTGATACCGCTGCTGACGTCTATATAGGCGATTAGTGTATCGCTTCCAACATGGGAAGCGAATGTGGGATACGAAGAAGGGGATGCAAAGATTATCAATGCCATG
Organism: Trichophyton mentagrophytes; assembly: GCA_003664465.1. NCBI lineage: Eukaryota > Fungi > Ascomycota > Eurotiomycetes > Onygenales > Arthrodermataceae > Trichophyton > Trichophyton mentagrophytes. The sequence goes on from QQSR01000002.1 coordinate 198,940, forward strand.
ACTACAGGATACCCAAGGTTCTTCGTCCATAGGAGTATCCAATGTCTTGCAAACGAGGTGATTGCCCGCTTTGGCCGACAAGGGGATGCTGCCATGCTATTCCCATCGTCCAAAACCGCTGCATGCTGCAGGGACTTCCTCCTGTCAAAGATACCCGAAGAAGATAAGACTGGAGTACGTATTGTACGGCTTGTTATGCCGCCGCAGATTACCCCTGCAGAGCTCAACGGTATCACATCGGAGCTTTGTGCGGTGCTTTACCCACAAAAGTACGGCAGTATCTCGAAGCAGGTATGGCAGCACAGTGGATCGGGAGTATCCAGTCGACGCGGCGAATTCTGTCTTAAAGCGCTGAAAGGTGGATATCTCGTTGAAGAATCTCAGGCTCAGGGACAGGGTCAAGCCAAAGGTGCAAAGGCAGATAGTGTCATACACAAGGGGCCAAAGAGGTACCAGAAAGTTGAATCGCACGGTTCGGCTAAACAAGCCGAGCCCACATCTACCGGCGAAGGGGAGTTTAGCCAGTTTATCGAAGAGCGGTTTGGTCGAAACTTGGACATGTGCCTGGCCAACGATGCTAAGTTGGCTGTCAAACGGCGGATCGCAGGGACATTGTCAGCGACAGAGGCAGACTCGCATAATCCTGAAAACGCCCGTATCCCCGGGCTTAGCGAGGAGCATGTCATGCTATACCCTACGGGTATGAACTCGATATTCAACGTGCACCAGCTCCTGCTTAAAGCCCGTGGACTATTGAAGAGTATCTGCTTCGGTTTCCCGTACATTGACACGCTGAAGATTCTGGAGAAATGGGGTCCGGGGGTGCTGTTCTACGGCCTCTGTTCCACGGAGGAGATAGATGATCTTGAGAAACGCCTAGAGTCAGGAGAGCGGTATCTCGCTCTATTCACCGAGTTTCCCGGAAATCCGCTGCTGCGATCACCGGACCTTGAACGTATATATGCTCTTTCGAGGAGATATGAGTTTGCTGTCGTCGTGGACGAGTCGCTGGGCAACTTCATCAATGTGAATGTGCTCCCCTTTGCTGATGTGGTGGTCAGCAGCTTGACGAAGATATTCAGCGGAGACAGCAACGTTATGGGCGGCAGTGCAGTGTTCAACCCGCATGGACAGTTCTATGCGCTGCTCAAGGAGGTTCTGGCAAAGGAGTATGAAGATGACTATTGGGCCGAGGATGCGGTTTTCCTGGAACGCAATAGTCGGGACTTTGTCGGCCGTGTTGAGCGGATCAATAGGTCAGCGGAGACCTTGACCTCGTTGTTGGAAGCTTCGACTCTGGGTAAGTCCATTAATTTGCTTTGGGCATAGATTTGGGCTGTGTTTCTCTGCTAACTTTGTGTGTGTGTGTGTGTAGTCAAAGATGTGTACTATCCGAAGAATAGCCCAACGAAGGCGTTCTATGACCGATGTCGTAACCAGGGCGGAGGCTACGGAGGATTGTTCTCGGTTACTTTCCATACGCCCGAGGCAGCAGCAACCTTTTTCGACAACCTTGCGGTTCTCAAGGGGCCTAGCCTGGGGACGAATTTCACCCTGAGGTTTGTTGTGTCTTCTTGTGTGCCTTGTGTGTGAAGTATGAAGCTACGGTAGCTAACGTGTGTCACAGCTGCCCGTATACTATTCTGGCGCATTATCAGGAACTGGACTGGGTGGGTTTATATATGCAAAAAAAACACTATGCTATTCTTATTCTCCTATTGACGCTGGTATTATAGGCCAAATCCCTGAACGTCCCGTCTGATCTGGTGAGGATCAGCGTTGGGCTCGAGGACGTCGATGATATGAAGAAGAGAATCACACACGCTCTTGAAGCGGTGGAGAAGAAACCGGGGCAAAGCAGCTGAAGAAGGTTCGGCATGGAGCCTTGCTGTTGAATTAGTGAAGGAGGTGCCACAGCGGTAAGTTACCTAGGCGAGGTTTTTTTTTTTTTTATATGCCCGCTGGGTCCTCATCGCTTAGCGATATCAACTATCGATGCATATGGACGAACGGGGGTGGAGTTTATTACAAGAGAGACCGGGAAAGTCAATGGCCGAGATAAAGCAGTGGTCAAAGATCATAAAAGGAATGGCAATATATGGATTTCCCAGGAACCAAGGTATTAACTTGATGAAACAGGGACAGGGCGCAAAAAAACGTATAGATTACAAGTAAATAGACCAGAATTCGCCAGAAAAATCGGACAAGCAAGGATAAATGGTGAACGATAATGGCGACAAGGAAGTAGATGGGCGAGGAGCAAATAGGTATCAAACCGGGAGAAAAAGTAAGAGAACTGGGCCTGCGCCGTCGCATACAAACAGCGACACTGGGAGAAAGGGACGAGAGAAGAGAGAGAGGAAGAAAAAAAAAAAAAAGAGTAAAATCAAGGGGTGGTGTTATCATGGGATAACTAAACATGGCAATAATGCAAGTTTCATTCACTTAAAGGGTCGTTCATAGGCCGTATCACTTGCAGCTGCGCTCAAGGGAGGGTTTCTGAGAGAACCGCCTAGATCTCCGCTCCCGGTGCGGCGCAGGGCCTGTCTCATGGTCTCGACGTTTAGATCACTGCTGAGCACGGCGGACGGGCTATGGGGACAAGGTGGCGGGCTGCGCGGCACACGAGCTCCACGGCTGGGTGAGGAATCAAGACATCTGGGCTCACCAGGCGAGACACTGGTGGGTGGCGAGCTTCCTGGTCCATGGGAGGAGATGGGCGAGCGCATGGGCGAAGGCGACCTGTTGTTTCTGTTGCTGTTGCTGTTGTGTGCGCTGCTGGGGTTGTTCACTGCTGGCGCGTTGGCAAGAGCAGCAAGACCGCCCATGATCTGGGAGTCTCTGTTGGAGGCGTGCTCGTAGGACTCGACCTGTTCGCCATGGACGAGGTCAGCAAAGGAGACAAAGCTGAGGCGTCTGATATCCGCCGAGTCGAGGCCGCCGTAAGTCGAGGCAGTTTCCGGGTCGCAGGGACTCTGTGGGTAGGAGGCATGTTCATGGAAGGAGGAGGCGATCGAGCGTTCGCCGTGAGAGGCTGCCGCTGGGTGAGCGGTCGTCGTTCCCGCCACGGCAAAGGAGGCTGGCTGGTGCAGCGTATGGGTTACGATCTCCACCGAGTCCGGGTCGAGGCTCTCGTCGGTCAGGGCCGCAGAGGAGGCCTCGAGGATGGGCGGGATGTGGTTCTCGGTGACGATGTGGGAGGGGATAGAGGGCGAGGACTGCACGGGGAAGTCCTCCTGGACGTCTCGCTCGAAGATCTGGGAGGAGGCGGGCGAGTGCATCTGGGAGTGCGGACTGAGCTGTCTGCTGGGCGAGGTGGGCGTCATGTAGGCCGCATGCCGTGCGCGATGGGGGGAGACTGAGGCCCGGTTGGGACTGAGCGAGCCTAGGGGCAGAGGCGAAACAGGTCTGCCGGCGGCCATGGTCGAGAGCGGCTTGGGTCTGGGAGCGTTGTTCTTCTCGCGGGCGAGGTTCTCGCGGCCGTTTATATGTTCCTTGCACTCCTCCCCTGCGCTCTGGCTGCCTGGGCGCGATGTCTGCCTGGAGGGCTTCTGCGGCGCAGCGTCTGGCGTCGTCGTCGTACTTGTAGTAGTACTTGTAGTAGTACTTGTAGTAGTACTTGTAGTAGTAGTATGTCTGTCCTTGCTGACGGGCAGCTGCTGGGCCGGTAGGATGCTGGAGGCCATGCTATTCTCCGGCAGGTCGGCCCCGCGAGCACCAGGAGGAATAGCCAGCGCCATCAGCTGCTGTCGCTGTCGCTGTCGTCAAGCTGTCGTCAAGAGTCCAACCCCCCCTGGGGCGGCTGGGACGGCGTAGAGGATGCAGCCAGGAAAGGCTCCGGTCCGTCTGGGGAAGGCTGGCGAGGTCGAAGGACGCCGCGTCTGTTCAGCGGGCAGCGAGAGCGGGATCGGGCGAGTCTTGGGCGGCCAGCGAGCGTCGTGGCCGAGCGAGCATGAAGCTGTCCAGTTGCTGTCGGCGTCGATGCTGTCGTCGCTTGCTGGTTCGAAGTCGTTTTTTTTGTCTTTCTTTCTTGTTTGTTGACGGCAGAAGATGACGTCGTGTACGGTAATTACATATTATATATTAGTCATCCACGCTTCTTCTCGATACAGAGTGTAAAGTCAATACACCATATAAAAAAGCTCTCACGTGATGTATATTTCTCACGTGACCATCTTAGAGGTCGAAAGTTTTTTTTTTTTGGCTTCAAAAAAATAAAATAAAAAAAAAAAGACGAAAAAGACGTAAAAGACGACGAGAAAGAAGCAGAAAAAGGCCATCGACAGCCTCGACACTCCGGATAAACTCGCCAATCGACATCTTTGCTGCGGTCTGGGGCTGCTGCACTCGACGTCCTGCCTTGCTGCCCGTTTCCAGCTCGCCAATTGAGCAGTTGAGCCTTAACTGAGCCTGGAGAGAACAAGTTGAAACCAACCAACTTCACCATATCAAGATATATACCACGACTGAACAGCTTCGACATGGCTTGCACGGCTGCCCTGACGCGCCGTCCGGCCCTCAACCTGCTTCTCTGCCCCGAACTCCAGTCACAGGCCAGCCGACGATGGCAGTCGACCTACCGCCGCACCAAGAAGCGGCTACGCATAAAACCTGACGCCTCCTTTGCTCCCTCCAGCTCGACCGAACCACACATCATCCACAACCCTCCTTCCAGCGCCCCTTCCGTCTACCTCACACCTACAAAATTCCTGCCCGCAGACGACATACGGCGGACACTACGGGGGAAGCTGGAGTCGACGGCAGACGTCAACGTTGGCGAGCTGCCATCCTTACTGCAGGCGGAGAAGCCGAAGAAGTACCTGACCAAGGAGGAGATAGAGGCCATGCGAGAGCTGCGGAAGAGTGATCCTATGCTCTGGAGCAGGAGTAAGCTGGCAGAGAAGTTTGGGTGCAGCACGTTGTTTGTAGGAATGGCATGCGAGGCGGCCGGAGAGAAGAAGGCCATTCAGCGGCAGATCCTGACAGCTGTCCAGTCTCGATGGGGCCTTAAGCGGACGATGGCTCGCGAGGACAGGCAGCTGCGTAAGGAGGTCTGGGGGAGGGACAAATAAATATTACTACTTACTCTTTTCTCTGCATTTTGCTGTCGTGTGCTCAGAGCTGTTGACGAGCCGGGGAGGGGATTGCTAGATGCATCTCCCTGTTCTATGTACTATAACTGCTACCTATATCTGCCGTCTTCTCATCTGTTTTTATACTATATTCATGTATGATACAATCCGTACAATATTAATAACTTACGGATACTCGCATACTCTGACGCGAGGAGATCTTATCTCTGGCTCGTAGGATTAGCTCCTCATCAACCAAGGATTGTGGGTGACTTCCAGGCAACCAGGCCTTTCTGTCCAGAACTGCCCACTATGAGCGTTATCTAAACCCCATGTGTCTTTCTACCGATTTTATCTCCCGTTCAAATTCGGTATTACCGTTGCTAGGAAGCGGGAGTGTCCCTCGTTTCCTCTTTTTCGTCTGGCTATTCACGACCCTCGCACGCTCAAAATCGACAAACATCACCTGTTTATTCTCTGCATTCCAGAACATGTTGCCGCTATGTGCATCCCGATGTAGGGCGTGTTGCTTATGGATTGCCCGTAGAGACTCGCATGCTGAAGGTGCAAAGTCCCTGAGGTTGTTAGTGCCGGCGTGGAACTTGACAAGCCGTCCTGCGTGGCCGAGAAGCAGTAAGTGCACAACTTCGAAGATGCCATCGTACCATAGCGGCCGGCTGGATATATCAACACTGCCCAGACAGACGGGTACGTAAATTCCTTGAATCGGACGGAGGTGCTGATATATCCGCTCTTCATACAGTGCACACTTGACTGTTTCAACAGGCATTGCCTTTGCTACAAGGGTATACCCGTATGGGAAGAGTGTAAGCCAGAACAAAGCTCCGCTGGTCCCATGGAGGTGCATCGATTCGCAGCCTGAAGGACCAGAGTCTGCAAGAATTTGTGCACGGACTAGTCTGCGGAATTCACGGTCGTCAATGGCGTGCCGCTCGACCCCATGGCTGGCCACATGTGGACAGTTTTGATCCAGGGGCCCACGGTTAAACAGGCCCAAGAGGCATTTCTGGGTGCAGAACTGTGTCGGCTCTATAGGCGGCTCCATACTGTATATATGCTTCCTGCTTCCGGTGGGCGGAGGTTTTGTGACCGCCGTGACGTTGGAAGTGCGGCGAGGAAGCCCTCTGCTTGGGCTGCCGGGATCGAACCCGCCACTTCCACTGCTATCATCGTCATCGCCGTCGTTGCTGGGCTCTGAGCCGGTTGGTCTTTCTTCGGGGTCACGGCACGAGACCAACCCTTTTGATTTTGATCTTGTTTTGATTGGTGACACCCGGATATATTCATTTCTACTCTTCCGATCCTGCTTGTAATCTGACAGTTTCTTGCCAGTACTCTCCTCAATATCCGATCCAAAGAGGACATCATCCTGCTCGATCTCCCAGCGCTTTAGCTGTGCCTCTGCATTATTACGCCAGACTTGACCGCGTGGTTGCGACTTCAAGGCCCGAAGAGTAAAGGCGAGAACCTGACCGATCGCCGTAAGATGTAGCCTATTAGCCGAGTCGCCACCAGCCCAGCCAGTGGTTTCTCCAACATCTTCATTCGGGATAGAGAGATAGTAATACACCGTGGCGGGGTCATCGGAAGGCACACGGAGAAATATAAACGCTTCACCAGTGCAGACATATCCAAACTCAAGTTCGGCCTGAATCATATAGGAGAAAGCCTGTGAGATGACTGCGGCTACTCTTCGCTGAGCAAGCTTCACAGGGTCGTCACTCTCATTATATATAACCACATCGTCAACTTCCATCTCTGTGAGACCGGCCTCGATGATGGCCAGTGTAAGTTTATGTGGTGCTTTGTATTCAATGATAAACGCGGGTATAGCTCTTTCTGGTCCTGTATTATAAACACAGAACTGGTCGGCGCGGGGGCGAGACGATCTTGACCGCACAGTCGGCGTAGCGGGCAGTGAATCCCCGTGCATATCGGCCTTCTTCCGCCGTTTCTGCACCGGAGACTGTTGCGGGGAGCCAATATCTGGATTTGCGGTCGGCTCGGCACCCCTTTCTCCGGTGGTGATGGTATTTCCATGATTCTCAAACGTCACATCCCCCCCGAGGTTGAATATCTTGCGGAGTCTGTCATCTGAGAAGAGATTCCGAATAATAAGCGAGACGCGGTCCTCGACAGCGTAGCGTTCGTAGTAATTGAGATCTAGCTCAGAGCCCATTGACCTTACTTGCAGGTCGTTGCCCATTTCTTTCAACGTGTTCAAGGAGGTGAAATGGGGCTCTGAGGCAAAGTCAACACTAAAGAGACCTCTCCACACCTCGGATTGCTCCTGGGAGAATGTAGTCCATTCCCGGATATAGTTAGGGCGAAGTTTCAGATATGCATTTTCGGGGTTTCCTTGAGTTCCGGTCTTGTAGTTTATACGTGAGGAAAAGCCCACGGATAGGTACACATGGCAGGCGTCCAAAAATTCGGGGAGAGTAGTTGGCTGTAACTGTTTTTGGAACTTCACATTTTCCGCTTCTGCCTGTTGTCGAAGGACTCTCTCCCTTTCTTTTTCGTCCTCTGCCTGTCGTCGGAGGGTTCTTTCTCTCTCCAGCTGCTGGAGGAGCACTTCCTCCCGAGAGCCCACCGGTGCCTCGTTGGCCATGACCGTCGTTGGTCGATGAAATAGATGGACTCGTCTTTTTGGCTCAGTGGTTTGACAGGTTTGGACAGTCGCTAGAGTGTTTATTCGATATTGTATTAAATCATATCATCCACTTTGCACGACTCATACCCGCATGGGCACAAATGTCCATTGTTCCATGGGGTGATCAGGCCCGGCGACGTTTGTCGTCGTCGTCGAAGCGCGCGCGCGTTTGCGCTTGAGAATTAGGCAACAGCTTACATAATAAAGTGTGAACAGATATTACCCGGGTTTAACCGTTAAACCCGGAAGGCCCACAAGGTCGCTGTCCGGAGCCTCTTTTCAATATCAATACTCCGTACTCCTTACGAAGTTCTTGAACCACTTTTTTCGACGGTCGTTCATTTGAGACTGTCTGCCTTAGCTAACAGATATCCTGGGCTGTCAAGGTGAGTATACCTTACATATCTGTACTCTCTAGGCTTTCAGAGATGTGCCATTTGAGACCCCTGGCTAAGTTTGCGAGAGTTTCCGCTGATATAGACTCACTTTTCCCTACCTCGCTCGCACATGTCCGTGTAGGTGGTGCCTTTTGCCTGGACTTACATCTTGACAGCACCTGATATCTTATCAGTCCCGTCGTTTGTTTAGAGTTGCGGCTTCGGGTCGCACGCGCCAACAGCTTATATAATAATCACCTGACAATATCTAACCTTAATATGGAAAAACGTCGGTGCTTAATACACGTGATCTGAACCGTTAGGTAAAATTTAGGTAAGCTATTTGATGAGCAAGCCAATCGGATAAGAGGGAAAAACAAACAAACCCAGCCAGTCAGAGGCCGCAATCTTCAGAGACTTTCCGCATTCCGCAGCTTCCCATTGGCCTGTCGGATATTTAAATCGCGAGCAACCAATGGGCGGCCAGAAAAAAGCAACGCCCGCCCTCGGCGTACCTTACAGCGACTCGCAGCGACGGGCATTTTGCTGGCTTCGCAGCTTGTTTGCATGCATGAATTTTATTGCGTTTTTGCGCCCTCCACTCGTGCGATAATTAGCCGGATCTAACCATTTCGTTGCCCCTCGTCAAGGAGGGTTCGTGGTTGTTATTAATTGCGGGCAGCCTATAAGTTGCTGTTTGGTTGCTCTCCTGATGCTCCCCGCTCCCGTGGCCCGGCAGCGAATTTTCATATCAGCCCTGCGTCGTCCACCTGTGTATCGAAGTCGACAAGCTGCAGCCTTTAGATCTCCATTCGGCTCTCCATTTGCTTCTGCTTTTACCCAGAGACGCTTGTATTACGGTCACATCACTGACTCCAAGATGGCTCCCCAGTTGGATCCCTTTTTCAAGAAGTAAGTCATGTCTTTGCTCGTGTGTACGGGTTCGATGCTGACGGTGCTGCAGGGTGGACGAGCTCAAGCAGCCCTTCATTGAGCGTTAGTGCAATGTTCAATATTGATATATCTGCTGTATCAAGCTCTGTTTTTATGCTGACGCTCTCTTAGGCTTGAGAGAGGCTGTTGCTATCCAGTCTGTCTCCGCACAGGCGGAGAGCAGGCCAGAGGTCGTCAAGGTGAGATACTCCTTATTACTTCTCTACATATGAGTATGAACATCAATATTGACGGTCCTAGATGGGTCTCTGGATTGCCGATCAGCTCAAGACTCTCGGTGCTGAGGTCGAGCTGCGAGAGCTTGGAAAAGAGCCCGGCAGAGAACACCTTGACCTGCCCCCCGTCGTTCTCGCCCGCTACGGCAGCGACCCCAAGAAGCGCACCGTCCTGGTCTACGGCCATTACGATGTCCAGCCCGCCCAGAAGGAGGACGGCTGGGCTACCGAGCCATTCGACCTCACCGTTGACGAGCAAGGCCGTATGTTCGGCCGTGGCAGCACCGACGACAAGGGCCCCGTCCTCGGCTGGATCAACATCATTGACGCCCACAAGCAGGCCGGTGTCGAGTTCCCTGTTAACTTGCTCTGCTGCTTCGAGGGAATGGAGGAGTTCGGCTCCCTCGGCCTCGAGGAGTTCGTCAAGGCAGAGGGTCCCAAGTACTTCAAGGATGCCGATGCCGTCTGCATCTCTGACAACTACTGGCTCGGCACTGAGAAGCCCTGCCTCACCTATGGCCTCCGTGGATGCAACTACTACTCCATCACCGTCTCCGGCCCCGGCCAGGACCTTCACAGTGGTGTCTTTGGCGGTACTGCCCACGAGCCTATGACTGACCTCGTCCTGCTCCTCTCCAAGCTCGTCGACTGCCAGGGTAACATCCTCATCCCAGGCATCAAGGAGCTCATTGCTCCCGTCACTGACGACGAGCAGAGCCTCTACGACGCCATTACTTACTCCATGGATGACTTCCACACCTCCCTCGGCAGCAACACTTCCATCATGCCCACCAAGGAGACCACCCTTATGCGCCGCTGGAGATTCCCCTCTCTTTCCGTCCACGGTGTCGAGGGTGCTTACTCTGCTCCCGGATGCAAGACCGTCATCCCCGCCAAGGTCATTGGAAAGTTCTCTATCCGCACAGTCCCCAACATGGGCAGTGAGGACGTCACCCGTCTTGTCACCGAGTTCGTCAACGCCGAGGCCGCTAAGCTCCAGACCAAGAACACCATCAAGGTAGAACTCATGCACGACGGAAAGTGGTGGGTTGCCAGCCCCAAGCACTGGAACTTTGCTGCCGCCTCCAAGGCCGTTAAGCAGGTCTTTGGTGTTGACCCAGACATGACTCGTGAGGGTGGAAGGTTAGTTCCTTATTTTTTTCTCTTTCCTTTCAACCCCCAATATAACGTGAGGTATACTAATCCATTACCTGTAGTATCCCAATCACCCTTACCTTCGAGGAGGCCACCGGCAAGAACGTCCTTCTCCTGCCCATGGGCAGCTCTACCGATATGCCCCACTCCATCAACGAGAAGCTCGACACCCGCAATTACATTGAAGGAACCAAGTTGCTCGGCGCATACCTCCACTACGTCGCTGAGGAACCCATGAACGATGCATAGACACAGCCACACTGCATTCGACGTCTTGGTTCCTGTTGGATTTCCTTCTTCACTTCCCCGAGCTCAAAAATAAGAATACCACTAAGCATGCATGCATATATGAATGTTGTACGTATCAGATAAATATTTACTTGAATGAAGTTCTCATCTTCACTATTTTTACAGTCACTTTCCAGATGCACTCGCCGTCTGTCCGGTGAGATACCCCAGTGAAGCTACCCGGTGAAGAGGATCCTGTGAATACCCAAACTGGCTTGCTGGCGAAATATAAAAACTCCAACCTGACCTGACCAATTTTCATTTTTTCCTTCTTCTTTTCTCTCCATTCCTTACAACATACTTAAAACATACTTTCCTATAACATACCTACATTATATTTTATACTAAAAACTGTTCAGAGGAAAGAGGTTAACTGCCTACCCCTGAGGATCTTATCAACTATACTGGAAAGGAAATGCAGTTGCACAGGCGATTTCTAAGCCTCCGCCAGTCCATGCTACACCTAGAGAGGGACGCTCGCCGAAAAGAGGCGATTGGGCATCTTATAGTAGCATGTCTAGCATGTCTTGACAAGAGGCCATGTCCCTGCTCCTGCCTCTAAATGGACTCTTTCACAATATCAGCCGACGGCCTAACTAGGTGTTATACAGTGTCTATTTCGAGTTTTATACCCCCAATACTACACAAATACCCGTTGAAGCTGCACATATAATTCCTCTCTCCTTTTTTTGCTCTTATTACACCCGCTTGAGCATCGCTGCTATCTTTGAAATCCAGCCATCGCTATTGAGAATCTACCATACCAATGGTGAGATCGACTACATTCTCAGCCACTGGAGTTTATTGCACCGCTATATCCAATCTAGGCAGCGTGGGCTGGCATGACACTACGACTCGTGCCAGAGAACGCGCAGATCAGGATTAACTCTGCCAAAGGATGGGACATCCAGGGGAATACCCCGGGAGGACCACCCGTCAAGCTCACAGTTCCACGAGAGCTGACCAGAATTAAAGCCGGCATCGTAACGGCTGGGAAGGTGTTTGCGGGGACTCCAGGGGGAGAACTCCAGCCGTTTTGATTTCCAACTCATCAACGGGGACAAAAACCCCTGAAGTTCGAGCCTTTTATATTCCCATTTCGACTGCGATATTTCCTCTAGTTAAAAGCATCGACCGGCTATCAGAATCTGCCACTACACCAAAAGGAGTGAGCCCACACTCAATTGTGGGCAGATACGAAGTTTGACACCGGCCTAGACAACTTTCTCGCCTTATAGACTTGCTGCATCAATCCCAGCAGACCCTCGCCTGTCAGCATACACTTGCTCCAGTCATAGAGCAAGCTACAGAATGGGACCAACGAGCGCAATGGCCAGCACTCCTTCAAGGATCAGCCAGGAGGTGGTTGAAAACCTTCCTCCAGGTCAACACCCTTGTGGGAGCCACTTCGAAGATAACGGGAGAGTTGACTCCATCGCTAAAAGATGCTATCATAATGACTGAGCCAGAGAGCGAGCCTACACTAGTGGTCAGCATGTTTTGGAGCTACTGGTTGGGATGTATCCATGCCGCAGATATAAGTGATATGAGATTTTTCGGCGGAGCAGTGACGGAAACAGGTCAAATATTTGAACATTTGGGAATCATCCCTACAGATACAGATGATTCTGTTCCCAGGATACCAGGGCAGTACCTAAAGTCCGTCCATAACACCAGGCGTACTTTCTTGGGCACCTATAAGAAACTACAGTGTAATCGAAACGTGTTGCCCAAAGTCATCCACCTCTATGCCTACCCAATACCTATCTACTGGGATCAACCGCAGCATCCAAAACGCCTACAAAGGCGGATTTTTCAATGGTTCTTCACTCAACGAAGAAAAATTCTTGTCATATCTTAAGAAATGTGACAAATTTGTCAATATTCTTGCGGTTTCCATTCTTACCACGTGTGGTATCTTATCTAAATCGATGACCGACATAGCTGGGTCAGCTAGTATTATCTCCGTTGTTGAAAGCTCGTTTACTGCCATTTACGCAGTCATCGCCTAATGACAGACCTGAGTTGCAAACATAGGTCGGCCTGCGAGGATATTAATCTTCTGTCTGCCTGGGAAGTCTCCAGAAGCCTGGACCCGTTAAGCAACCAGATATCATGAACGCCCTAACTACGAGTTGGATCCTGCTATGCTATGGATAATGCTTATTCTTCAATACCAAATTTACCCTATCTCGGACAAACGTATGCGCAAATATAAGGGAGAATGAGGAATATAACTTCAACCTGCTGGCCATTACTGTGGGTTTGCTCTTTTGGCTCAGTATAAAATCATGACACTGCAATCCTTCAAAACATTAGGCAAGACTATGAGCAGCCATACCATTTGAACCTGCAACTTCAGCCCTATTGATGTACTGTGAATTTAAATATACCCTTGTGATATGTATAATTTTGCCGTGGGCTTTTGGACTTTTGATGGATATAGCCAATTCCCCCTGGATAATGGGCCTGGTCTATTGACCGTACATGATTGACCATTTGAACACTGGCCCTATCACCATAAAGGACCGTACGATCCTGTCACGAGGGAGAAATAGAGAGATATGCCTACTTTCTCTAGGCTTGTCCCCATATATAAAGATACCTGTTACTCTGGGAGTGATACCGGGTTAGGTCAATATAACTATTCAGTTGACAACAGTCGCTTGGCCCAGTTGAAGCAGCTCACATTATGTTCCTCCAAGTGTACTCTGGCTTGACTCGAATAAATACCTACTTTTACCACCACTGGAAGGCCTGTCTGATACTTCTCTTTCTTTGTTCAATTCATCTTCTCTTAATATCACCCCTCGGATCGAGATCACTCCCCTGTCAAAAGAAATATCCTCCAGCAGTTTGGCAAATACATGGTTATGAGTAACAGTAGGTTTGATACAAGAGTATTGATCTTTTAGTCTACAGGAGAACCTTCAATTTGATATTTAGGAGTTGGAAATATTGAAACATTTAGCTCCAAAAAGAGAGCTCCTCAGTTTGCTATCCAGTGTTGACAGTGTTAACTGGTTGCTGATATCCGTAGATTGAGCCGGCTTGATACCTCGCTATCTACATAGCTGGCGGCCTGTAGCTCAGGGGCGCATATGTACATATAGCTGCCTAGAAACGAGCCCTCACTGCTGCCGGCTATCAGGGGGTCTTCTGGAACACAAAGACCGAGTTTTGATTGCATCTTTTCTTCTCGAGCAGCAGCAGCCCTGCCGCCCGGGAGACAGCCTGGACTTGGTCCTCCTCGTGCAGACGCATGCGGTGTTTGACGGTGCTGCTCTCGACCACGGCCTCGTCCGCGTCCTTTACGGCACGCACTCTCGTGTCCATCACGCAGGCGTTGCCGACCATCGCCAACCCAAGCGTCTCCATCCTGTATGTGATCCCGGGCCACTGAATGCTTTTCAATTCTGCAGTCCGGAACTCGACTGGCATCTCAGAGAGCATATCATCCTGGCTCGCAGGCATCTCCTGGCCGTGCGGAACAAAGAATTGGTCCGCAAAATCGACATAGGCGCGGCCGCTCCCCGGAGTCAGCACGCGGGAAACCTGGCCGAAGAACTTCTCGAGGTCGCCGTCGCCTGTCAGGTGGACTATGCTGCCGTATGTGAAGATGAGCATATCGGCCGTGGTTTTCTGGTCCGCCAGCGCGGGCAGCTCGTCGAGTGCCAGCGCAGAACCGAGAGACCAAGTGACGGGGGCGATGCCGGGGTGTTTCGAGGCCCCTCTGGCAGCATAGTCGAGCATGTGCTGTTCGATGTCCATGCCGATGAACTGGGCGGACCCGGGGGGTATCTCGAACGACTCGGCCACCGCTTTGTCGAGCAGCCCAAGGATCGCACGACCGCCGCCGGTGCCGATGTCGACGAAGGTGAACTGGCGGCCGTCTCGCGGGTGCTTGGAGAACAGCTCGACAAATGCCGGCCAGTAGACGAGCTCGACGTCCTCCAGGCCCAGGCCATGGGCGTAGTGCAGCTCGTAGAATTCGGCCATGTAGGGCGAGCTATACAGCGTTGTGTTCTGTTCCCCTGAATCCATGGTGTGGATGTTAGACATAACTAACTAGAGGCACTCTCTGGTTGTATTCTGCACGCAACTGATATGCCGATGCCTCTTCGGAGAGGAAATGCGTGTTTAACAGAGCATAGGGAGCTTCGCAGCATCTTAATCTTGAATACAGAGCAATTGTTCTATGCACCGGCTACGTCACCTAACCAGCCCCTGACCGCATGGCACTCTATCTACGGAGCATTTGCAGCCCGAATGCAGATAAGTTGTTATTTCTATAAAGACCCGCAGTTACCTAGTTATTTATACGATTTAAGTTAACTAACTAGTTAAGTAGTTAACAAGTTACTCCGTAACTAGCGAGTCAAGGAGTTACACATACGAAGAATACGGAGGATGCAGATGCAGCTCAATTTTGAATCAAAGATGGACGGCCAATCGCAACCACGAGTTAACTAACTCGGAAGTTAACTAGTTAACTAGTTAACGAGCTATCAGAGCTGCAAATTTCCCGGGGATGAAAAAAAAATGTCTATCTTCAGCGGGAGATGTATCGAATATACTTATGCTTGGATACAAGGGCCCTCCCCTGCCTATAATTATCGAGGATACGCAAAATAACAATTCCTTAACTAAACTGCATGCAGGGCTTGGACGGCGCAAGAATAACTAGCAGTCCCTGGGAAGAGTGCCGCACCGCGGTTGGTCAGTTAGGGCAGCAAGACAGTCATTGAGGGCAAGGCAAAGACCAGCCCATTCACGCCGATTTTGAGAAGGTTCTTGTTCTCCGGTTTGCCGTCTGTCAGGGCTTCGCAGCTCTTCAGCTCCGTGACGTCCCAGTTGGCCCAGACGAACCGGCCATGCAGGAAGGATGCGGCAGGCGATGCAGCCCAGACAATGTAATTCTCAGGAAGGCTTGCTAAAATGTTTTACAAGCAATAGTCAATTAGTGGAGATGGACTCGGGCAGTTAACCATAACGCAAATGGTAACTAGTTAGATGTGCAGGAGTCAAGTTGAACTCACGGTCATCCCACGAGGGCCAGGAGTCCTTTTCACACAACTTTTGGACTCCTTCTGTGTACACATCTCCTGGATGGACATTGAGAATCTGGAGCTGCTCGACGGGGACCTCGGTCGCCAGATGTTGGACCATGGAAGTGAATGCAATCTTCGTGCTGGCATAGGACCCGAACCCAACGCTTGCGTCGTGGTCATGGGTTAGGCGCGACGATATATTGATCAGGACCCTCTATAACTGAGCATCAGCTGTGCTCCAAGCAGGGCAGGGCAGGGCAGGGCAGGGCAGGGCAAACCGCCTTATGGATAGACGCTCTAATTCAGGTAGTTATCAGACGGCGTCAACTCACCTTTCTTCCGCTGAAATCGGCAGTCTTCCCCTGCTGCACAAACCGCTGCACCATGTCCAGATTTCCACGAACATTTATCTCAAAGGCCCTCCATGCCAGCTGCAAAGGGACGGTGTCTAGAGTGGCTTCGGTGCCAGGATCGCCAGCATTCACAATCATCACATCAACAGCAATGGACTTTCGGTTCAGGTCCTCCCATACTTGGGCCACGCGGATTGCATCGCCGATGTCGCACGCATATGTTATTAATTCGCCCTGGAAAGATGGGTTCTGTGCCCGTAGCCGCTCGCAGGCTGAGGCCAAAGAATCTCGCTGGCGGCCCAAAAGGATGATTCTGGCCGCAGATGCCTTTGCGAAGCCTTGCAGGGCCGCGAAGCCGATGCCATAGGATGCCCCCGTAATCAGGATGGTCCGGCCTGCCTGGGAGAGCTCCGGCTGGCTTGCATCAATGGCCGGATAGACCGAGCTGTGCTGAGTGAAAGTGAAAGCGGCCATTATATCTTGTTGCTATCCAAATATCCTTTGGCCGAAGATTGGGCTTGTTGGTTAACTAGTTAACTGCCGCCTCCCTGTTGTTGTTGTTGTTCTGGATCCTTTTATATATTAATTAAATACGGGGTACAACTTCAGCAACAAAAGAACAGAAGAATCTCCGATATGATATCTTTTCATACGGTAATATTATGCTTGCTTTTTCATCATCGTGTACTCACTTAATACCAGGTGGAGGCGGATGCAGGGCCCAATTATGAGTTTGAGGCGGTCGTTTTAATCCCCCCCTTGGGCATACCAAAAGCCACTCTATCAGCTCACTGCACACGCCGATCCATGTAATATGCATGCCAACGGTATAAAAGGAATGTACCTGTATATTTCTGTCCCCCCGCATCGAGCATCTGTGCTATACATACCCATGGCTGCTACATCCCCTACTATCCTGGCTCTGGCCTGGGCAGCAACACTCGCTCATTTCACCGGGTCTGATGAAGTCAGCTTTGACCTGACAGGCTCAGAAGATTACTCGGTGAGCAAGCCGATACAGCTCCGGTTACCATATAACGGGACTGTCCAGGCAGCCCTCGGAACTGTCGAACAAATCATTCGTTCAGCTGCAGATACCAAGAGTGATGGCCAGCAAACACTGCTGGCGATTCATCACCAGGGACCACAGCCAGACCATCTCAGCAGTTGGTCTGACAGATCTAAGCAGGCCGTCGTGCTTTGCGACTTGACATCAAAGGATGGGCTTGCCATTCAAGGTTGGGCTGAAGATGCGTGGACATGCACCCAGATGGTCAGCCAGATGAGCCATCTTGTGGGCTTGATCAAACAGGGGCCTGGAGACGCCCCTGTAACCGCAATCACATCCGGCATTCGTTTGGAAGACCTACGTCGGATCCGGGGGTGGAACAGCAACGAGCTCGTCCGCCATGATATATGTATACATGAACAAATCAGGCAGCAGAGCGAATCTCGCGGGGAGGAGATAGCCGTGTGTGCTTGGGACGGCTCTTTTACCTACAACGAACTTGAGCGGCTTAGCACACAATACGCTGCCCGTCTCCAGGCCCAGGGAGTAGAGACTGAGACATGCGTCCCTCTCTGTTTCACGAAGTCTCGATGGGCAAATGTAGCAGTCCTGGCCGTACTCAAGGCGGGTGGTGCCTTCGTTCTGCTCGACCCGGCTCACCCCCCAAGCAGACTGCAAACCATATGCCATGATGTTGGTGCCAAATTGGTTATATCCTCTCCGCGAGATGCTCATATCTCACGCTCTTTGAACCTGCCTATCCTCGAGATTGGTCCGGATACCCCAGCTACTGATATAGAACTGAAGCCCGTCATCGTGCAACCGCACAATGCAGCATACGTCTGCTTTACCTCCGGGTCAACAGGCAGCCCCAAAGGTGCCATAATTGAGCATAGAATGGTCAGCACGGTGGCCGCGTCTTGGGGTGTTTTTCTAGACTCTCGATCGCGAGTCTTTCAGTTCTCCGCATACGCCTTTGACGTTGCTACTTTTGACGCCCTGGCTGCATTGATGTATGGAGGATGTGTCTGTGTGCCTTCAGAGGCCAGTCGACGCGATGATATTGCCGGAGCTTTTGCGGCACTTCAGGCTAATGTTCTTTTCACAACGCCGTCTGTCCTGCAGACGCTTTCACCTGCAGACATGCCGGGACTAGAAATTGCTCTGATAGGGGGCGAGACCCCGGTCAAGGCGCTTCTCGACCAATGGATACCATTTGTCAAGGTATTTAACGTCTATGGACCGGCTGAGTGTGCTGTGGGAGTTGCCAACCATGGGCCACTAGCCATACCTTATAACCCGCGGGCATTCAATCGAAAAATGGGCTGCCATATATGGCTCGCTGATATCCGAAGCGCTGACCAGCTTGCACCTGTTGGAGCAGTCGGAGAGATTGTCATTGAGGGTCCCACTGTTGCTCGGGGGTATATCAACGTCACCGGAGCCAAGGCAGCCGCATTCATACCCTTCTGCCCATGGGTGCCAGATTCGCAGGAGCGCCATAGAGCCTATCGGACGGGTGACCATGGCCGTTATATTGATTCAGATGGTTCTATTGAGTTCATTGGCCGCAAAGACACCCAGGTCAAAATTCGTGGTCAGCGAGTGGAATTGAGCGATGTCGAGCATCACCTTCGCAGGCTGTACCCCGGGGTGCACCATGTGGTTGCTGAAGTGGCCATTCCTGCTGCAAGGAAAGGGGCTCACCCCCTTTTAGCTGCGCTCGTTAATGAAAATAATACAAATGAGAGAAGTAGCAATGAGAATGGGATCACAGACAACTCCTCACTGTTACTTCCCCCCTGTGCCCCTTTTATTCTTGACTGGCTAGATCGAGTGCGTCCCGCAATGCAGGCCTCGCTGCCTTCATATATGGTCCCTACCTTGGCCCTGCCAATTTCTCGCATGCCATTAACTCGGACGGGGAAGACAGACCGTCGTCAGCTGCGAGCGATTGTGGAGCAACTTCCAATGGCTGACTTCGAGTCGTATAGCACCGGGTCAGGGGTAACAGGACGTGTTAAGCAGCAACCCGACTCGGACATGGGACGCTCCATCCAGGCAGCAGTCGCCGAAATTCTTAGCCTTCAGCCACAGCTTATCGGTATGGAGGATGATTTCATACAGCTCGGAGGGGATTCTATTACAGCAATGAAGTTGGCAGCTCTCCTTCGACAGAGTCAAATCTCTCTATCCGTGGTAGATATTATCCAATACCCAGCCCTTACTGCTATGGCGGAACGTGCGGTCTATTTCACGAATGGCTCCTCAGATAATAGACCAGAAGCAGCTCCGTTATTTACTATGTTCCCCGGCACCTCAGCTGAAATAGCGTCAAAGCTAGGTGTTATGGAGACTGATATTCTTGATATCCTTCCGGCCACCGAACAGCAACTTATTATGCTTGCGTTTCCTCCACAGTATGAGATTATCCATATTCCTGGACCGGTCGATGCTAGTAGACTGGAAAGTGCATGCAATAGCGTGGTTTGCCGACACGAGATTCTTCGTACCGTGTTCGTCGATTATTGCAATTCTGTCTTCCAAGCAATCCTAGGGAAAGTGGCCACCACTTTTAAACATCATGAATGCACTCCTGGAGATCTCAAGGAGTTTCAATCTCGCCTGCTCAAGGAAGATTCCGATCAGTTCATGCCATGGAATGTGCCTTCTATCTGTTTCTTTCTCCTGTCCCAAGATCTCCAACGATACACGCTCATTGTGCGATTAAACCACGCTGTATACGATGCACAATCACTACCAATTATTCTTCAGGATATTGAAAATATCTACAGTGGACAATCGCTTTCTCCGCCTGTTCCATTCTCGCCGTGGGCTTATAAGTTTTTAACGTCGGCAACATCGGAAACCTATGAGTTCTGGAAGACTCTGCTTGAAGGTTCCTCGATGACCTATGTAGGTGATCCATTCGCCGACATGGAAGCAGGGAAAGAGACATTCGTTGAAGCTACGCGCAGTTTTTCAGCCCTGGAACCTCCCAAAGGAATCACTCTTGCCTCGCTGGTCAAGGCAGCCTGGTCCCTGACTCTGTCTAAACACTGTCAGAGGAGTGACGTGGTGTTTGGCCAAGTCGTCCATGGTCGAGCACATGGACTTCCAGGCGAGGAGGCAGTGGTTGGACCATGCCTCAACCTGATCCCAGTTCGTATGGACTTAAGCGCTATTGAACACGGGGAAGATTTATTACACTGCATTCAAAAACAGAATGTAGCCTCGATAGCATACGATCAAGTCCAATTTAAAGATATCATCAAAAATTCCACCAATTGGCCCAATGATACTGTTTTTGGCACACAACTTTTGCATCAGGCCGGGGGCCCCATTTGCACACTGAAATTTGGCAGTGTGCACGCTGCTTTGGACGAATACTATGCACCCCGGTTGGCCAAGGAGCTTCGTGATTTCGTTGTGATGTCCACGGTCTATGATCAAACGCATACCTTACAGATCTACGCTACCAATGCGTATCTAGATCAACAGTCTGCCGATTCAATGATGGACACCCTAGCTTTTTACGTTCGGGAGCTTGCCCGGGATCCGCGAGCGATTTCTGGTGTATATAAAAATTGAATTTTGGAATCATAGTGAGGCAGATAGTTATTGAAGCTCTCCCTTTTTTTTTTTTTTCGGCTGGAGAACAGTTTCAGGATGGGATGAGACGGCTTATCGAATGACGTGCCTTAATCTTCTCCGAGGAGATTGCCTGCTAGGGCTGACGGCTGATGGAAGAGATCAAAGATACCAAAATTCGTCTGTCCCAGACTACCATTAGTTCTATGACAACTCACATACTGTCGTTAACTATCTATACAAGGGCCCCTGTAGCTAGTGTAGTCAGCGGGTCTATACGAAAGACAAGTTTTTGAAGCATGAAGTGTTACGGGGTAACTGGCTACTTACAGAGTACGTTTTTGATAGTTTGTTACTCCGTATCAAACTCCATAATGTACGGGGTAATTTCAAAGCATAGCTAACTACCGAAGGGAAATAACTTGGAAGCCGATGCTCCGCTGTTCCAGCCAGCCTCATTTTGATGGGGAGATCTCGAAATGATCGGCATTTGGGGATGCTCCACTGCAATCGGAGCCAGGGCTTTTTCGTATTATTGAAGCCTGGAACCATTTAGCTATTTTGAAAGATACGGTATTGATCGGTGTGCTGGCATTTTGGGGATCGATCTATTTTGCAACCATATCCACCCCTTTTCCTTACGAGTTTGCCAGCTCTTTCACGCGGACCCGTAGTGGCTCTCCCTGCCACACACCGTACTCGAGATGATCGTGAGGATCGACATTATCCGGCTGAGCTTCCAGGTCAAAGCTCCACAGCAGACGGGCAATGACCAGCCGAAGATTTACCTTGGCCAGGCTGTCCAAGTTAACGAGCTGCACTGAGTAGTGACCTGGGCTGCGTGCTGCGCATGGGAAATATTTGCACTTACTTGATACCAATGCAGCTCCGCTGCCCGATCGAAAATGGCGTGCAGACGTCACGGTGATCCGACTCAAATGCAGGCTCTCCCAGCCATCTCTCGGGGATGAACTTCTCTGGGTCTCGCCAGTATCGAGGGCTGCGATATGCTGCTAGGGGCGCCACGGATACCCAGGTCTTACACAAGCGAGTCAGCGTCATCACAACAATAACAAAAGAGCTTGCCAATGCCTTAGCTAGAAACAGATCGGCATGGACACGTACCTCGCCTGGTAGCCACTGGCCGTCAATCGCAGCACCGCTCCGAGGGACAACTCGGTGTAGGCCCACGGGGACTGGCGGGTGGATTCGCATGGTCTCTTGAATTACTGCTCGAAGATACTTGAGATTGGCAACCGAAGAAACAGAGATTTCCTCCTCAGCCTGGAAAGTCTCCCGGATCTCATCAACTAGCTTTCGGTAGCTTTCTGGGTTATGTGTCAAGTAATATGTCATCGAGGTCATTGTTGCTGCAGTTGTGTCTCCTCCTGCAGTAACCAGAATATTCACATTATCTAGTAGTTCGGCTTCCGACATCCCCTTAAGAATGAAAGAGGCAAAGTCTGCCCGGCCGATGGAGTCCCCCTTCTGCCGCTCCAGGAGCGTCTTTCCAGCAAACTCCATGTGCGTATCGTAGGGTTCGCTGATCGCCTTTGGGATGAAAAGCTCGAGTAGTCGATGGTATGGCCGTAGCCGATGAGCTGCCTGGACATATTGTGAATGTTTTATTGCCCCAAATATAACCGTCACCCAGGGGTGATAATCGCCTTGATCCAGGGAACCCACGGTTGTACCAAAGGATAACCGGCTGAGGATGTCAAAGACGAAAAAATTGTACCATGCTTGGATGTTGACGACCCCGTTTGCATCCGGATAACAAGCCTTGCCAGACCGCTCGCGCATCCCATCAATGAATTTCGTTACGTACTCCTGGATGACTGGCTCCTGTTCTCGGATCGCAGCTTCTGAGAAAGCCGGTGCCATCATCTTGCGATAACGTACATGTTCACGATGACGAGCGAAGAAGATGTTATGTATCTCTCCAGAGCCCTGTAGCCAGACGACCGGGTTCTTCTCAAAAACGGTCTCCTCCGTTGGCCGGCCACCAAAGATGGTTCGGTTGGCTGATGCGCTGGTGTAGGAAATTTCGCGGGGGCCAACTCGCACGATATCACCGTATTTTTCGTGTAGCTTGGCGATATATTTGGCATTATCGCCCTTGATCATATGGTAAACGTAAGGGAGCTGGGTAGCAGCATCGAGGATGGGCCCGGGGTATTTGCGTAGAGGATGGAGGAAGACATTGTAAACTGCGAGAAGGATATGGCACACGATCCACTGGACGAGCAGTTAGCAGGAAGAACTCTTGAAGGTGGTATGGGGGGACCCTAACCAGTCCAGCTGTTAGACCAAGGAGCTCAAAAGGAGACATTTTGAAGAGTCGTGCGGTGGACGAAGGGGTAAAGGGAAGAATGCAGAAAATGAATAGCTATTTATAAGGATAGAACATCCTGGTTTGGAGTGCATGATGATTTAAGTGCATGATGACTTTCTCCTCCAGCGTGGTTTTGTAACTGCCCTTCGAATTTGCCTATTGGCTGCTGTATTGAGAACCCGATATCATAAAGAGACAGCAATAATGTATTCCATTATCTGCTAGGGTACTCCGTATATATGTGCAAAATGCACCTCATTACGTACGTCAATTATTTTTATACTCCGCAATTGAACAGAATGATCAATGTGACCAGCTGTATCTAGCTTATAGAGTATACCCGGAAAACGAGGTAACAACTAACAAATCATTCTTTACAGCATCTTTGCCTTATACAAAATGCGATTTGAACCAGTCCTTTGCAGTCATCAATTCCCGCTGATCTTCTGGCCGACCCAATGCTGTAGCTGTTGCGCGTTTTAATTCTGAGGCCGTCTCCCTATTCGAGGGCTCCGGACCAAAGTAACGGCCACCAGTGATTTGTGTAAACCCGAACATGAGCTTGACATCCTCTAGCTCGTGGACTCCATGGGTTTCAAAGGCTTCCCAGGAAGGGAGAATTGGCTGGAATCGAGTCTTTTTACCGGTTACTGTTAAACGGTTAATATGCATATCACACATATTATCAATAGTAATTTCACTCACGGTCTGAAAAGTTGGCCACCAGCTCGTCGAAGCCAAGCATGTCACTCATAGCTTGAACAACATGGCCATTCCACCGGACTGGATCCAAAAAGATACCCTGAACAATGTCTCCGTAATCATCGGTAATGCTCAAAAACGGCACCTTGTTATCTCCTCCCCAGTTAGGCACACGATACGTGAGGTAACCTTCGTCATCAGGAAAATGGGGGAATCCACCGAACACTGGCGCAACCTCCTTCACTAAAAAGTTTTCCAAGTACCATGCAGCATTGATAGGAGTAATGGTCGAGAATTTTCCCAGCTGCTTTGCATATTGTTCGATTTTGTATTTCACTGCAATGATGTCTATTAACACTGAAATAATCAATTGTAAGGGGGGTTCTACTTACTATCCATAGCCTTCATTCTCACCTTGCCCTCTGTCATCTCCGTGCATGGAGGACCCGAACTGAACACAAAATGCTTCACACCAGCCTGGGCCGCTGCATCAACAATTGATTTACCTAAATCAAACTCGGTAGGGCCATCGGGGTTGCTCCATATCTTATCGTCCGAGTTTAGGTTAACATAAAACCCCCAGGCGCCCTCAAATGCCCGGAGCATTTCCTCATGGTTAAAGCCATTTGCTTGAACCACCTCGGCTCCTGCTGATGCTAACTTTTGGCTGGCCTTTGAAGAGGGATCCCGCGTAATGGCGCGGACTTTAAAGGACGGATTCTGAAGTAGAGAGCGAGCAACAGAACCTCCTTGGTTGCCAGTGGCACCAACAATAGCGATGATGCGCGACATTTTCAGGTAGTTGTGACTTTGGTTGTAACTATAACTTCCAAATAAACTGCTATTTCTCAAGAGGAAGAGCAAATTGTTTCAACGTGTCGAAAATGGACGCTTACAGATAATTTGATCCGGTACCATAGCCGATTCTTTCTCAGATTAAAACAACCCCAATTAAGCGCCCCACTTGACGTGTCAACAAAATTTTGATATCCAAATCCCTGTAACCTTTTTCTGCAGATCTAGTGGGGCCACCTCGGCAAATTTGAAATAAATTTCTGCGACGTTTAAACTCAAACTCGGAACTAGTTAAGGTTAATTAGCCTCAACGCGGTAAGTGGGTCCTTAAAGTTTTCCCCTTGTAAGATTACGGCTAGTACCGAGCAGTCGGGCCGAAATGTCCACTCGAAGTTAGGTACTCTATACCAACATCGCGCTCTAGCGACTTGCCTTGTACTATAAACAAGACCCAGCCCAACGAAGTTGCCCTTCATAGACGAGATCTGATTTTTGAGAACATTTAGGTTTTGACTGAGTCGCTCCTGTATCTTTAACACTCGGCCGAAGATCAGCTCTTGACTCTGCGTATAAGTTATGTGGAGACATAATTCTGCCCACTCACAGTATCACGCATGTTGAAAGTGGACAAAGGCACGGTACAGAGTAAACCACTTTTGCTTTGCCATGACATCAGGGTGGTGTAATTCCGGCTTTGGCCAATCCGGGATTTCTGAGGTCTAGTATGAAAGCCTGCCGATTTATATTTTGCATTCGATTTCCATGGTGGAAAGAATTTGGGGGTCTCAACACATACAAATCCCTTTCTTTACCTCCCAGCTATTTGGTGCCAGATTTGAGCCCTCTTTCTCTGCTTTGATTTTCCATTGTTGAGTTGTCTCCAACATCTTCTGTCCTTTCCAATTCAACATTGTCATTACTTTTAGGCAATATCATTAGATATAATGCCTTCCATCGCTTCAACTCCTTCCGAGGAATACGATTTCGCCGTCAGCCGGAATCAAGGCCTCGGCCAGCTCTTTTACGGCCAGGTGCGACGAAATGCTACTGCCACTGCAGTTGTTGACGTGGGGGTCTCCCTCACTTATGAACAATTGCATCTACAAGCCTCGTATATTGCTCATAGACTGCTACAAGAATCGTTCACATTCGAAGAGCCAGTGGGGATCGTCGTTCAGCATGGCGTCAACGATATCATTGCTCAATTAGCCATTATCTATGCTGGTGGGAGCTGTGTCCCAATGGATCCAACCCTTCCGGACCAACAAATACAGGGCCGGTTGCAACGGTTGAATGCTCAGTTTCTTCTGGTCGACAAAAGCAATAAAGATCGAAATCTCCCCTTCCACAAATTTGCTCTCGAAGGTCTTGTGGCTGTGGACAAAGACAAATATCCAGTTTCAACGGACTTGGAACATCGTACGCATTTGATTCATACTTCAGGGACAACCAGCGAGCCAAAGGCAGTCCAGATCGCAGCACGATCAATTTTACAGGTTGTCTTTCATGCTCCTTTTGAGCCGGTGAGGGAAAATGATGTCGTTGCACACGTCAATAATAGCAGTTTTGATGTCTCTCTTTTTGACGTGTGGGCTCCTTTACTTCGCGGTGCATCTATTGCGGTGCTAAGCAAAACGACCCTGCTGGATCTTCCAGTTATGGCAGAGCATATCGATCGCCTTGGAATTACCGTCATGGCCACCACAACTGCCTTGTTGAATCTCGCTGCCTCCACCTATCCGCGTGCCTTCTCCAAGCTACGTATTTGCTTTATTGGAGGTGAGGCTGCAAATGTTGCAGCCATCAAAACGATCTTCGAAGAGGGCCCTCCAGAGATGCTGATAAACGCCTATGGACCAACGGAGTGTTGCATCTTCTGCTTGGCTCATCAGATCGTTCCTGAAGACATTAAAGCTGGCTCTGTCAGCATTGGCAAGCCGATTGGCCATACTATTGCTTACGTAGCTGACGATACTGGTAAACCAACTGACGAAGGCGAACTCTGGATCGGGGGCGCTGGTGTTTCTCCGGGATATGTCAACCAACCCGAGAAGAACGCTTGTTCCTTCATAACGGTTGACGGGTTAGTGACAGTGTTAGGCGATCCCATTAGATTGTACCGAACAGGTGACATTGTCCGACGTCGACCAGACGGACAGATTGATTACGTCGGACGTTCTGATCATCAGGTCAAGATCCGAGGATTCCGGGTTGAATTGGGCTCGGTCGAAACGGGGCTACTGAAAACCGGCTTCTTCTCCGAAGCCGTGGCGATGAGGATTGAACCACCCCAGGATGGGGCCGGTTCAATACTAGTCGCATATGCCGTACCCGTGGACAATTCTAAGCCTGTAGAAGTTGAAGAGGCATTAGAAGTCCTGCGGACGATTCTTCCGGATTATATGATTCCTCAGCTGCAATTGATCGCCAGTATGCCTCTAAATAGCCACGCCAAAGTGGACAGAAAGGGGTTAACGGAGCAGTACTGCAAGCGATGGAAGATGAATTCACTATCCAAACCGAAAGATGGGCCCAAGAACACCCGTTCAGCACTCGCTGATCTTTGGGCTCTCATTCTCGCATCTCCTGCTGATTCATTCCGGGATGAAGATAATTTTTTCAGCCATGGCGGCACATCTCTCCAAGCATCGTTGCTGATCAGCCAGATCCGTCGCACTTTTGGCTCCGAAGTGTCTCTGCTGACTCTCTATGATAATCCAACCCTGGAAGCCCTCACATCAATCATCCAAGAGCGCCAGAACGGCCGGTTCGAGACTGTTCGTAACGAAAGTGACTTGTGGGTAGCTGATACGAAGATTGCGGATGGCCTCTCTTGCACGGCTGGGCCGGCAATCGACTGGACTCGTGACACTGAAGGTCGTATCTTCCTAACTGGAGCCACAGGATTCGTGGGAGCCTTCATGTTGGCAGATTTGCTACGCATGCCCCATGTCCGTCAGATCGGATGTTTGGTACGTGCAAAAGACGCAACGGTCGGTCTACAGCGTCTGCGCACCGCAATGACCAAGTATGATCTCTGGGAGGACAAGTTCTCCGATAAGCTGTTAGCTCTGCCTGGTACACTGGAGGATGACTTCTTAGGCATGGGACCTGATCGGTTCGAGGAGATTGCCAATTGGGCCAGCGTAGTATTCCATCTAGGAGCTCGCGTCAATTATACCCAGCCATACTCTCTGCATCGCCCTGCCAACACGTTGGGTACCTTGAACGTCTTGAAACTGGCATTTAAAGGGCGGACAAAAGCAGTACACTATGTGTCCAGCATCTCATGCTTCGGACCAACTGGCTTTGTGACTGGTGTGAAAAGAGTACGGGAAGATGAATCCTTACTGCCACATCTCGAAGCCCTCCCATATGACCATGGCTATGCCCAAAGCCAGTGGGTCGCAGAACAGCTCTTGCGCCGACTTATCGATCGTGGATTCCCTATTGCCGTTTATCGACCAGGATTCATTACTGGTCATAGCCGAACGGGTGCCTGCAATCCAGATGATTTCTTTAGCCGGTTGATTCATGCGTGCCAGGAGATGAATTGCTACCCACAGTTGCCGAACCAGCGCAAAGAATTCGTCCCCGTTGACTACGTTAACTCTGTAATCTTACATATTGCCTCTTCGCGGTCATCGCTAGGCCATGCATATCACATTGTTCCCCCTACCAGGGACACCTCCATTGATATGGATGATTCAATGGACATGGTCGGCGAATGCGGCAGTGGTCCGATGCATGGAGTCTCGTATACAGAGTGGGTTAAGCGATTGTCAGCAAATCCACCCGAGCGTCTGCAGCCACTGGAGCCTATGCTGGCAGAAATAGTAAAGAACGGCTTGACCCGATGGGAGCTCTACGAAAACATGCCCGTCTACGAGACAACAAACACCATGGAGGCCCTTGCAAATTACCCCGGTGGTCTTGAGTTTCCGGTTCTAGACAAGGACCTGATGAAGAGATATTTGAATCATCTCCAAGTGAAAATGGAACAATGAGTGAAATACGGGGCTAATGGACAAGAAAGTGATATGGCTGAATCTGGACTTCACCTGGGGTTAAATCTTTTTTGATGTAATTGAAGGGGCCTTGGACGAATTCATGTCAGTATTCATTGTATATTTCCTAAGTATCTGTTATATAACTCTGGTAGATATCTCAGGACACTTGGTATAGATATTTCAATTTTCTATTTCCACAACCATAGGAACATGTACACTATATTATAAGTTGCTACTGAAGCTCGAATACGGCTATACAGATGCTACTTATTCCTTATTGTTGATAATGGGCTAGTTAACTACTTATTCCACAATAAATTCCAGGATAGTCACCACGCTTCCATCTGGACATTTATTTCCTTTGAGTTTC
Organism: Trichophyton mentagrophytes; assembly: GCA_003664465.1. Taxonomy (NCBI): domain Eukaryota; kingdom Fungi; phylum Ascomycota; class Eurotiomycetes; order Onygenales; family Arthrodermataceae; genus Trichophyton; species Trichophyton mentagrophytes. The sequence goes on from QQSR01000002.1 coordinate 227,891, forward strand.
AGCCTCTCATCTACGCTGCTCAAAATCTTTGCATAATCCTGGGCCGTTCGCTCTCTTCCGGCTAATAATCCAAACATGGTCACATCCATATTGCGCACAATACGCTCAACATATAGCGGGACAGTACCCTTTTCAGGAACGACATGCTCGACAATCAGCACCCGAACACCTGGCTTCAGTACAGGCACCAAACCACCAATTATACGTTTGGCCTCCTCATCAGACCAGTTGTGCAAGATAAAGCGCAGAATATACGCATCTGCATGCATAGGCTGGGGCTGAAAGAAATCATGCTCGATGAACTCAATGGCCTGGCTGTACTGTGCAGGAAGCTGTTGACGAGAGGTGGAGACCACTTCCCCAATATCCTGAACGGTTGATTTAATGTGAGGGTAAGAGTTGACTATCGCCATGCTTACATGACCTTCTGAGCCACCAACCTAATATTTAATATAGATTAGAGTGTGGGTTTCTGATGATATCTTTTTAATACACTCACATCGACAATCGTCTTAACTTGATTCCAGTCAAATCCTCGGGCTACATGTTCACAAGAGTAGATTGAGGTGGAGTGTGTGGCAGCCATCGAATTATGGAATCTAACCTCCTCTTCCGGGTGGTCGCGGAGGAAATCCCACATAGTGCCTAACTTCTCAGCACCATTTGAAGATTTGGCGAAGGCAACGCTGAGGGGCGTCTTCGACCCATCAGTCCCTGCGGGGTTGAGCTTAATAGCTTCTACCATCTTCACCGACGCTGGGTTTGCGACATTGAGGTTTGATAGAATGCTATCAGTAGTATTTTGATCACGTACGCAAACGGATGAAGCCGAGTTATGGCTGATCTGACCGGGAGTCTTTTCGGACAGAAAACCAACGGCGATGGAATATCGAACGAGACGAGTAAACAACTGCTCGTCAACCTGGGCATACTGGGCTAGAGAGCTCAGGGAGACAGAGCCATTACGGGGGATTTGCTGAGGAACTCCAAGTTTTATCATAGTTCCGATTGTGTTGAGTTCGAAGCCCTGATTAGCACCGTCAGCTCAACCCCTCTATGTGTCTCTCTCTGGTTCACTCCATTGTATAATTTAGTTAACTAGTTACCTGCAAGCTTAGATTTCCTAGAAATTCAGATGGGCCACTAGCCAGTCGCACAATATCCAATGCAGCGGATATGAGCTCAAACCGAGCGCGAGAGCCCTCGGGGCTGAGGAGGGGAAAGGAGACGGGAAACGATTCATCGTCGAGAGAAGGTAGGCCCTTATCCTGAAGCTCTGAAGAAAGTATGCTTGCGTTCAAGGCAACTGACTTGGAAAGTTCGTCCATTCTGTTTTTGCTCTGCTAGTCACGATATTTTGTTGCTCTGTATGGAGTAGGCTCTCGTTATACACCGCGCAACAGCAGAGCCTTGAACATATAGCTCGCTACTCCGTCTTTACTCGGTCATACCAAGAAAGTTAGTTCCCCACTTGTTAGTTAAACTTTAGGATTTAAAGATAGAGTTTCCTATAAACCTTAACCTTGTTAGTTTACTCGAAACGTAAGTATGTATTGTTAAGTGGGTCTTGTATGTATTGTAATTACATGCGTTGCAAGATGTAAACATTATCATCGTGACCAGCAGTCTCGTCACTATAGTCCACCTTGCTCACTTCCACGATCTGTAATCCTGCCGCTTCGACTGCGGAAAGGAACTCAGGTTTTGTAAACCATCGCAGCGAGTGTTTGACCCGATGGATTTCAATTTCCTCGTCTTTGCCATCATCCAGCTGCTTGAAGACCTGTACATCTTCCCCACACACGCACAGTTTGCCCTGGCAATCCATCCGGTTCATCACGGTATGGTACCGAATCCCTGGAAAGTCGACACTCTGGACGTCCTCTGGCGGTGGCAATTCTTCGCTCTCAGCTCGAGCCTTCATATCCTCCCCAGGATTGAGGAGGAACCAATCGGCAAGGCCTATGCAAGCTCGTCCTGTGCCTGGCGTGAGTACTTTACTGACTTGCAGGAAAAACTGCGCTAGCTCCCCGTCCCGCTCCAAATGACACACGCTGTTGAATGCAAAGACGAGGAGGTCGATAGTTATATGCTTGTCTGATAGCGGTAAAAGGGAGGGAAGCTCGTCGAGTGTAAGAGCGTTGCCCAAAATCCAGGTAATAGGTGGAGTATTATTATTTGCCTTGGATTCCAGCTTGGCTGCCAGATCTAGCATATGCTGCGCGTTGTCAAGCCCGATCATTCGAATGTTACGAGAATCGAACGAGGCGGCTGCGGCACGCTGTAACAGACCGAGTGGCACACGGCCAGCACCAGTTCCAACGTCAAGAACTGTGAAGGGCTTGTCTGGCATCGCCTCTCTGTGTTGAGTGACTGCATTGGTGAAAAATCTCCAGTATATATCCATGTCTGGCATGCTGGGTTTGCCCCACTTGAGGTTGTAGAACTCTACCATGTAAGGCGAATCATAATAACTAGACCCCTCCTGGGCCATGGTTGCTGCAGGAGCTGATGTTGGGTTGTTGTTGGGTTAGATAAAAGAAGGGTAATGGCATTAGTTGTATGGGGAGCTATGAGGCGAGGAACTAGTTCATTATATATACTCCGTGTGCAGAAACGGAATGCAACCCCGGCTCCCCCATAGTTACTGTCCCGTTAACTCTAGGAGCAGCAGAAAGCAAACAAAGTAATAACAGCCACAAAAAGCCACAAACAGCTACCGTAATACTCCGTACGGAATACGCTGTCATATTTCCAGGCTCGGCTGAATAAAGTTTCTCAAAAATTGGTCCTCGCCTGATTTTAAACTTGCCAAAAGACCAAAATTCAGGCTTCAAGATAAGAAACTCCTATCCCCTTAATAATATAACAATACTGTTTTACGGAGTATATACTCCGTAAATACTTCGTACTTTCTCTATGCGTGGAGAATGGCCATCGCTAGAGAGCTGGAGAGTGGATCACAATAATATACAAAGTTATTATTGAACACATAATTTACACCTGCATATGGGAGTTATGCTCCAAGGCAAGCTAACGCAACACCGAATTATTCAGGCCTGATGATCAGGTCCATTATTCTCGTCATCTTCCTCTACCTTCGATGACGTACCACTCCAAAGGCCCATAGGTAACGCGCACAATGCACTAGCAATCCCGAAAAAGAGCGTCATCCCGCTCCACCCTGTCCGAATCTGCAGAGACCCTGCGGCAACTGGTCCCAACATTTGCCCACTTGCGTAAGCCATGTTGAAAAGGGCGTAAGCCTGAGCCATAGGGGGTTTTCCACCAAAGATACCAGGAGATTGGGCCTCATAATCAAAGACCACCTGGGAAACTTCAGTCATGGCAATGATCTGGACTGTCGTTATTCCGAGGCCGACAATTGCCAACAGACCGCCCATGAGAATTTTCTCGAGAATGGTATTATGCAGAATAAATCGAAGGGAAAAAAATGCCACTCCTGTCACCACGAAGGCAAGAGATCCAGGACGTCGAGCTCCAAACCGGTCCACCAGGCTCCCCATAATGGATCCAGACACCATTTCTGTGAGAGAGACAGGAAGGAAGATCAACCCGGCACCGCTCGGAGTCCAGTGGAATTTGCCCATGACAAAAAGCGGGACGGTCTATTGAAATATTAGCACGGAATTTCTGCGTTATTATAGTAAGATGTTCGGTTTCATACTGTCTCCAAGCTCGATAGAACCAAACAAAGCATCGCTGCGGAAAGTAGAGCAACGAGTAGGCGCAAAGAGCGCATGAGGAGGAGCACACTCGAATTCGGGCTATCGTTGGCACCATGGCGCTGAGTTGATAGGAGAGGCAACTCTTCATCAGTCTCCCTTTGGTTGCTTGGATTGGGATTGGCGTCGGCTGATATTCCCTGGGCATTTTGTTCTGTATTTTCTTCCCCAGACGACTCATGCTCGAGCGATTGTTTTATAACTAAGATAATTAGTAGATAGTAAGCAGAAAGAGGGAGAAGGTGATTATACCAGGCTGCTCAATCAAGGCAAATCGCAGTATGATATCTAAAATAATCAGTAGCGTGGGAAAAATAAACACTCCATAATACCCCAAAAGGTCATACGATACTCCCCCGAGCATCGGCCCAAAAAGGCCACCCATTGTCATACCAACGGTCGTATAACCCATAGCTTGTCCAATGCGTTCCTGAGGAATGTTGTCGACGAGAAGCACTAGGCCAACCACCCAAACCGCAGCACAAGAGAGACCTTGAAAGGCTCTGGCAACAACCAGCACGGCAGGTGTGCGTGCAAATGCAAATAGGATGGTCGATGAGCAGAGTGATACAAGCCCCAGGGTAAATGGAAGCTTACGCGATCTGAAGTGATCAGAGAGGTACCCGAAGAGAGCTGTTGCTAGGTTAGAGCCCATGACGTCGATATTGTATACTCTGGAGGAACGTACGAGACCCCAATAAAAGCGTAGCACCGTATGCAGCCAAAAGTACTGACACCCAAAATTGAACTGTAGCAGCTTTAGTTAGTGTCTAACTTGGATGTTGAAGAAGGGATAGGAGAATCCATACCATCCTCCTGCGCTACTCCCGCACGTGAAACCAGGGCTTTTGGAATAACAGGTATAATCTGGAATCGTTAGATAAAATCTTAGGCTGCCACCGGCGATTTATGACCTACCAAGGAATAAAGCAGGGTGTCCTATAAGCAGTCAGTTATCGTATCCCCAGAATCATTCAGTTCCCGTACAGTAAACATGGCGACAGTGATCACGAATATGATAAACGCCTCTGAAGACCGCAGCTTGAAGAGCCATGGCTCCCGTGAATTCGGGCCCATCTCTGAAGCCACTCAATTCAAGTAGTATATCAATAATTGAAGAAAAGATGGTCATAGAAGAAGAGCATCCATAGCTCCGTATATATATGCTTGCCGATCCCCCCTAGGCTTAGTAATCGGATTGGGAACGAGGCGAGGTCAGGGGTTTCAACCGAGAAAGCCGACTCCGTATCGGCCCCATAGTTAGCAAGGATTACTGCAACTGGGGCATGGAGTTGTCAGAATGGATGATGCTTATACAGAGTCTTTAACCAAGCAAAGAGCGAGGAATTGGTTTGTCAAGTTACTCGTTGACTACAGTAGGTAGTTAGTGCTACTGGTGCTTATTTTGCATACGGAGAGTACTAGTTATTGTTCTGAGTCAAAGCACTTTCGGAAGTGCAGCACACATAAATATATTTTACTATATTAGAGGGATGGCTCGTAAAGATGGGAGGTAATAATAAAAAAACTACACTGTAGTCCAGGTAGTTAAGTTACCTATGCTTCTCCCCGAAGAAAGAGTCCAGGGTAGGCAGCGGGTGGCTGCAGACTCTCTGTTTCTCTGGTCCAAGAGGCGGAGTGATGATAATGGCAGTTGAACTGCAGCTTCATGTAGTTTGCTTTTCTAGAAAGGGGAGTAATTCCTGGCTTTAATGCAAGAACCAGGCAATGGCCCGCCTGCAGAGATTAATATGAGTGGTTGATCACTCTTTCTTTCTGCCTTCTCCTTCATTATCCCCTGGCATCTTGCAGTACATATGCCTCTAGTTTACCATGTATCATGGACTATTGCAGCTCTTTGATGCAGAGTGGCAAGCAAAACTGGTCCTAAAGGACTCAGGTGATATATAAAGCATCACTTGGAAGCAGCGCCATGGGATAGAGCTTCTTCTATCTCAGCAGTATTCTGGACGAATCTGCCTAGCTCAAAGAACAAAAGCGAGTTCCTCTCCCTTGCTTCATCAGCTTGTCTTGCTGTCTATTGAATCGCTAAGATTGATTTTGTTAATTATACGGCTGACCAGGCGAGAATCCCATCGTGAAGGCGATGGCACAAACGAGCCAGCGTTCGGCTCAAGAGAAGCCGGTAGTCATTGGATTATACGGAGTTTCTGGCTCTGGGAAGACTACCCTGCTGAATCAGCTGAAGAGAACCCTCAACGACGAGCACTTCCTGTTTTATGAAGGCTCGCAGGTTATCGATGAAGTGACCCCTGGGGGCCTCGCCCAGTTCAAAGGCTGGAGCAGAGAACGACAGGTGACCTCACGGAAAGCCGCGATTGACTCGGTCCGGACGGCGTGCATCCAAAGTAAAAAGGCGGCTATTGTCTCAGGCCATTTCAGTTTCTTTGAAGAAGATGACGAGAAAGTTGGGTCCCCCGTGATTACTAAAGATGACCTAGATACATACACACACATCCTATACTTGAACGTTCAGGCTGAGGTATTATTTGAGCGCCGTGCCCGTGGTTCGACAAAGGATCGGCCTTCTATCAGCACAGAGGATCTACACAAGTGGCAGGAGATGGAGATATCACAGCTTCGTCCACTTTGTTTGGAGCATGGTATTTTGTTCATGTGTGTCGCACTCGGACTGGATTTGCAGAGCAGAGTAACGAACTTGTTACATGAGTTCCGGCTAAATAGCAGCAGCTTCAATCTAGAGCGTGCCAAAGCATGTCTGGACATCATTATTGGTGACAAACCGCCATTGATGATGCTTGTTTTGGATGCAGATGATACTGGGGCATTGTTCTGGGAAAATGTTGTTCCATCAAAGGTCAAAGGTGTCTCATTGAAGGATATTTTCAGCAGCAAACTAGGGTATTCATACGCTGCTTTCTGTCAGGCCGCATTGCTGTATGAAGAGTCAGGTGATGACCCAGAGTTTGATAGGATTTGCAGCGAGGTGGCTGCGGGGGTATCCATGTATCCTGAATTTGTTTGTCTACTCCACCGTGTGGCGGAACAAGAGCATGTTCGAGCTGTTGTCATTACATGTGGCATAAAACGTGTGTGGGAAAAGGTGTTGGAGAAAGAACGGCTGTCCGGCATTGTGAAAATAATTGGGGGTGGCCGGATCGCCGATGGCCCGGTCATTACGGGGCGTGTGAAAGGGGAGTTAGTTAGCTATTTACAAAACAAGTACCATATGAAGGTCTGGGCGTTTGGCGCCAGCCAGCTAGACATGGAAATGCTGAAGCGTGCTGACAGAGGCATCGTTGTGGTTGGGCCAGGGGCAACCAAGAGTAAGTCCATGGATGCTGCCTTGGTTGAGGCTATCGAGTGCAGCGGCGTCCGCCTGAAGCAAGTTGTTTTACCTCCTACCACACCAATGCGGCTTGATTCCAAGAGGCTTCCTTCATTGGATATTACCGGCGCGGACTTCATGGATTTTGTTCCATTTCCTTCACCGCCTTCCATTCAGCTCATTCATGCGACGGAAAAGAATGCAGCTAAATTGTTAATGACCCAAATGCGAAATGCAAATGTTGCTGGTCCGCATCTCTGCAGAGCTCATATGTCCGTGGGAAAGTACCTGGCAACTGAATTCTTGTCCGACGTTATTGGGGTTGAAGAGTATTCCATTCCACATGTTCTGGGTCATCAGACAAGTGGCCATCAGCTTTACCATGAAAGCCAGACGCTGATAGTGGCAGTAATGCGCGCAGGTGAACCCATGGCTCGTGGAGTTTGGGAGAGCTTTCCTAAGGCATCTTTCCTGCACGTGAAATCTCCAGAGGATGTTAAGCCTCACCATGTACAGGGGAAAGTAACCATCATCCTGGTTGACTCGGTGGTCAATAGTGGCAAGACGGTAGCCGAATTTCTAGGACGTATCCAAATCTTACACTCTACCGTCCGCATTGTGGTGGTTGCTGGTGTTGTTCAGGCAGAATGCATCTCCAGGCGAGCCCTCACGCAAAAGCTTCGCCACGGAGCAAATGTGACCGTTGTTGCTCTCCGGGTATCACAGAACAAGTATACAGGCAGAGGCTCTACCGACACTGGGAACCGGCTTTTCAATACGACTTGCTTGCCTTGAGCAACTCGAGTAACATGCTAAGTTATGTTTCTGCAGGAGATCTGAACAAATGTACTGGTATTGCTAGACTGAATGCCACAGATGATGAGTATCAATACTTTGAAGCTTCTTTCACTGCATAGCGTAATTTAAATGTGTTTCTTCTGGTAGAATCATGTCAAGACGGTGGTGTAGATGTCAATGTCGATGTCGATGTCGATGTTGAATGTCGCGACGTCGAGAATAACACAAAACGGCCCAAGCGCCTGCGCGGCCAATGCCTATCACGTGATGGATTAATCAACATCCCCGCTCGTCGCCTGATGCGGCTTAGCGCAAAGCCGGAAGGAAGAAGAAAAAAACGAAGGAAGAAAAGCACGAGATGAAGCAGACGACAAAAGACGACGACGACGAGGAGGAGAAGAAGAAACACGATCCACGATCAAACAACGACCCACGATCAAACAACGACCAACGGCCACTAAGCAAAAGACGTCGGTTAGGAGATCCGACATCTCGCTGATTGTCCCTTCCAAAGGATGCTGATGCATTGAAACGATGAAGTTCTTCGAGAACACTTTCAACTACGACTACTCCTTTCCGGCCGTTACGCTTGCATACTTCCTCCGGTATCCCAACCCTTACTCTCGCCATGTCCTAGCCTCGGACGTGATCGACCGGTATGTCGACCCGGTCACGCAGCGACTGCACACAACGAGGCTGCATCTGAAGAAGTCCAAGGTCCCCTCGGCCATGCTGAAGCTGCTGCCAAAGGGAATCGGTGGCGCGGACAACTCGGGCCAGAGTGTGATTCTCGAGACCAGCGTCATTGATGTCAACGAAGGATGGATGCGGACAGAGTCTCGCAATATGGAGTGGACGGGGGTTCTCAGCGTGGTTGAAAAGCAGGAATACCATCGCTGTCGTGCTGATAATGCAGATTCCTCTGCCTCTTCATCTCTGTCTACGTTATCAGGCGGCCTAGGCATTGATGATAACCTGAAAGGCGAATGTACGTCGGTGAAAACTACGGTCACATTCAAGTCTCGCCTGGGCCAGAATATGCTTAGTCGATCGAAAAAGGATACCACCGTTGACGACGAGGCTCCCAAGAAAGGGTTCTTTGCTTCCTGGTCCACTGCCGGCATTCAACGAACAATTGAGCTCATTGGAGTGAAACGGACGCGAGATGCTGTTCTTCGCAGCAAACAGGGCATGAATGTTGTCCTCGAGCGGCTTCGCAGCGGCGGCATAGTTGGTGTCGTGGAGGGCATGAGACAGGATCGAGAGGGCATCCCAGCTCACGGGGGCCCATGGAAGCAAGTCTGGCTAAACGGCACCCAAAAGGAAGGGCATTATGATGAGGAGTGATTGCTTCATGGCGCTCTCCGGCATCCGCAACATTGATACCCGGATGCGTCTTTGGACCTCCCTCTTTCCACCTCTCGTGGACCCTTCTACTGTATTATCTCCCCCATTATTTTTTGACTTAGCATGGTGTTATTCGGTGTTTACTTTTCACGGACAATCTCCCGACTCTTCTCACAGCCATATTTCATTTCCTCCTATGCGGAAAAAACTCTTTCACACCCTTCGATTATCGACTTCTGGTGTTATATCGGCGCCTGTATATGCGTTTCTTTTGACGAAATTCAGCCACGCAAAAAAAAACAAAACGAAAAAGTTGAGTTTCTGATAGGCTATTTTTCATGTACAGTAGCTTTTATTCGGATGACTACAGCATCGGTACTTAGTGTACCAAACTTGTTTTATTATGAGTGAAATTTAAACACAAAATCAAGCTGTTGACGTTATTCACGCGCCGAGATACATCCATTGCATTTCTAAGTCTCTAACTGACGTTTCTATAAAGATTCGACTCTACCGGTACTTAAACTGGAGGGGATGGAAGCCCGATTCCAACAAGAATGGCAGGCTGGTTGATATCATGATGATCATAGCTATGGCAACCGAGAGTCAGACCTATACAATCAATGAAAGGCATAGAGCATTCAAAAACCTACCTCAGGACACCAACACCGCCAGGTTCAAGCATCATGGCCAGTGGAAACTCAAGCGGGATATTCACCCATCTCTTTACAAAGGCACGCAGAAGATGACCGTGCGCAAACAAAACCACATCACACGCTTTCTCTCCGTTGATATTCGGACCCTGAATTCGACGGATCTCTTCAATTAAGCTGTCGACCCGCTCGGATACTTGTTCAGGTGACTCTCCTCCTTCACATCCGTCCTGCCAAATATTCCAATTTCTCTCCTTGTCTAATCCTCGCTCCTTTCTCATTCTTTGTATATCAGCCGAAACTAGGCCCTCATAGTCGCCATAATCCCATTCTGCCAGCCTGTCGGTTCTCGAAACTCGGCCATTCTCAGCCAATATCTTCCTATCGGCTTCTGTGATGGCGAGCTCGAAAGTCTGGTATGCTCTTTTGCGCGGGCTGACGTAGACGTGCGCGACCTTGGAGAGGTCTATCAGCCTGTTGGGCCCGATGAGGATGTTCCCTGATGCCTGAATTTGCTGCATGCCTCGCTCCGTGAGCTCGATATCTGTTTTCCCCGTGTGCTGACCATTCTTGCTCCACTCAGTCTCTCCTAGACTCCTGGTTTAATATGGGTTCTCATATCGAGAGACTGAGAGAGTGAGCGTCGGGAGGGGGCATAAATACCATGACGGCATATATATACTCGGGGAGTTCCCGCGGACTTATCAGACATCTTCAAAGCGCTTAATCCGTTGTTGACATGTGTTATATGAAGGAGGTGGCTTGAAGTAATTTCCCTGCCGACTTAGGGGGGGAAGGTGGATGGAAGGACGAGGGACTATTAGTAGCACCCGACTGTCGTCAGGATTTTATACCACAAGATCTAAACCCGTTTGATTGTTATTAGCTATACTTCCATTGTCTGAGCTTGCAAAGGATAAGTTCCTGGGTTTCAGCCGTCCCACTACAAGCTTATCGGCTTTCCGTCGGAACTGTTGTATCGACAGTAATGGCTGATCAAGCGGAAGCGGGTGAGGGTCATAGATAAGGCTACCATAAGTATGACACATACCAGTTACTAGTTGATAGAAGCCACACGACCAAAAAAAAATGATGGCCAGGTTGTCTTTGAATAGGTTTCTCCAGAATATCACTGAATAAAATAACCCAAGCCGAACAACTATATAAAATCTCCGAATGCACCGACTTGAGCTTTCGTTCGGCTTCCAACTTTATTGACGTCGCGGCAAATGATAAGCGCGGGGCTATGATCATGTGACACATCAAAACTCAGAAAAGTCAATCGGCAAGAAGCGCTTAGTTGTATGACTAAGAAGCAAGATTTAAACTAAAAAGGGAAGGTAAGATGGCGTTAGCGGCGAAATATAGCGAGGTCCCCCTGGCCCCCTTGCGAACCTTGAGACTCCGTCGGCGTCTGCGATTAACAACATCTTGAAGGCGAAAACCTCTGCAACAGCCAGCAGACAACAACTGCAATCGCTGGAAGAGCAAGCATATACTAGCCTGCAGGTCGATAAGGGAATATTTAAGCTGAACAGGATCCCAGAGACTGCGCACTGCCTGTTCGCCCCCGCCGCCTAGCTATAATGGAAAGTCGTTGAGCGATCAGTCCAACAGCTTACTACGCGCATCACCCCCACCACGTACCGAGTTCCAGTCAATGGAATCTGTTATACCCTCGGTGTAGCGGCACCAGTTTGATAGACAGCGCCATTTCCCGTTATCCGAACACATCCGTTCATATACACTCTCTGTCACCATGTCGGCCGCCTTTGACGACGAAGATCTCTCGATCTCCCTTCCTTCGTACGAACAGAGCAGGAATAGGAATCCTCATGGACACCCGAGTATACCGCAGCAAGCTCCACGGCATGGAAACGAACGGCTTGACCAGTCTCCTGCCACCGCTCGAGACATGCAACGTCTCGATCAATATACTGCTGTGAGAAATCTGGGTGAAGGAACTTTTGGAAAGGTTAAGCTTGCCACTCACAGAGCTAGCGGGCGGCCGGTAGCGCTCAAGATCATACCGAGGCGGAAGCTACAGTCGAGAGACATGGTTGGGAGGGTTGAGCGCGAGATCCAGTATCTCCAGCTCTTAAGGCACCCTCATATTATCAAACTGTAAGTCAGATTATCAGTCAGCGGCGTGATAGTACGACAGTATGCTAATGTCTGTATTTTTTTTTTATTTCCTAATAGATATACTGTGATCGCCACGAAGACGGACATTGTCATGGTTCTGGAGTATGCTGAACGGGAGTTATTTGACTATCTCGTAAAGAGAGGGAGGTGCAACGATGACGAAGCCCGCATCTTCTTCCAGCAAATTATATGCGCAGTGGAGTACTGCCATCGGCATAAAATTGTTCACCGAGATCTTAAACCCGAGAATCTACTTATCGACAAGGACAAGAATGTAAAGATTGCTGACTTCGGTCTGAGTAACATCATGACTGATGGGAACTTCTTGAAAACAAGCTGCGGTAGTCCCAACTATGCGGCTCCTGAGGTTATCTCTGGCAAGCTTTATGCTGGCCCAGAGGTTGATGTATGGAGCTGCGGAGTCATTCTTTACGTACTTCTGGTAGGGAAGCTACCCTTTGATGACGACTACATTCCATCTCTCTTCAAAAAGATATCCGCCGGAAATTTTCATATGCCGTCATATATCTCGACGGGTGCTGCCAATCTCATCAGGCACATGCTTCAAGTTCATCCCGTACATCGAATTTCCATACCCGAAATACGGCAGGATCCTTGGTTTTTAAAGGGCCTCCCAAAATACCTGCAGCCACCCGTTGAGGATTTTGTTGGCACTGGTGCAGATCCAAATAAAGCAATCGATCCACGCAAGATCGCCCCTGGGAGATCTGCTGCTATACAGGAGCGTATCCATGAGAATGCAGTTAACAAGCTTGAGCGAAGAATGGGCTATGGTAAGGATGATATTCAGGACGCTCTGAGGAAGCCTGAGCCTAGTGCAATCAAAGATGCCTTCTTTATCGTCGTCGAGAATGAGATGATGCAGATGAATTGTGAGAATCAAACCCCTGCATACGGTACTATTCATATATTTTTGCTAGTCATTGCTTTGCTAACTTTAACCCAGCCCCGACTGAGAATGAGTCTGGCCAACCATCCGCTGCTCAATTAGGGAGCGGCCCATCACCATCTTACCGGCCCGGCCAAAGTCCTAACCCTGACTCCAGCGCTCAGAGCTCTCCGCTTGCTCCGTTGACGCCGTACCAGCCACGTACTTCATCAAGCACACCCTCTCAAACTCCTTCAGCCGGGGGTGCAGAAGACACTCAACGAATAAGCCACGTCCGCATCCTACCTACCAGCCTGCCGTACGTGCACGACCAGATAATGGAGCAACGAGCCGAGAAGAGTGTACTTGGTGAAGATGAAGAGGAAGAATTATTAGCGGAAAACCGAGGTAGATCATTGCAGCCTGATGGCAAAGAATCTGAGAATGATATCAACAAAGAGCGTTCTCCCGAAGAACAGGCAGCAACTGCTCGGTCTCTTCGGCCCCATTCACGCAGCAAAGTTGATTTGGACAAGCTACAATACCAAAAACCAAGCACCACACCTGCGACAGCCCCTCCACCAAAACGTTCTCGAAAATGGCAGTTTGGAATACGTTCTAGGAACCAACCATATGAAGCAATGTTGTGTCTCTACAAGGCTATTCGGGCGGAAGGGGGTGTCTGGGAAATTCAGCCGGCCGAGCCTGGTAGGTGTTTTTTTACCTTTCTCTTTTCTTTTATGATTGGAGTATCTGCAAACGCAACAATTGCTAATATCCTTTAGAAGTAAATGATTCCGATAGTGGCAGAACTCCACAAATGACCGCTGAACTCCCACATGCCTTGCAACACAAGTACCCTGACTTGCCACCGGACTATTATATCCCCAGGGATTTATGGTTTATCCGTGCGCGGTTATTAAAGCAAGGAGTTCTCGCCCCTGGTCCGTCAAGCAGCGCTCACTCCAGTCGCAGCGATCTAGAAGAGTTCCGTCGCCGCGTGAGCCTGATAGGCGGTATATTACACCCGGAGGATAAGACGGCAGCATCGGCAGCGGCTCTCGCTACCGCAGCAGCTGCAGGTGGCACTGCACTATCGTCAGCCCACTCGTCCCACCCTGCACTGCTTTCCTACGGTGTGTGGGTTTTCATAGACATTCAGTTATATCAGATCGAGTCGAAGAACTACATGGTCGACTTTAAATGTGATGGCTATCAAAATGTCATCCAAATTGCTCATGAAAATAACACCACCACAGAATGGCGACCAATAAGCAAACGAATACGCAATAAGGAAAAAGAGGTGACGAGTCCTTATCCCTTCTTGGACGTTGCATCAGACCTTGTTGCACAATTGGCCGTTGTTAGTTGATCTATACCCTCTATATTAGCGTGTGCTTTCTTATCCAGCATCTCTCAACCCCTTCAAGCAATACTGTATCTTTATCAAATGAACATATATTTTCGCAAGCAGCCTGCACATGACACTCAGTTTGCTTTTCTGATGACGTCGATTTAAACTCATGGATACATGATTTTCCGGAGGCGAAGTGTCCAACTTTATTACTAATCTGCATCTCAACTCGCCCATAAGCGAAAACTGTGGATATCAGACTTGGTCTAGATGGGCGGAGTTGCTTATAGAGCTTTTTCTGCCCGCAAAACAAACAAAAGCCCTGTTCTATATGGAGCCATATGACGTCTGTTTAACGTGACCAGCTTCTTTTCTATCTTCTCTAGAAATGGATTTGAAATCTTTTCCTCTCTGGCTTCCTTCAACTGGCGATTAATAGCAATAATCGATCGAATACTATCATCTCAATCTTTACTTGAAGTTTGAAAGACTGGAAATTGTTCTGCTGCATTTTCCGGTATACTCTCTAGCCCCAGATTGAATAACTATCCTAAGTAGGAGACCAGCCCAAAGAATCTTCACGATGCTTGATGCAGCGAAATGGGGCAGCGCTGCCCTCCGGTTGATTCAAGTATACCACCCTCTCACATCTGTTGGTGCCAACAAGAACTCGAAACTGACATCCCTTTCTTTAGCTTGCCCTTGCGGTCATTGTTATGGCCCTGATAGGAAACATGATTGATGACGCCATACACGGTAGCTCCTCGGTGGTCAACTACAATCTATTCGTACCTGCATTCATCTTATTGTCTTTGCTCTATCTTATCCCGGCTTCCCTCAGCGACAAAATCATGCTCCATCCCATCCTCATGTTCTTTATCGACGCTCTCTGCTGTATCTTTGCCTTCTGTGGAGCTATTGCCCTTCCAGCTAGACAGCATGTGCATAGCTGTTCCAATAAGGTATGTAAAACGACAATACTCCAGTTCGCGCCCAGTCCATTTCATAATGGTCTCTAATATTAAAATAGGAATACACATCCACAAACACAGTCAGCAGCGGATCAAAGTCTGGGGAGAAGACTTGTCGTGAAGGACAAGCGGCCACTGCTTTCTTGTGGTTCTTGTGGTTTGCCTTTTTGCTGTCCACCCTATATTCCTTGTGGCGCGTCAAGCAACGCTACTCCGGGGGTGGAGGCCGCCAACGTACGTCACCCAACCGTGGACAGCCGCCAACAATGTCCCAGGTATGAGGACTGCCGCTACTTGAAACTACAACGGCGTTCCCTCCAAGTTATATCTGTCCGGAGTAAAAGATTATCTTTGGCCTTGGCCTAATACTCGGATTGGAAGGGGATTTGAATGGAAAATTTTCGGGAATATCAGGATTTCCAGGCGTCTATATATACACACTCCCCATCGTTGCCTGCTGTCGACTTTACCGAGCTAAACCTCGGTATAGTGACGTCTTGGTAACTATGGGGAAAAGCATTTGCTTTGTCCTGTCCTTTGAAGTGGGTTGTATAATTTCTAATATTTACCCTTCATTCGATCCTTTACTCTGCTGTTTCATAATGTCTGCCGTCGATTAGCATGCCCTAATCAAAATTTCTCTCTACATACACGTAAGCTTTCTCCCCGTAGAATGCAAACCCGGACAATAATATCCTTATCCTTTTTGGACGTGCCATATTTGATAATATATAGGGGCTAGTCAGCAGTAGGCCACCTTCGTTGCTTGTTAGGAAGCAGATAACCCCAATAGGCCGACTTACGCAACGGTAGTCCTCCGAATGACAATGTAAGAATGCAGAATGGAGGAAAATTTTAAGCCATCGGAGCTGGCCATCTTTGTCCAGAAAATATTCGTTCATAATATAGAAGTAAAGAAAAGCATGATATTTTCCTTGAACCGAAAACAACTAGCCCGACAAGAAGGAGCAGCACGGGATTGCCCGACCCTTCCTGGGAGAAGGAGCGCTCATTCGACTTGCCTTCCAGCCGCAACTTCCCTCTCCGGGATTCGTTGAGCACTCCCCAAACTTCCGGAAGGCGTGATCGCAGAGCCTCTCCTTCCTTATGATGGGGTTCTTTGGAAGTTCGTCATCTGGAAACTAGTTATAAATAGATATAACACAGAAGTTAATCCAAGAGTCGAAACTTCCGTATCTATGCCTCGCACCAGCCGTAATTGTCACAGCGGCATTGCTCGTATGATGGACAACTATTTAACGTTGTAAGCAGAGCTGGCCAACCCAGTAAAATACAAGGAAAAGGAGTAAAAAAGCACTTGGTAGCTGAGGGAGCCTAGAGAACAGTACTGTACTTACTAGATGGACTCCTTCTTGAAAACCACATGCCAGACTTTCTCCATCACCCACCCTACCCCAAAGCTGTCGGTAGTTCTTGTACCAGATACCCAGCTCAGCATCCTCTCATAGTCTGTTTTGGGCCTTTTCATGACCTGTTCCCGCGTCACTACAAACTGCGCACAGCACACTCCGCCAATATGCTCTGGAACACTTTCGTAAGGAACTTGAAACAGGTACATATAGATGTCCGCGAGATATAACCGTACATCCTTGTGGCGTGTGTCTTGTAGGGTGGGATCTCGTGGGTTTGCACTGGTAGGGCAGCCGGGGTCTGTAGCGCAGCGTAGGTTGACATAACCTTGGGAATCAGCAACCTGATAACGGAAGTTCTTCAGTGTTTTGCTGGTTTTGCCGCCAAAGAAGTCGTTGTGCCATTGGTTCTCGTTGGCATGGATGAATACTAGATAATCCGGTAGACTCTCATAGTAATCAACAATAAAAGTTAGGTAGGCAACGGCCTCGCGACCTTGAATCTCACGGCCGGGTGCAGCGTACGGGATTAAGAAGCCCTTTTCGGGCAGAGATTCAGTGGTGTATATAAAAGGTGTATAATCTTGACTGCGGCGCATGTAGTTGGTAAGGCGAAATTGCAATAACTAGTTTCACAGATTTGTCTCTTACAATTCCATGCAGAACTCTTGGAGCCATTGGACGTCTTCCTTTCTGGTTTTCGCCAGTATCAGCGCTTTGTGAACATCACTTGCGTTACGGGGGAAATCGAAAAAATATAGAGGTTCTGTCTCTAGATATCACAATACGGAGTATTAGATTCTTCAAACCAGCAAAATCCGTATGGGGAGAAGCATTAGTTACCGATCGGCTTTTGGGCTGATTCTTTGAACTGCCAGTAGTACAGGGAATAACCAACAACCAGTAAGGTACAGACCACAAAGGTGGACTGGACACGTTTCGATGACCAAAGTATTCGTGACATGTTGTTTGATAGGCAACAATAACAGGAAGCACTCCCTCCATCTTATATAACCGCTGACAGCAATAGTTATCGAAGCCTCTTAACGGTCTAGGGGGTCCGGCAAAGATAAAAAGAGCCTCGCGAGCGGCGGCGGAAGAAAATCTCATCACTTATATTTTCTTGATATCCATTATGAATTATTACATTTAAAGTTTTTCGGTGTCTATATAAAACTATGGCCTCCACCTCGTACATACGTTTGGGTAGATATAAGTACCTGCACAGCGAGATATACTTTTAAATGACAACTCCGGAGTAACAGCCGTATCAAACGTCAGTATCCAGGGCAAACAAGGGCTCATCCCAAGTTTAATTAGAACAAGAGCAACGCAGACGGAGTGAGTTGAATGAGAGCGCTGGACGACAGGGATGACAGGAATAGACCCCTGCAAATGAAGAGTTCTGGTCATTCTTGTTGACCGTCTGAACTTGCTCTGTGTATCCGTGATCACGCCTACACCTTGAGATCCCCGCTCAATCCTTGTAAATGCATGAAACATATGGGTCCGGCGTAAAGATTATACGCCAGGGTACAAGCTTTAGCGCCATCGTTGACGTTGGTAGGGCCGCATGATGTTTCTATAGGCCAAAATTAAGCGACCCATTTATCAAACGATCGACAGTAATTATCCATTTCTTCTCCACGACACCCTCCGGGAACGTGGCCTACTGGCCCGTCATTCTCCTATACGGAGTACTCTGCTCCTCCCGGAGGAAAACGGGTTGGGTTTCGGTCATCGCTTCATTACCAACCATGTCGAACATTACTTTCCAACACTCGTGACTGTAGGAGAGAACAGATAACAGGGCGGGGTGAGGTGGGGGGTGGGGGTAGGTTTAAATATTCCTTTATTGGGATTTTGACACCTGATGGAGAATACAATCCTCCATTTTATGGAGCTTGAAGCCGAACTATTTAATTCTCTTTTGTTTATAAAGGATTTATCCACTTTAAAGCGTGTTCTGCTTCGTTGCTGAATGTCCAGTAAAAAGTTAACTAACAGACAGTGCAAGGGTAAGAGCGGTTACTAAAGGCCACTTTGTATAATCAGGTTTGCCAGCAGCTACTTTTATACTCTTATAACTTGAAAAAAAAAAAAAAAAAAAAAAAATGCTAGAGACTGGAATCATCTCATATAGCTCGGTGGTCTGAAGGTTTCGTGTGTTATTATTGGATTAGTTCGTGAACCTTGTTTTAACGTTCGCAGATCCGGCACGGCCCGAGAGTTTGGTTTAGCCTTGGCAACAAACTAACTTTTGAACGAGCCCTTCTCCCATTGGCTCGTTTCCCACGGAGGACCTGAAGCATGGCAGGACCATCGCAATATTTATACAGTCAGACTGACATATGTAGCCTCAATCATGGCATAGCTGGCTGTCTCGTTTATTGACTAGCTATGTATATGAACCAATACGGTTGCCAAAGTAATAACGAACGGATATAAAGTTCAATGTCGATTCTCTGTATTAATCCGATCCATATACACAAGGTAAGGGTGCTCTCGTTAACAAATGCCTCCTATAACTTGATCTCGGAAGTAAGGCGTCTCATGTATACATATAGATGGCATGGTATCTATTTTGATGTCTTGCTGTTCTAGTTGGTGGTCCATACTCTTCAAGGTGGAGAAGTTGTTCACATGTCTCAACTTGCAGCCAACATTTTATATCTTGACATAGCTGGAGACAAGGCAGCCTATGCTCGTGGCCGGTGGTCGTTACTGTAGCATTGGATATTCTACTTCAGTGCAATACTGAGCAAGTGGTCGAAAAGGCTATCTAAACGTTCCTGTTGCCATTTAGGATCCTTCACTTTTACATGAAAATCCGAGTACTTAAAGCTATCACTATGATCGGGGAAGCCATTCAGAAACTCCTGTTAGTGTTGGAATTCCACATTTCGATATAGGAATTATTAACACGCCAGCTGGCATGAGGTATGGGAAGCCATTCAATGGATTCCATTACTGTTGGAATGCAATAAACTGACGCGGGAATTAATGCGTCAACAACATGCATAACCAGAAGACGCTACCTGGAGGCCATTTAGAGCGCCTTGTTAGTGTTGGTATTTTATCCCTTTATATCACCGTTGGTGTAATACTATGCACAAGGCCGAGGGAGGCATTCCGATTGCTCTCTCACCTATAGTATGAAGCTCCCATTGATGTTGGTCACGCCCTTGACATGGGAATAAGTGCACTGCTATGCATGGGGCTGAGAAAGTAATCCGGATGGTCTTCTCACCGTTGGCTCGCCAATGTTACGTGGCAGTGCTTGCAACGTTATGCGCATGGTTAAGGAGACCATTTCTAGGAACACTGTTAGCAGGAAGAAATGGTATATAAACCTCCAAGAGTTCCCCTTCAAGTCAAGCATAGTATCATCAACATCAATCTCATCAACACTATCAGCATCACTAGCCACCCTTCTCTCTTCTCAAACACCCTGAAATCCTTCAAAATGAAGCTCAACGCAGCTGTTATCTTTGCCTCCCTTATTGCTTGTGCCTCAGCTGCACCAGCTGGCATGACCGCACCGGCTGCCACGACCGCACCTGCGCCTCAGACTCCGAATGAGAAGCCTAATGACCCTGATCTCGTCTTTGCGCTCAGCCCAGCAAATGATTGTGGAGACTCAACTTTTACCAACGGAAGTTCGCCAGCCTCCCCTCTAGTTGCTGACTGCTTGAAAATCGCTTCCAACATCGCCGGCGGGGGAACCTGGACCGTTCAAGTTGGCGGGTGGCATCAACTTGTCCAATTCGGAACCTGTGCGCTTGGCGTTAGAAATGCCGGTCCCGGCTGGCATGCTATCAAGGTTGGGAATCAGGATATCATCGACGTCATCAACACGTCCGTCCAGAAGTTCAAGTGGTTTGATAAAGTCGGCGCTTCAGGTGAGATGCCTTGCCAGATCGTGACAACCGGCTGGGGAAACACTCAGTGGAGCATTTATCATAATTGAGACAGCGAAATCAATCAACACAGGGTCAGTTGATCTCAGTTTCCCTATTTCACCATCCTAGTTGACCCGTTCCCATTGTTAATGAATAGGACAGCCACCAATATCACGTCAATTTTTGCCATCGTATCCAGCGAGATATAACGCTACTGGAAGACGGTTCTGGTGATAAGTGAGGTCCAAATGTCAGTCGGGGAGATGGAGGTGGTGGTTAATACGATTGCTGGAGGAATTGAGGAACTGGATGGAACAGGCACCCTATATTTAATACTGGGTCAAGGATATTTTTTGGTAGTGCTTGCCCTTTTTGTCAAATGTCCATGTTTAGGTACTTATAAGAATGACTCTTTGCTTCCAAATTGCTCCAAGCTGTGCGTGCAAATCATTAGGTCTTGGGTATTGGTGGATTATGCGACGATGGAAGTTCGATGGAGTTTGGTCGTTGATGCCTGCGGGTGGTTATTTTCATGACCACGTGATCTGTAAAAATGGACCAATGTTAATCCATCTCCGATAGTTTATGCGCCCGGGCGGGCGGCCCAGGGGCTGGGCGGGTACCTAATAGGTATTTACCAGAAGGTTAGGCCTTTATTACAACTATAGTCACCAAAATTATATACGAGCTTCTTTACAGTCTTGCCCTCGAAGAGATCTCAACTTTCTCTAGTATACGCAATGCGCAATGCTTTATCTCTTATCTTTCTGGTACCGAATACCATAGAGATATAAGAATTTCTAGAACGTATCAACGACTAAGGCCTGAGCCTGGCCGAGGCCAGATTTTATAGAAGTGATTTTGTAGCTCATACAGGGCCTGTTTTCTTCTTTTGATGAGTGATTTGGTCAATGAGACAAAAAGGGTAGTCACCCCTTCACCTACATGACCACGTCCTAAGGACAATGTGTCGAACTAAAAGAGAGGCAGGTCCTCAATATTGTGTAGTATTGGTATATATAGTCGCTTTGTACCATCTGTGTCAACAGCATGTATCAGGCCATCCTGTATGATGCATGGGATAATATTGTCGTCAATAGTCTGCAATTGTTGCATGGTGACTTTATGCCTTGGGATCGGTCGCTATCTATGTCCTGGAGACGATGCGTTAAACAGGAATGTTGCCGACCATATGCGATAAATTTGATATGTTATCGTATCACCCAAGACAATGTCTCGAACTTCCACGTATCCTCCGCCGCCACTGGCTGTTGGAAGAACCCCTTAGTTATATCCCCATGGATGAAAATATGATAGAACCGCCCAAGTCGTCGAGGATAGCGTCCTGCCGTGGTAGGGGGTATGCATTAGGAATAACCTTTGTGTTGAGTTTGCGCATATCCACGACGATGCGTGGCTTGTTATTCTTCCAGACGACGAAGGCAGGCGACGCGAAGAGGGACGCCGCCGCCAGAGGGACCTTCTCAATCTGTCCTCCTTGTAGCAATGGGTCCAAGACGGCGTCCATGGCGTCCCGGTCGCGAGGAGTCAGCCGGTACGCCGGACGGCACAGGCCTGAGAGATCGTCGTCCTTGAGGTGTATAGGCATCTCGATGCCGTCGTTAAAACGCCCTAACTCCGGCCTGAAGAGGTTGGCGTGCCTTCGCAAGACAGAGGAAACCTTAGCCTTGTACCAGAAGAGGCGCCGTGCGTCAACATTGTGTAATATTTCCCAGGACAATGTGTTGGGCGAAAAGAAAGGAATTTCGCCAACTGTGTATCACATAAATTGTGGTGCTATAATATTCCCCAAGGCAATGTGTTAAGCCGAAAGAGAGAGTCTCTTCCAGCTCTAAAGCGTTTATGAGGATATTCCTTTTATAACCAACTAAGGAATAGCTTCTTCGAGTCAAGCAAAAGTATTTCCATTAGCGATTTTAGGTAATGTGGTATCATCGCTTTTTAACCGCGGGGGAATATGTTGAACAAAACGAGAGGAATTCTGGCAACGGAGAAGCTATTATAACATTAACAACCACCAACGGAGGCAGGCAGTGTGTTGGGCTGAAAGAAAGAATACTGCCAATAAGCTCCCGTAATTTTATAATCCGCCTAGGGCATATTGGTTATCCAATAAAGTAACCTCGGATAAGTATTGTATAAATAAAGCCACTATGGGTGCGAGTATAGTCCATATTATCGGCTAGTACGGTATTAAGCCTGGTAGTATGCGCAGCAATGGCTCCGACACTTATCGATAGTACGCATCCTGGTAAGATCCGATATGTAGACACCGAGTATATTTGCCTTGGAGCTGAAATATGATATTTTATGAGCTCTCCGGCCTCCTGATGAGCACACCGGGCCATCGAAGATGCAAGCCTGGCTAAACGAGCGTGGACTGACCTGGCCGCGAAACGAAGGGCCATCAGCTGAGGTGCAGCTGGTTAAGCTCCGCGCGCCAGGTGCGAGCCAGCTCGCCATTTCGTAATGCAGTCAACAGGCTTCATAAGCCCATATCTCCAGCCTCAACAGGCGGAGTTGACGATGCCCTAGGGAGGTGTGCAAATTTTTCTGTACCACTCGCTTCGTCAAGGCAGGCGGGGATAGTTGGTAGGAATTAGTGGCGGGCGAAGCGTAGAGTTGCACGGGACGAATTAACCAGTGATTGCTTATATGTCAGTTAATTTGCAGGGCTAGTCTCTGCCATTGCTAACGCCATGGCAGCGAGGACGAAATTTGTAATATGTAGATGGGTATCTTGTAGCTGTAGCAACATATTAGGATATGCCAACAGCTTGGCCGAGTTAACTTAGCTTTTGCGTATGACGGCTATCGAATGAGTGAACATCTCTCGTGTATCCAACCTCGGAGTTGGTTGGTTGATAATACTCCATCCACCGCCTTGCTTCTCCGGGGAATCTCAAGCGTAGACAGGATAGAAAAGGATTGACGTGATGTTTCCCTCCAACGGTGATCTTTTACTATCATGCAGTCTCACCACCCGTGCCGTTGTAAGATTCTGGGTAGCATAATCACGGACAGGAACGTAGCACGAACGAAGGATCCACTCGGAAGCTGGCTTTGAAATCTTGCTGAAAGTGGTTGTTCGATTTGGGATTTGCGGATGAGGCCGTTGCAGCTATAGCAGCGGGGTGATCCGGAAGGAGAATCACATCACCAGTTATTGATTCTTATATGTATATCAGAAAGGACATCTTCGCTAGTTCCGATGCGAAGTAGGCGCTTTTGAGATACTTCACATATATCGAGCTAGCCATATAATTTTTTGGTTCGAAGCCTTTTGGGCTTTAGCTGACACAGGGGCTGCCGGGAAGGATTGTGGGCAAACCCGCAGTATTTTTGTGTTATTTGCAGGTATCCTTGATTAAAGAATACAGGTGCACCGTGCTATGGTTGTTTCTTGATAGAAAGGGCAGGAAAACCGCAGCGATGCAGTTAACTCAGTCTTTATGCGCCTAGCTCCGCAAAAGCATCTAGCGGCATCATAAATTAGCAATAATATCGTGTAGCAGGTTGCCTATGCCATAGATGGTAAATCCTGGTGAAACAGCGTCCTAAGCAGCAACATAGATGGATCCTCCCTCAGACAAGGTCACGATCTGGCTGCGGGAGCGTCGGGGCTAGCATTGGTTTGTCTAAAAAGCGTGAGGGTTACAAACTTGGAACGACGGACGTAAGTCACGGGTATGTTGGGGCTGCTGTAACAACCACGGGTAGTGTGGCATTGGTGATTTCTGCTCTATAGTATGACCGAGCTATGGGAGACTTGGATATTCCTATTGTAGTATTGACGTAAGTTTGACATTTGTAGTCCCCGCAAGCAGTCGCAAGAATTTGCCATACATAGGAGTCAGGTAAGTATACCCAACTGACAGGGTCAGTATGCATCACAGTATTGTCGAAAGGGGGGTATCTTACTTCCAGACTCGATGGGGGGTTGGCAGAGACGTGGTATAAAGTTAACAAGAGACACTCTTACCTGTATATGCTATGTATCACACTGGGATATAGGCGGTAAGGGCCCTGTGGACTCAAGGTATGTATTTTCGCCATGCTGGAGGAGATGGGGGAGTAAAAGGCATGATAGTTATGCTATTAAAGAAGATATACGATATCTGCAACCAGGTAGCGGGATGGTAAACAGGTAGATGGGAGGGAGATGAGAAGGAGGAAGAGGATAGTGATATGAAAGGAAGAAGAAGAATAGAAATTTTGAGGGGAGGAAGGGGTTTATATAGCTACTAAGGATCTCGGCGGTGCAAGTAGCAGGGATTAATAATATTAACTATACTCTGTCACGCTGAGATATCTAGTTCAGTGACTGTGATGGTGAGTGAGTGGTTGTCTGTCACTATCTCAGTAAAGGTAAGGGACGTTAATAATTGCAGTCACTATCTGCTACTATCCGCTGTAAGCGGCAGTAACAGGCTAGATTGACAATGATAATGACTATAATTAGGTATCTTGGGTATCTAGTATAGTGATATCACAATCAATCACTATCCCTTTCTGGCTTAGGCATCTTTATTCAATAGATGCAGTCACTACCTGCCGCTATCCGGGATGCCCAAGATAACAGAGAAGATTCACTAACCAGACTGCACAGCCGTGACTGTATGGTATATACAGGGTATAGCTATGACTAGGAGAAGAAAAGGATATTATTCATCTTCTATGTTCACTGGCTGGCCTTTGAGGTGAAGCACTGTAGGCTGCCGTGGTTACCCATAGGGTATCTGCAGTCAGGATATCTTACCACAAAGAGGCTCCCTGCTGTCTCAGTTATCTTGTCCACATGGCCTTTTTGTCTCTCTCTGCTAAGGAATAATCTTTGATATCTTGTTGCTGTTTGTTGCTCTCTTATTGCTGTCTGTTGATGTCTGTTGCCGTCTGTTGATATCTTGACGTTGCGAAATTGACGTTGAAAGAGGCTGCGGCTATTTTTAACTCTTACGTCATCATGCGGCTGAGCTGACTAATCCCTGCTATGTCGAGGTACTTCTTCCGCCCGCAAAATTTGTATGGCGCAAAAAGTACCAAAACATCGCGAGCGCGCCCGTCGGAGTCCCAAAGCGGTTTAGCGTCCCCTAAGCTGCGCCCGACGGCGGACTTCCCTTTTGGGCCAATTTCACGTGGTCTCCCGCGACTTTCTCGACTTCAACTTTCGCAACTTCGACTTTTCGTCTTCTTCTTCCTTTCTCTCCATCATCTCCAGCTTCATCTTCGGGCTTCTGCCATCTTCGCCTTGCGCCTTCGCTACTATCAGCTTCTCCCAAGTCTCGCCGACTCGGTTCGCCGGCTGCAGGGTTCGTCTTGAGACATTGCTTAGTCCGGGCGCTGCAGTGCCACGCTACAGGTTCGCAAGTCTCCCCGCGGGCTGTCCAGTTCAAGCGTTGAGCGCAGTTCGCATCAGGACCTCAGCGAGAGACCCGAAGAACACCCCGATACCTTTTCCCTACTGTATAATAATACCCAGTGAGCAGGAAACAGAGCCAATGGCTGAGCCAATGACCTTTGCTGCTCCCTACGGCTGTGTCGACGAGCGCATGGCCGACATGGTCACTCCCGATGGCCATGGATACGCCGAGCCCATGTTCAACGAGCCGGTGTTGGAGCCGTGGATGGACGGCGTCCTGGACGAGACGCTGATGATGGCCGCGCCCAGCTCGTGGGACAACTTTGACGCCCTCGACACGGCTGTCTCCCAGGCCACGGCTACTCCAAACGCCTTTGACTCCATGCTCGCCGACTGCTCTCTCCCGGCGGACAGCCAGGCCAGCAGCAACGGTGATCTTACTGTCTCTCCAGATATGCTGAACATCTCGTCGAGCCTCGCTTTCCCTGACAGCGAGATCTCGTCACTCTTGGGCAGCACCGAATTCAGCAACTCTTTCGGCACGACCTTCGACTCAACTACTACCAACAACACTTCTTTCTCGACCCAAACTACTCCAGAGCCCACTGATGGAGACAACTGCGAGCTCGTCTTTGAGCAAGTTGCATCCGCCTTCAAGGACCTCGCCCGTGCCAGAGCGGCTGCCGATCCACGACCAATCTCTCGCAAGCAGAAGCAGAGAGATGCCTCCATTGCCCTCTACCTAGAGCGTCTACGTGACACTTGCAACGAGGCTGTTGCAGCCCTCAACTCGGGTGCCGATAGTACAACCGCTATTGGCCATTCCGCTGCCTGGTTCAACCCTAACCAGGTATCCATCTCCTCCCAGCACAGCTCTTCTGGCACCAGCAGTTTCTCCACTAGCTCTCCCTCGGAGGGTTTCACGGAATTCCACTCTCAATCTCAATCGACCCGCTCTTCCGTGCCTTCCCAGTCACCCACCTTAGACCAGTCTCGACCTCAGTCCCAACAACCTTCCCCCCCAGCTCCACCCTCCGGAGGTATTGAGCTCGTCATGGATCTCAACATGAACACTGCCACCTCTCTCCCACGGAAACACCGCCCGCGGACGGAAACCCAGCGACAGCGATATCTGGCCGTCCGCAACCAAGGAGCCTGCGAAAAGCACAAGAAGCAGCACAAGAGATGCACTTGCATTGACAAGGCAATCCCACTTGTCACTACCTCTACCGCCACCACTACTGCCTCATCCTCACCCCAGGCCGGCGCTGGCGCCAGCACTGGCATCGATGCCACTATTAGCGTCCTATCCAACGCCAAGGGACGTCACTCTGTCCACAAGACATCGCCGCTTCGGCGTGTTCCTGGCGTCCGTGGCGCCCGCGATTCCCTCTCGCCGACGTCAGGAGAGGATAACTGGTCAGGATTTGGCCATGAAGGCGAAGTCCTCATCAGAAACAACAGGCCAGACGGCATGGCGAAGGGCGAGGCCGGCATGGCCTGCAGCGCGTCATACTTGCTGCAACGGCAAGGCAAACTCGATCAATGCCGCGACAGTGGCCATGATATAGGCAACTCACATGATAAGGGCGTATCTCGCCACAGAGTGGCCTCGGGCGAGCGTGTCTCTACTTTGCCCACGAACACCGGCAACGTAGGATGGTCAATCATGCCGCAGGCAGTGTTGGACGGCGATGTCAGCGTCCGCTCTCGTACTACTGGCGGCTGCGAGCCCGCACGCAACAGAGACGCAGGTGGCCATGGCTACCACGCTCAGTGCCCAGACGGCAGTGCCTCTGCTACTATGTGTCTCGGCAACCGAGACCAAGGCCGCCGTGCCATCAGCAGCGCCTCATTGCTTGTGTTCCCCGATGGAACTTGGCAATCACCGCATGGCCAGTCCGCCACGAACAGCCAGAGCCACAACGCCAATATAGGTGGTTCAAGCAATATAGGTGGCTCAAGACTAGCGCAGATATCGTCCTACCTGCACCTTCCTGACAAGAAGGACTGCTTTAAGGACAAACAGAAGCACACAGGCCTCACCAAATGGAGCAGCGGAGATTGCAACTCCTCACTGTCGACAGCCACAACAGGTGCAAGTGCTAAAACATCTAACGTCAGCAACAATTGTTGTACCAATGCAGCAGCCCAGCTTCGGCATACTTCAGACGTGGTGCTTTCCTCTACGATCATCAACTCCCAGTCTCTGAAGAACCGCAGCGCCATTTACGACGGATGTTGCGCCGGATCAATGCCCTCAGCTCTTCTTCAGCCATCGGCTTCTACTATATCGTCTGCTTACGCCGGTCTACGATGGTATATACAGGCCTACATCAACAACAGTGTGCGTTCCAACTTGAAGCGTGCCACCCCCCGCCAGCTCGAATTCGCCCTTTGGTGCTTCATATGGATAAGTATGCTAGTGCTATCGGCAATTTTCAAGGGTGCTTTGGCTTAATCTTCGAAGAGACTGCAAAAGTTTTGCATTCGCTGATGGAGCTTGAGACGGTTTCATTGATGTGGTAACCAGTTTCGCTCTCAGCTTTTCTTTCTCATGCTTGTTTGTTTTCTACGTGAAGCGTTTGTTCTGTATATCTATTCCATCTTATTCTACCTATCTGCTGTTTCCACCGTTTACGTTGAAACCTCGGGCGCTGTGACTCTTGAATCGCTGGCTTTTTTGTTTGATGCTTGCTTTAACTACATCCATCCTTGCCCCTGATAGATGCTTAGAGCTATATAATCCGAGTCTCACACTGGGATCAATCAAAAGCACGTTTATCCCTCTCATCTTTCCACGTATATACATTGTAGATCTAACTCTCCATGATACTATCCTTCCTACTCATCTTCCGCTAACTACAGACCCAAGGTCCATCTCGGGATTAAGTAATTCCTCCCGTCTACGGCGCTTTCAACGTCACATCCCTTCTTATCCTTATATAACTTAGATATTATTATCTAGTCCATATGGCTTTGTATCCTTAGACTTTTGATTATCATAGATTCGTCCTTTTTTTGGCTATCCACTGCTGTCGGGTATCAGGAGAGGACGCACTTCATGGCCAGGTGCATCCTTCTAGGCCTCACCCTCCTAGCCACTTCACTCCCACTTCTCGCAATGGGAGACGCTGCAGCCGTACCATGCATCACGTACTCAACTGTACCGGGATACTTCCTGCAAGATGATCCCGCGGTTGACCCAAAAACCTTTGACTACGTATGTACGCCCCGCTCTGTTTCAGCGACATCCCTTATAACAATGTACGTAGGCGAAGGAAGGCTTTGGGCTGATCGACCAAGCCTACGATACCGACGAGACCCTGGATGCAGAGCTGAAGAAGCTCCCCTGGCCCAGGTTCGAACATAAAGTGCGCTCCTTGAACAAGCATGCGGCTTCAAATGTTCGGTTCGCCGTCCTTTTCCTGGGTAGACATGGCCAGGGATTTCACAATGTTGCTGAAGCGTACTACGGAACCAAAGCCTGGGATGTACGTATATACCCGCCTGCATTTTAGCCATCTACTGACGGTTTATAGGACTACTGGTCTAAGTTAGACGGCAACGGGACAATAACTTGGTCTGATGCCCATCTCACTGAAGAAGGTATCAGCCAAGCGAAAGTTGCCCGGGACACCTGGGCTGCCCAGATGAAGAACTCCATCCCTCTCCCAGAGGTGTATTATACCAGTCCTTTAGATCGATGCCTTGCTACTGCAAAGTTCACTTTCAGCGAACTGGAGCTTCCTCCATCTAAGCCGTTTATTCCAACTGTAAAGGAGGTAAGTTGATTCGTAACTTCTCGCTACCTCGTCTGGTAATGCGGTGGTTCAGGTGCTAAAGAAATTTATAGCTCCTCCGGGAAACACTTGGGGTTCATACGTGTGATAGACGCAGTTCCAGAGACTATGTCGAAAGTACATACCCAACGTACAAGATAGAGCCTGGATTTACACAAAAGGATACGTTATGGGACCCTGAAGTCCGGGAATCAGACTCCGATCGAGATGCTCGTTTGAAGAAGCTTCTCGATGACATCTTCTCACATGATAAGAGCACATTCATGTCCCTCACTGCTCATGGAGGAGCCATAAGGTCAATCCTTAACGCCGTTGGTCATCGTGAATTTGGCTTGCAGACGGGGGCTGTGATCCCTGTTCTCATTCGGATAGAGACGAGCACCGATGCCCCCGAGAAACCAGAGGAGGATTTGACTATCAAGATTCAGGGTCTCAATTAATGGATAGACATCACCCATAGAGAGATTTATATTCTTGGCAATTTAACTTAGGATTTATGAATAATAAAACTGATGAATATGGCAGCCATCTAATTGACGAATTCATGATGTCGAAAGTCCACCGAAACCTACTCAGATAATGGAACAGAATATTGCAATGGTAGATCCAGTGCTCTATTTTTGCTATGTACAATCCATCGAAGATGGGGAACTATATACAGACGCATTTCTCATAAATGTAGATTCCGGTCGACAGAATCCACGAGAATGGTCATTAGGGGAAGAGGTATTTACAAGTTGGAAGCCATGCCGAGCTCGGTCATGAAGCCGAGAGCAACCTTGGCGTGCTCAAGCATGTGGTCGAAGTCAAGATACTCAACGGTGTCGTCGGCAGAGTGAATGTGTGGGTTGGAGTCCTCGAAAGCGGTTTCGGCAACCATGGATGCCGGGAAACCGTTACGGTCAGCAGAGGCGTGGTCAGAGCAGGCGTATCCACACTCGGTGTCGACAATTGGGATGGAGGCATACTACATGGTTTGTGATGTTAGAACTGAGAAGATACCAGTAGGTACAAGTTACGCCCGGTAGGTTATGAAGACTTACTTGCTCAACGATCATCTTGCAGAATTGGTTCAGTTCCTGGTTTGTGTTATCGGTAATGAGGCCAAACTGCTCCTGGCCCTGGCCTTTGAAACCAGCAAGATCCTGGTTAAGCATAGCCTTGACCTGACGGCCATCGCTCCTGTACTTGCTGAAGACAGTCTGAGAGCCCAAGAGGCCACCTTCTTCACCAGCATACCAGTGGAACTCGAGGGTGTTGGTGTTGTTAGCGGCGCGGAAGGCCTTAGAGCCCAAAACTCCTCGAAGAGCCTCAAGAACAACAACGGATCCACTTCCGTTGTCATCAGCGCCTGGGGCACGGCCACCCATAGGATCCTCCTGGTTGATACTATCCTGGTGAGCTCCAACAACGACAGTGGACTCAGATGATCCAGGGACAGTAGCAATGATATTGAATTGGTTGAATTCGTTCTCGATCTTCTCTACCTTAGCACCCTGGGCACCAGACTCTTCAATGGCCTTCTGGACTTGCTCCATCAGCCAGTTGGCAGACTCAACACCGGTCTGAGATTCATAGTATCGGTTGTTGAACTCAGACATGGCCTGCAGGTCACGCATGAGGTTCTCCTTGGAGAGGTTGGCAATCATGGAGGAAACCATGGAGGAGTGCGCAATCTTCTTGGGGTAGTTGGCAGCCACAGGCTTGGACGCGACGAAGTTAGTGCCGATTTCATTGGTGATATCAATGAAGGTTTGTCCAGCCTAGATACGTTAGCAAGAACAGCTTCCTGTTTTTGGTTAATGGGACAACGTACAGCCCTCATCTTGTGCTTCTGATCCTTGGTAACCCATTGCGTCTTTCCTGGGCCAAGCTCGATCAAGTACTTATCACCTGATGGGCGAACGGGGCCAGCAACAGCGACTGCTGCGAGGGCAGCAACGGCAGCGATAGCAGAGACCTTCATATCGAATAGGATACTAAAAACAACTGCAAAGAAAAAAAAGAAGTATGTATCAAGAACGGAAAGAATTCGTATCCTGCCAGCTGACAGAATAGAAGGAAGAAAAGAAAGCAGTATCAGTATCTGAAAAGTGGAAAGGTACGAGCTTTAATATCTTTTCCACAGCTTTGAGACGGCTAATATTTATACTCAGGGCCATCCCGTTCCTCTTCACATTCAGAAGAGAGTAATAAGAAATAAGGCCCAGGAGTGGACTGATGCAGTTGCAATCTGGGGCAGCGGGGCCGAGGAGAGACGCTCCGTTCAGGGCACCAGATCGTCCATGTTACAGAGGATCAACGCCTGCTAGCCACCAGCTAGGAAGGACGTGAAGGAGGAGTTCCATGACCAGGGACACGAGAGCTGTCTGCCAAGCGTGCCATGATATGATGAAAAGCGGCTGATCCTGAGTTTAATATCCATACTAAAACTCCGTAAATTATACAAGGACTTGTATATTTTTCCGCGTCACTTCTGTATGGACAAATGTAACCAAGGGAATACGGGAGGACTGAACACGTCCCTTGGAGAGTCGAGGCGGGTATTATTAGTTATGTGTGCACTTTATCTGAGAAGAATATGTTATAAGCCTGTCCTGCGACAATTCCCAGCATCATTTATCTCAAGCGCCTGTCCTTTGGGGTATAGAAGGCCGAAACAGGCCGAAGCGCGCTTCAATACTGGGCCTTGCACGGGTTGCGTGCATGAAGCTGATAAGGTCTGGGGTATCGCCGGGGTCCCCGGGATGAAACGTCAGCAAAAAAAGCTCGTCTCGCTCCATCAGCGCATCCTTGGCCACATATGAACCCGGTTCCCCCGAAACCCCCCCCCCCCCCACCGTCAGGGCTAAACACCATCACGAGGCAGGCAACAACGCCGTGCAAAGTGCAGAGAGTGGTTCGGCAGCAGGATGTGATGGACAGAGATCAACAAGCAGCAGCTCTTCTGGATGGATATAAACAGCTGGTCTTCCTGACGGTCATTCAGGAACCACCACGGAGCAAGGCACTGGGTTTGGAAGTGAAACGCCGGCCCGAAGATCGACCATCGCCTGAAAAAGCCGTCGTTAACCCAGCCGCCCTGTGATTTCAAGGAACTATCCTCGCTGCCAACATGTCTTACAGAGGTATCAACTGCATCAAGATAGAAGAATCGGCATGAAAGACGAAGAAGAAGAAGAAGAAGAAAAGATGAAGTTGAAGTTGAAGTTGGAAATTGGAAAAACGCCCACTTCCGAAAAGGGAACGGAATCGGAGTATTTATTTAACCGTGACTGATTATGTAACACTAACTGGAAACCTTAAAACGAGAACGCCGAAAAGGGAAATATAAAAAAAGCCATGAAGGTCGACGATGATAAAGATAAAGAGATGAAGAGGGAGGTAAAAATGATAGAGAACGAAGACAACGGTTGTAGAGAGAAAAAAAGGCCGGCTGGGTTCGATCTTAGTCGTGGTCAGCTATGAGCTCATAGCCGCCCTCGTTTGGCAGCACTCGGGCTATCGTGTACATTGCCACCGCGTTGACCACCATCAGGCACATACTGACAGTGCACAGGATCCACGAGTCGTCGAGCTTCCATCCAGGGTAGAAGCGGTCGTCATTGTTAAACAGGTAGGACTGTCCACTAAATGTTAGCATGCGTCATCTGCGCGGGTTTTGTCCTGAGGGAGGGATATAGATAGGCACATATATATAACAAACAAGTACTCCGTAGCGTGGGGGCACAGGGACTCACCACTAGACCCATTCCACCAGCCTGTACAAGACCAATCAGGACAAGAAACACCGTCAACAGCTTCCAGCCAGTCTCTCTCATCTGTTTTCCTCCTGCCAGAATCACGACGAAGGCCACAAAGGTCATTCCCTCCAGGACAACGGAGAGCGATATCAGGAACCCAACCGATCGCCATATCGAGCAGAATATCGGGTTGGATATGGCATGGTTGGCGAAAAGGTCAGAGCCAGAGCTGCCGAAGCGATTGATGCTGACTCCAAACATGGAGTTGTCTGCTTGACAGTCTTCATACTTGGGGAACTCGTCGCATCCGGGGGACTCGGAGGAGCATCGTCTTGTCAGGCCATATGTGAGGTAGAACTGCTGGCCCGAGGGCTGTTGAGGTCCCAACTAGCATTAGCTACATTGCTCAGATATGGATGTAAGAGGCACACCAAGGGACATGTTTATCTCACCGTCTCGCTATAGTAACCAAGCCATTTTGGTAGAAAGATTGATACCAGCGTCAACGAGGAAGCTATACATCGTGTTTGTCAACAAACGCCCGGTTGCCACGCCACAGGTAGGTTCCGGCGGGAGATGACGCACCGATCAAGAAGAAGAGGAGAGTAAACGAGTAGAGGATGGTCTTTGTAAAGAAGCCCGTGTAGTTTTTTCGCCCTTCCCCGGGCACCAGACGAGAGTCCACGATGGCGGTTGTATTGATAGATCCTTGAAGCCAACTAACTAATTAGAATAACAAGCAAGCGACGGCCAGCCCGGCGTCTTCAACGAGCGTCACTGTCTCAGGGCGTGTGATAGACAAGGCCGAGTCCTGCAATGCGAGTCTCGGGTTCTTCTTCTCTTATTCTTCTAACGTTGTCAAGAGGTTTCCTTCCTCGTCCTCCTTTAATGGCATGACGCCAGCCCGCATCATGTGATGCTATCTATTAGGTACCTCCCTTTAGTCTACTTCGTCGCAGAAAAAACAAGGCAGAAGTGTTTCTTTTGTCCGAGCCTTCACTTGACTCGATCAAGTGAACGTTGGGCTCTGCTTCTTCCCTGTCGTTAATAACGCTATTATAACACAATCCAGGGTGCCTGGCGGGTAAGCTTGAGGCCTTTTTTCCTAGGGAGCTCGGATGGCGGTCATCTACCAAATCTAGAATACATACGGGTTGACAATGCCTCGAGCTTCCAACAACTCCTATAACGACAACACAATATGACCGATCACATAGCAATAGGCACGGCTTGAGCTGAAATAAAGAACTCGTCAAGTAGTTAGTTAACTAGCTCGAGCCTTCCTTTCGTCCATTCAGTCAAAATGAAACAAAGGAAGACAAGCAGAAGATAGATAATCGTACATTATGCCTCTACCGCCGCTATCAACACCAGCAGCAACCAAAAAAACGCCACACAGCATAGTATTTGCATAACTCTCGTCCCCTTCCCACACCGGCTTGCCAATTAGTTAAATTAAGCAATATCTGTGTCTGTGTCTGTCTGTCTGGATCTGCAAGGTACGATGCTGCAAGATAGGAAGAGCAAGAGAGATTAAATGAAGAACGCAGGTAAAAGAGAAAAAGCCATTCCATCATGCAGGTAACGGTAACGGTATATGGACATGAAAATGAGAGAAAAGAAGAAAAGGGAGATCGGGAAAGGGGCAAAAAAATGGGGCCAACTCAAGGGTGCTAAAGTTGACGGTAGGAAGTGAAATGCGGAGAGAGATGTAAGTTTTCACCCGTTACAGCTGGACTATACCATTTAATAGTGTATAAGCCAGTTGTAGATGCTGGGGCGGCGATTTTCTTATTTTTTGAAAGCCGCGCTAAAAGAAAATGCGCGTTTCTTTAAAGCGAACTCACATCGCTAGGAGGCTGAATGGAGATAGGAAACGTAAAAAAAAAAAAAAAAAAATGCGCCACCGGATAATCGGGAGAATAGAGGGGAAGCTGAAGATGGGGAAAGGTTGTAGAAGTGAAGCGAGGTGAAGTCAAAAGAGGAAGAGGAGAGTGAGGGGGGGGGAAATACACAGGAACAAGAATATGTATGTGGTGGGTATAGGTAGGTCCGTTATAACCAGCCAGCCTCACTTGGGCTGTGATAACATTGCTCGAAAGTCGTCATTCGTCTTATTCCGTGTCGTCGTGGGTTCGGACTGCTTCTGATTCGATTTCTGGCCGTCGGTATCATCATGATGGTTAGTCGTTGAGCCGGGCGGTTTTTTTCTCGACGGAATGCCTGATCCGCCGCGCTTGACTCCTAATCCGCCCCTGCGTCCGCTGCCAGAAGACTGGTTTGGTCGTCTTATCGGGGCAGAGGGCTGGATCATCATCTTGCTGCCACCAGTAGTGCCGCTGCCGGAGGTTGTGGCACCGCTGACTTTACCCTTTTCCTTGCCAATGGGGATCCTGTCAATCTTGTGCTCTGCCTTTTGCTGTAACATCTCCTTCACCGAACCGACGCGGATGAATCTCCCTGGAGTAATTTCGTACCCCTCAAGGGCCAATGAGGCTTTGCCTGCATCATGCGTGTCGGCATATTCGATGATAGCACCTTGATGATCGGGTCGCAGGTTGATCTTCACCAGAGCACCGTGTGGCTCTGCAAGTGCACGAATGCGGGCATCGTTCACCGTGTCCGGGATGTTCATTAAGCCCAAGGTGCGCAGATGGCGGTCTTCCTTGCCCTTTCCCTGGCCATCGGGCAATGAGCTGGGTGGGGGTGAGGCGGTGCTGGCCCCGTTACGTTGAGCATTAGTGGCTGGTGATTCAGACCGTGAGACAATTGTATTCTGATGGCGTTTGGCTCCAGTGTTGGTCGAGAGCCGGACATTTAGCTCCCGACCCTTGAACGTCTTTTCGTTCATAGCCAGGGCAGCGGTTGATTGATCCTTATCTGATGTTAGTATAACTGCTTGACCTAGCTGAAGAGGGGGGAAACAGCAGTGGGGGAAAAAAAAAAAAAAGAAAAGAAAAGAAAAGAAAAAAAAAAGAAAAAAAACTTGCTATGCAAATCGTAGCTTACCTTTGTAGCAAAGGTGACGAAACCGAAACCTCTAGTTTCCCCATTCACCTTGGTGGGTATCCTAACGGACTCAACGTCTCCATAGGCGGTGAAGAGTTCAACAAGGTCTCCCTCCGTGGTCTTGTAGGGTATGTTACAGACATAGATCTCTCTTCCTTCCTCGTAAGCGCCAGACCGAGCCTGTCGCTGCGACGGGTCAGAGATTTTGACCACCAATTCTAGACCATCGCCGAGATCTTTCTTGTCAAGCTCAGTGGCGGCGTAGGCTGATGAAGAAGAGGTGAACTGAACATAGCAGAAGCGGCGGTGGGTATTGAATTTAAGTGATGGGAATCGCACTTCGGCAATTTCTCCATACTAAAAACGCATCTTGGTGTTAGTTATCATGGAGGGCAATCAGGACACTAAGGAAACTGGGGGCAGGGAATACCGAATGAAAGAGCTCACGGATATAATTTTCATCCGCTGTGGGCGGAAAGTTGGTCACAAAGATTGTAGTGTCTGTAACCGGTTCAACAGTCACCTGGTTGCCTTCTAGAACCTTTTGGTTCTTTGTGCCGGCGGCCAGGGCATCTTCGTGGGTATCAAACTCGAGTAATGCAGATCCGGAGTCGCCGGGGAGCATTTGAAGGGAATTGAGCTTTCCACACTATATAGTTTTGTTAGTTAACTTTTTTTTCGGTTTTATTTCTTTGGACTAGAGATATTGGTAGTATCTTACGTCTCGGAAAAACTGCCTAATCTTGACCTGCGGGATATCCTTTGGCAAGTTCTTGATTATGACACTTGCATGCTCTCGGTCTCGGGCGCGTGTTTCTATCGACGGGATGGCACCACCTTTTGCCCTCTTCGAGACTGTGCCATTGACCTCCGGCTCGCCCTCGCGTTTCCTTTTGCCAGCAAGCTGAGCTTCATCAGGGTAGTGGCATTGCTGCTCCATGGAATCCGGGTGGGCCCCCACCGAGACTGGAGCAGGTTGAGCATGCTGGACCTGATGATATTGGTGATTTGCAAGTTGCTGATGGTGATGATACTGTTGCTGTTGCTGTTGTTGTTGCTGCTGTTGCTGCTGCTGCAAGGCCTCTCGTTGCCTGCGTTTTGTCAATGCCTTCATGGCCTTCCGAACATCAATAATGGCAAGTTGAGACTCATCTGCGTCTTCGTAGTGTTCACAGTGTGAAATGTAGGCATCCATGATCTTCTCTGGCCAGTCTAGATCTGTCCGTTGCAAAGCCTGTTTCAACACGGCGGTAGCGTAGCTTGGGTTCGGCATCCGTCGGGATGCACTCGCAGAAGAATCGCAGGGCATGAACTTGCTCCATGAGAGGAGTTCCCAGGTATAGTACGCCAGCCAGAACTCGAAGCTATGTCCGTGGCGGGGGATGAGGTGTTTGAATTCCTCGCGTGCGCTGTCCCAGCTTCCGCGCGCACTAAGGTAGCGAATGTAGATGCGCTCCAGGTGGAAGAGCGGGTCGTTGGGGACGGCCTTGTCTGTCTTGTCGCCGAGCTCCTGGACGGATTCGATGGCGGAGCGGATACCAACTTCGGCAACGTCTAGGTCTTCGTCTGTGGATTCTGGTTGGAGTGCCCAGCGGCGAAGGTAGCTGCACCAAGTAGTGTGAACTTTCAAGACCTCATTGATACCTGCAGCGTCGAGCAGACCGGAACGCGTGGCTTTGTGCTTAAGCTCGAGAATCTCGGCGAAGGAGAGACCAGCCCGTTCAGCGCTGATGAAAAGCTGCGACCAGAGTGCGCCGGACCAGGGACAGTGTCGGGTTGCACGCTCGATCACCGGGATGGGTGAGACGCCCATGGGCCCGTCCATGGACTCGTCAATGAGGAACATGACGTAGTCTTCCCAGAGAGTAGCGTCTGTGGGGAAGCGGAGGACGGCGCGCTGGTAAAGTGAAGTGATTAGTTCAAGACGGAGTGGCTGTTGCTGTTGCTGTCCCTTTCTCCGCTGCGGCTTGGAGAGCTCCCAGTCGAGATACTCCTGGAAAGTCGTCCACTCGGCATTGGTGTCCTTGAGCTCGACGGTTCTGTGCAAGGCTGCTTCGCGCGTCTCGCGAGCAGCGTACATGGCCTTTGCTTCGGCAGCCTTACTCCTGGCGTCGACCATGAGGTCCTCGTAGTTGGCGTTGTAGTACTTGGAGACGAAGTTGGAGAAGAGCTGGAAGGTGTCGTCCCAGCCGGCGTGCGGTGTCTGCAGCCTGCTCTCGAAGAGCACGCGGAGCTGAGAGACCCGTTCCTGCGAAGGCGAGGCGTCGACGTCCTGCATGAGTAGCTCGAGGTAACGGTTCCAGACGAGATGGCAGTCATTGATGCGCCACTTTGTAGCATCGGCACCGGCCTTCCACACCTCGACGACGGACTGCCAGGTGAAGACCTCGCGGCCGATGATCCTGTCCTCGTCCGACCAGTGGCCGCGGCCGGACCCGTCTCTGTCACCGGAGGAGGCCTTGTAGAGATAGAGCATCCACTCACCGTAAATGACCCATAGCTTGGTGCTGCCGTATTCCTCCTCGACGGAGCGGCGACAGAGTTCCATGACGGCTATGCGCTCATTGACGGTGCGGGCGAGCAGACTCTCGTCCTGGATCCACTCGGCCCAGAGATCCTCCCCGATGGCGAACAGGCTGTCGAGCTCTTCTCGGGCAGCCTTGAGGTCCTTGAGCACGTCGAAGCGGTGAGGATCGCCGTGCGAGTCGGGCGAGGCTGGCGGGTAGATGTGGTCGACGAAGCCCTGGTGCAACAGACGGATGAAGTTGACGCGGTCCTCGTAGGCGTAGTGGTTCTTCTGGATGTTGCTGTACAACTGGGCGGCCGTCTGCTGGGCATCTGGACTGAGACAGGTACTGCTGAAGTCACGCCTGGGCGCATCGGCAACGGGCTCAGTTGTACCGTCGTACCCAGACGGCCGAGGAGTTGGCGTGCTGTGTTGCGCAGCGGCTGGCGGCACGATGGGGAAGGCAGTCGACGGGGACGGTTCTGCTCTCTTGATGTGCGCAGCCTCGACGAGGGCGTCTATGCCGGGCGTAGAGGGAGTCTGCGGGCCCCGGCCGCTGTTTGGGGTGTGTATCTGAGCCTGAGTCTGGGGTGTCTGTGTCTGTGCCTGTTGCTGTGTCTGTGCCTGGGACTGGGCCTGCCTTGGACCTGTCCCGTTGCCATGCACGCCTCCGCTGCCAGCCCAGGCCGTCTGCGGCGTGTTCCCCCGGTGCGAGCGAGGGCGAGGCGACGACACGGGAGCAGGCGAGCGAACAGCCTTCTCCTGCCTGCTGGAGTTTGGCGTGATGAGGTCCCTGATATCCATGGCTGCAGAGTCTGCTGTGGTAGCCCGCCGAGCAGCAGCCGTAGAAGCAAGGAAGAGAAGCAGGGAGAGAGAAAGGGAGAAGAAGACGGGCAAGAAGAGGAACAAAAGGAGAGGAGGAGAAGGTGGCTGCGAGGTTCTTGTCAGGCTGGCCGAACTGGATGAGTGTCAGTAGCAGCGCAGGAGTTCCATCGCAACCCGGGGGGTCCACGCCTTTCCGTGCTAAAGACACAGCGGCGCCTCCAACACCGAAGATCCAGCGAGATGTTCCACCACCACCGCGAGGCCCAACTGGACAGGCCTTTTACTCTCCTCGAAGACGGCCAGACACACGTAGAGAGAGAAGGATAGGGAGAGAGAGCTGGTCGAGCAGTTAGCAGAGCAGAGCAGAGCAGGCGGGCCCAACGCAGGGAGAGACTCGGACTCACGACGGGGCGAGAGAGAGAGAGAGAAAGCGAGAAAAAGAGCTGGCGATCAGAGCGAGCGTCGCATCATCGGGCAAAGCAGACGCCTGGGAGGAGTTCGAGCTGGCTGGCGATGGCTTCGTCGTCGTCGCTTTTTGCTTGACGTTGGGATGTTTTTCGAGGTTGAAGTTCGAAAAGCAAAGCAAAAAAAAAAAAAAGAAAAAGTTGCTTTTCCTTTGCTGCTCACTAAGCAACAACCGCGAGCGTCGCTGCGGCTTTGAAGGCCTTTCCACGGGCTGGACGGCTGGCCGGATGGATGGTTGGGCGGCTTCACTGCTGATGGTCGATGTTTACGGGTGCTAGACCTGCTGGAGAGGATATTTCTACAGGCAGGTGAGTGGTCTCGCTGCGGTTGGACTCAGGCTGACGGTGGTTTAGGCAGAGACGGCGGCCAGCATCAGCGTCACCACAGAAAGACAGCAAGAAGACAGCAAGAAGACAGCAAGAAGACAGCATCAAAACAGAGACGATGCTCGATCTACGGATGGCAGAGACAGACGGTTGAGGTCGACGTCAAACGCCGCGGGATCTAGACCGCGCTTCGTGCTGAAACCCGTCCTGCGGCGAGGCTGATAGTTATCGCAGCGAAAGTGGCCCTTGGTCCGGCTCCCATCGAGAGGAATTCGGGCGGACTGGGTTACATCATAAGGATAATAAAATACGCGGAGAAGGCTGCCCAGAGTGCAGACTAGTTACTACTACAGACTAGTCACAGACAGACATACGGAGTGCATGCATGAGACTGACAGGCTGGCGCTCGAACGTGCGAGCTCGTGGACGCCGGTCTCTCCCCTCCACACCACCTCCTCCTCCCCCTCCCCCAGGCCCAAAGAGATCAGATCGCATGCTCGTGGCATCCTGTTGGCCTGTCTTCGCTGCGGCATGCAGCTCTGCTCTCCGCGCTGCAGGCTTCTTGGCCGTCTTTCTTGTTGCCTTTCTTTCCTTTTTCCCGTCCGCCTCCCTTTTTTGGGATCGCTCGCCTTTTGCTGCTTATATTTATATATAGAGTGGCTGGCGAAAAAGCAAGGCTGTGGCTGATTATCACCTGATACGCCACTGACGTCACGATCTCAAGTCAACAGAGACGACGAGACGACGAGACGATGATATGCAGATGAACCAACAGTGACGGAAGACTGCAAGACCAATGGCTTGTGCTTCCCCCCCTTTTCCCTTTATGCAGCTGGCCCCCCAAAGCGTGGGTGTGACAGGCGAGCTTCCCACGTCAACAGCTGGTTCTGTACGACAGGATACCCAGGGGTACAAGATAACCATTTATCCTTTTTTCAAGGGGAAAGAAAGCATGACGAAAACAAAGAGACTGAAAAAAAAGGAAATAGTTCGATTAAAAGAAAGGGGAATTAAATAAAGATATATACAGCATCATCCATGAGAAATTGAACTATGCGTTTCCCTCCAGTCTCTTTTAAACTGTGGTGTATGTATGTATATAAAATGTGTTGTCATCGATTGCCACAATGTCGCCGTCAAGGCTCCTCCTCCAGATTCAGATTCTCGAATTTAGCTATCAAGTATAGCTAGTTTAGGCCTTCTTTGGCTTGAAGAGGTTGGTGAAGAAGCTAATCACGACTTTGATGAGCTTGCCGATGCTGAAGTTCATGATCAGATCAATGACCTCCTGGGCGAAGGCGGGCCAGTTAGCACCAGCACCAATTTTGAGGCCACCCTTGATACCACGGGCAACGGCAATGCCTCTGCCAACAATTTCACCATCTTCATCACGGCCAGCAATGGCGCCGAGGCCAGGGATGAAGAACTTGCCAATACCAACAACAAGCTCCTTGATGACTTGCAGGATAAGCCCGGAAAGTCTTGCCCAGTCGGGCTGCTGACCAGGCTTAAAACACTTAACAATTTCAGCAATGAGCATGGGGATGTCCAGCAGACTGCGGGCATGGACCATTTCGTCACGGGCAGCAACGCTGGTTCTCTCGGAGAGAAGCATGAGCTCGTTGCTGACCTCGCCGATAGCGCGGGGGTGGACTCCAGCGTTGTTAAGGAAGGTGATGATAGTGTTCAGCAGCGTGGCGAGATCGAAGCGGCCGTGGCTGAACATTGTGATGATCTTTGCAATGAAATCCGCGATGTTGAGACCGGCATGGGTGACGTCACCGAGGATACTCAGTATGATTTTGGCAATGCCACCAACACTGGGAGCACCATGGAGAAGGAGACCGTTAAACTGGCCAGTGAGCTTGAAGATAATCGTGAAGATGGCATTGAAGAGGCCCTCAACGTTGATACCGACGCCTCCTTTTCCGCAGAACTTGAGGATGATGCTGAGTGCAACGCCGAGGGAACATTCTCCCGAGGCGAGTGCAGTGTGCAGTTCCCTGGCCAGTGCATTGGCATCAACTTTACCACGAGCATAGGTTTCCACGGCACCCCTGATGGAGGCAGCGAACACATGGAGCTCGGGGACATCCTTAGGAGGCTTAGTGGGAGGAGCAGGAGCAGGAGCAGAAGCCTCACGGGCGAGGATGGCGGATTGGCGGAGGGACTGGTCACCGCATTTCTCTATAAGATGGTTAGCTTTGACCTGGCACTCAACACGTATTGATTTGGTATCAGGTGCAGGACATACTCTCATACTCAGCGCATTGGCCGTTGGACTGGCCGGTGCTGGCAACGGTTGAAAGGCAGGTCGTCAACAATTCAGCACAGTCAACTTCGGCTCTGGCGGCCTGCTCGACTGCACGAGCCGAAGTGAGAGCCGCAAAGAGCGGCAGGATAAAGTAGGCGGCCTTCATTTTGAAGGATGCGCAGGGTCAAAAGAGAGTGAGGTGGTATAACGAATGTCAGCCAGGTCAAAGTAAAGGAAAGGAAAGATTAAAACCCCAAGTTCAACAAGGGAGTATAAAGAACGACAGACAAGAAGTTTTTGAAAGAGAGTGAGGGAGGAAGTGCAGTGAGACAGCCAACTGATGGGGTGTAAAGAAGAAAAGGGAGAGAAGAAAAAGACACCGGGTTGAAGGCCTTGTCGAGATTTATATACCCCTTCCGTCAGGGGATTTGCTCACCCGCGACAAGTCCACAGTCCACAGTCCACAGTCCACAGCAGTCCACAGTCCACTTCCAACTTGCCCCTGACATCTGACATCGACCATCTCATCCGAGCTGCCCGAGGGTTTTTCTCCACGCGGAATTTTGTGCCTTG
This sequence comes from Trichophyton mentagrophytes, assembly GCA_003664465.1. Lineage (NCBI taxonomy): Eukaryota > Fungi > Ascomycota > Eurotiomycetes > Onygenales > Arthrodermataceae > Trichophyton > Trichophyton mentagrophytes. The sequence continues at coordinate 271,260 of QQSR01000002.1, forward strand.
CCCTAACATATCAACTATTGGAGCCTATCCTGGTCGCCTGTGAGGAAACATGCTGTTCCCTTTCCCTACGGTTTTCCATGATACGGTTCTGCTCCGTTCACATCACACTAAAGTATAGTCATACTTCTACTACTGTTGTGAAAAAAAAGGCGTTCCTTCGCTTTGAGTTCACATGGCATGGCCGCCACGTCGTCGATCATTGATCGTTTGCATGGATCCGCCGCGCGAAAATGCTCGTGGTCATGGAACCTCCCTACTCAACAGCCGAGGCGAATACTCTTTGATGCTAAGCGCGAGGGATAACACAGGGAACTCGTTTCTTTATATAAATTATCTTCCAACAGGTGCTTGCTACCCGGTACGGAGAACTCGATAGAAAGTCCTATATGCATATAGTATCTGAAGAATATAGCCATGCATCAACTCAAGGAGGGGGAACTGAGGCACGTTGGCCTGCTAGTTTCACGGCCGAGCGGACCTCATGGACTGGTTCGGGGAAAAGGGAGCGCTAAAACGTAGGCGAACTGATGCAGCGCTAGAGAGGGTCGCGCCTCGGCAGGGACACTCAACGGGTCGAATCAGCACGTCCATTTCATAGACCAATGGCGTAACTATGGGGTCTTCTAGTCTCAGGTGCATATTTTCCCCTAACGAAACAGTTATCTCTCGAAGGATGAGGGGAGCACTCCATAGCTAAGCCCGTGACAAGTGCAAGTTGTTCGCCATACGGCAAAGAAAAAAAATCCGTGCTGCCGCCCAGAGTTCAGGGAAAAAAAAAAAAAAAAAAATAAGCTATAATAGTATACATACGTACTCCGTAGGACAAACGGCCTCGTCTATATAGAACTAAGTAGTAGTGAGCAAGATTGGATAAGGCAACTGCGTGGTCTCCCGGCCGACAAACTGCGCCCTCGCAAAGCGATCCAAGGGATCCTTTCTCTGTTCTCAGAGCTTGGATCAAGAGATAATAATAACTGCAGGGAGATAAGCGCCTGGAGACGATCACGAAACGGGCGTGATAAGGGCAGATCGCGGCTGCACCAGTCCGTCTAGGGAGCTCCGTGGCCGCCCGAAGCGCAGAAACCTGTGAAAGAGAAGAGCCACCAGCCCAGCGGACGACGATCACCAGGCAGTGCAGTAAACTAGTGGACAATGAACAGCAACGGAGAGCCAGGAACAGCCAGGAAGAGCAGCCTTTCATGTGAGTAGCGCGCGCGTTGATTGGTTATCCGGATGCTGGCCGAACTCACATGAGATCCAGATTTGGGCGTTTTGAGGTTCGCGAGGTTGAAAAGTCGTTCTTTTTTTTCCTTCTCCTCTCGATATCAAAAAAATGTTGGAGCTGAAAAAAGTTTTCGCGGCCCCACTAATCGACAGGGGTATTGCCTAAAGGGGTATGATTGCCGGAAAAGTTTCCGGGAAATCGGGTCAAAGGACCGAGCACGTGTTTCCTTATTACTAAGTGATTAGTAAGTGAAGCTGAGTCAGTTTTTAGATAATTGTAACTCACGTGATGAAAATTGTCGGAATGGAATATTGTTTGGCCGTCTTACATAATAGCATTAAGGTTTTTGAACTTTTAAAGTTTATCAGATTAGAAAAAATAAAAAAAAAAAAATAGCAAATCTAAAAGAAATATCAAAAGCGGATTTAAAAAAAAAAAGCAGACGACCTTGAGGAGGAGCTTTGAAGGTTGACGATCGGACTATAAGAAGTAAGAAGACGAGCAGTGGAAAAAGAGGAAGATGGAGACAGCACAGGATCAGGCAAAGAAGCGGAAGCGAAAGCACAAGAGCTCGGAAGGGAAGAGCGCAAAGTCGCACCAGCAAGAGCCAGAGCCGGTAGAAGCAGAAACAGAAACGCCTACCAAGAAGCAAAAAGTCGACCAGCACGACGACGACGATGGCGAGCAGATTGATGGTGAACAGGTTGAGAATGGCGTCGAGGCCGGAAAGGATGTACCTGCGCTGCCATCCGCGGATACAATGGCTCTTCCTACACAGGAGGCCGTGTCGAATAAATTCAGCGACCTTTCGCTGTCCGAGCCAACGGTCAAGGCGATTGCCGGCATGGGCTTTACGACCATGACCGAGATACAGCAGCGAGGTATTCCGCCTTCGTTGGCGGGCAGGGATATACTGGGCGCAGCGAAGACGGGGTCAGGAAAGACGTTGGCGTTTTTGATACCTGCCGTGGAGATATTGCGGTCGTTGAAGTTTAAGCCTAGAAACGGTGAGATTTGGCTATGGTATACGGGTTATCAGTGTGCGGTATGGCTAATGTGGTTTGTGTAGGGACTGGTGCGCTTATTATTACGCCGACGCGAGAGCTGGCGCTACAGATCTTTGGCGTTGCGAGGGAGTTGATGGAGCACCATTCGCAGACGTATGGGGTTGTTATTGGTGGTGCGAACAGGCGTGCTGAGGCGGAGAAGCTGAACAAGGGCGTCAATGTGCTGATTGGGACTCCCGGGCGACTGTTGGACCATCTGCGGTCGACGGAAGGGTTTGTCTTTAAGAACCTGAAGACTCTTGTCATTGACGAGGCGGATCGGTGAGTATACATTGGAATGAAAGTATGAACTTTGGCTAATATATTATAGAATTCTTGAAGTCGGATTCGAAGACGAGCTACGACAAATCATATCCATTCTGCCCAAGGACGACAGACAGACGATGCTGTTCTCCGCGACCCAGACGACCAAAGTCGAGGATCTCGCACGCATATCACTCAAGCCCGGCCCGCTGTACATCAACGTCGACCACAAGAAGGAGCACAGCACAGTAGACGGGGTCGAGCAAGGTTTTATAATCTGCGAAGCCCACAAGCGGTTCCTGCTGCTGTTCTCGTTCCTGAAGAAAAACGCCAAGAAGAAGATCATTGTCTTCTTTTCCAGCTGCAACTCAGTCAAGTACTACTCTGAGCTGCTGAATTATATCGATTTGCCGGTCCTCAGTCTGCACGGGAAGCTGAAGCAGCAGAAGCGAACGAATACGTTCTTTGAGTTCTGCAACTCTGCGCAGGGCACGCTTATTTGCACGGATGTTGCTGCGAGAGGACTGGATATCCCGGCCGTCGACTACATTGTGCAACTTGATCCGCCAGACGATGTAAGTAGTTACTTTTGCCGCTATGTGTATGTTTGTATGACTAACTGGGGGCCAGCCGCGAGATTATATCCACAGAGTCGGCCGAACGGCTCGAGGCAAGGGCAAGGTCGGACGAAGCTTGATGTTCCTGCAGCCGTCGGAGGTGGGCTTTATCAACCATCTGAGAGAAGCGCGGGTGCCAGTGGTGGAATTTGAGTTTCCTACCAAGCACATTATCAACATCCAGTCGCAGCTGGAGAAGCTGATCAGCCAGAACTACTACCTCAACCAGGTGAGACTTCTTCTTATTTATTATATGTTGTCATCGTCCCCGTTTATATAGGTTGGTGCTAATTATGTAGTCTGCGAAAGAAGGGTACAGGTCGTATCTGCATGCGTATGCGTCGCACTCTCTGCGGTCAGTGTTTGACGTGAACAAGCTGGACCTGGTCAAGGTGGCCAAGAGCTATGGCTTTACGACGCCGCCGCGGGTGGACATTACGCTGGGAGCGAGCATGAGCCGGGACAAGAAGGTGCAGTCTCGACGGACGTATGGCAGCCAACCGAAGGGCGCAAGATTCAAGCGGAAGCACGACGATTGATCTATTACTATCCTTCTGTATAGACGTTTTGATGTCAGCGTTGATAAAAATACACTTTAGTCTTTTAGTCTGTCTTTAGTCTTAGTCACCATCACGTGCCATCCTAATAGAGTAAAGCGTCAAAGCATCAAAAGATGATTTTTGATAGAAGACGAGAAGACGAGAAGAGAGAAGACAAACAGCCATTGAGCCACGACGAAGCAAGATGGTGGCCGTCAGCACAGCCTTTGCCTCGCGGCAGCTCTTCTCGAGTGAGTATTAGTCTATAAATGTATAATAGAGGTAGATGCTAACAGGTCAGGCATGTCGCGTCGGAGCATGAGCTCAACAGCCCATCTGCACTTTCTCCGAGAGTCTCTAATGGGAAGCAACAGCAACAGCAGCAACAATGATAAAGTCGAGCGCTTCTCGTCCGCCGATCTATCCTCAGCCAAAGTCTCCCATCGTCCCCCAGCCGTTAAAAAGGGATCACTTGGATCTGGGTCCATCTTTTCCGACGGGGAGGTATCGACATCTGGCCCAACGCCTAAAAAACGAGCATCGAAGAAGGACAAGGATGAGGATGGAGATGTAGAGCAATCTACTGCCCTTGCTGATCGGAACCGAGACACGATATCACGTACGCTGATACCGCATCCGGAGCGACGAGCACGGTGGGAGAGAAAGATGGTTATTCGGGCTGTGAAGAACAGGGGCCAGCTTACGAAGGAAGAGGTGATTCAGCAGAGTGAGCGAGAGCTGCAGAGTCGATCGCACTGGTTCAAGACGTCGGTGAAGAAGTTGGGTCCGCTTGCTAGACAGGTTGCGGGCAAGAAGGTGGAGGATGCGATTATGCAGATGAGATATAGCAAGAAGAAGGCGGCGAAGGATGTGTTGGCGTTTCTTGAGCAGGCGAGGAATGAGGCTATTGTTAGTCGAGGGATGGGCATCAAGACTGGCGACGATGGGAGTAAAGAGGTGGAGATCAAGTTGAAGGATGGAAAGAGGTATACGGTCAGGGACGAGAGGGAGATATATGTTGACCAGGCGTGGGTGAACCGGGGCCCCTATGGAGTTGACTTTGACCATCGGGCTCGAGGACAGATCAACAGGCTGCGACCACCTTACACTGCGTTGGCGGTGGTGTTGAAGGAGGAGAAGACGCGGGTGAGAGAGTGGCGAGATCGGACCGAGAAGGCACTGAGGGAGAGAAAGGAGAAGCTGTGGGTGCAGATGCCTGACCGGCGAGTTACAGGGCAGAGCCAGTACTATTCTTGGTAACTACTTGTAGAATTATGTATATTAGAATATTATCATTGAGAGAGACAAAGACAAACAGATCGTGACAAACAGACATCAAACGGTATCAATAACACATTAAAATAGAAAAAAGAAGAAAAAAGAAGAAGTAATGATCAGTTGGTGGTGGCGTCCCTTGGTTTCTTGGATGACCGCCGTAGATTAGGGAGTATCTCGATGTCGGGGAAGAAGGGCTCCTGGTTGTTCTGGACGAGAGAGAAGAAGTGAGCTCTGAGATCGTGGATGACCTGTCTGATCTCGTCAAAGGACTTGTTGGGCCCCACGCAGTCATGCAGCCAGTCCGGCACTGGCCGTGGAATGTTCTTTGGTGATTTTTTTGAAGATGGAGAAGTAGTTGTTGTAGTAGTAGTAGGAGGAGGAGGAAGTCTTTCTCTGCGTCGGAGAGTGAGATCAAAAGAGTCGACCCCTCCCCAGGCCTGCATGTTGGCGATGGTGTCGAGGGCGAGACGACACTGGGTAAAGGGCCACTCGTCGTTGCGGTATCTGGCCCGCTGGTAGTGCTTGCGGCAGTAGTAGATCCAGACGGCGTCGGGGATGTTGACAGTGCACTTCTTGTTCCTCCCGAAGATGTGGGAGATGACTTTGCGGTAGTGGGAGGATCCTGTCGAGCAGGACTCGTCGAACTGGCACTGTCTATCCATTAGAAGTTGAAGTGGTAGAAGTAGTAGTCAAGTCGAGATGAAGGAGGCTGTCGAAGAAAGAAGAGGAAGAGGAAGAGGAAGAAGAAGAGAAAGGGGATATTTATATGTCGAGGAGAGAGTGATCAGAGTGAAGACAGCAAGCAAGCAGCAACACAGGCAGGGAGAAGTGAGTAGAATCCAGCAGGACATTCACTGGAAGAAGAGGAAGAGAAGAAGACATGACTTGGACTCGGCAAGTTCCAGTAGAAGGAGAAGAAGAGAGAAAAGGAAGAGACTGACCTGGAACTGTCTTGATCTGAGTCTCTATCTCAGTCTGTCTTCTGGTCAACCATCATATCAACCCTGCCGGTCGAGTTCTGTCTTGTCTTTCTACCGCCAACCGAAGAATGCTATCCTCACCACCACCGCTGGGGCTCAGCCAGGTGGTGAGGATAGTTGGATGAAGAGAAGAAGAGAAGAGAAGAAGAAGAAGAGAAGAGAAGAGAGAGAGAGTCTCCCTTTTATAGACTGTCTGCTGGCCGTCATCTCGTCGACGAGAGACAGGAAGAGAGACAGGAAGAGCTTCTCTTCTTCTTCTCTTCTCTTCTTCTTCTCTTCTCTTCTTCTTCTCTTATCATCTCTGGGTATCTCTAGGACTGTCAGTTAGTCTTTTCATGTCATCTTCATGTCATCTTCATGTCTTCTTCATGTCTTAGCATCATCATCATCATCATCATCATCATCATCTCTTCTTCTTCTTTCTTGACTCTGCTTAAGTAACTAAAGTTGACCTGCCAGCTCGTGCACTTCTGATTGGGCAGGAAGAAGTCTTAGAAGCAAGTAGAGAGTAAAGAGTAGAGAGCAAGAGTAGAGAGCAAGAGTAGAGAGTAAGAGTAGAGAGTAACTTGAGTAACTAGAGGTGGTCAGTTGACTTGCTAGTAACTGGATGGATGACCTTATCGATAGGCAAAGAAGAAGACTTGGAAGAAAGACAGACAGACAGACAGAGACAAGATAGAGAGAGAGACAAGATAGAGAGAGATCTTCATCTTCATCTCTTCTTCTTCTTTTTATCTTTTATCTTCTTCTTCTTTTATTTCTTACTCTATTATTACTGTCTTCGTCTTCTATCTTACTACCTGCTGCTGCTAGATGGAGACCGACGTCACCGCCTCTTAGTCGGCTTCCTGGACGTCTTTTCTTACTACTTTTACTTCTACTTCTCTACTCATGTCGAGTGACTCTGCAGACTCGAAGATGCCCAAGGACGACGCTTTGGTCGGTGATAGCAGTGCTGGCGGTGGTGATAGCAGTGCTGCTGGCGGTGATGCTGCTGCGACTTCAACGCCGCCGACGACTGACCTGCCAGACAAGCCGGTCGACGACTCCTCCAAGCTGCGGGCCTTTCTCTCCATCCTCCGCAAGTAGGTACACTCACTATAAAGAAGAGATAGAGATGACTGACGAGATAGCTTCATCGGGGTCTCGGACATCGCCTCGGTGCGCTTCTCCTTGCCCGCGCAGCTCCTCGAGCCCATTCCAAACCTCGGTCAGCCAGCCACTTCTATACTTATATATATATGCTTAATACTGACGGAGATAGAGTACTGGAACTACCTCGACAGACCAGAGAGCTTTGCCAGGTGAGCATCACCCTCTACTCTTTAGTCTCTTTGCTAAGTAGAGTAGTATAGGCAAGTCGGACGATGAGCTGGGGCGCATGCTCGAGGTCCTGCGCTTCTGGTTCACCAAGGATTTAGTGAGTTACTCATGTATTCATTCTTACAAGACTATGCTAATTGAGAAGAAATACGTCAAGGGGAAGCCCTGCAAGCCTTACAACTCGGTCCTGGGCGAGTTCTTCAGAGTAGGTCTCTCCCTGCAGCATATTTACTATTGTAATCTTCTACTAACGAGTCAGTGCAACTGGGAGGTCAAGGACACCGAAGCTGCAGTCTCTCTTCCGAAGGAGTCCAAGTCCACTTCCACGGCAGCTTCTAAAACGGCATCGAGGACGGCTTCCAGGACAGCTTCCAGGACGGCTTCCAAGGAATCCATCTCCAAGACAGCTTCTAGGACGGCATCGAGGACGGCTTCCAAGGAATCCATCTCCGCTGCCCCGTCCATCGCATCCACCTCTGCGGCATCTGCTTCTCCCTCAACTTCCTCCCCCGAAACAGTCAAGATATCCTACATCACCGAACAGACTTCCCACCACCCCCCCGTCTCCGCTTTCTGGGTCGACTGTCCCCAGCGTGGCATCACCGCCCGCGGGTTCGACCAGATCAGCGCCAAGTTCACGGGGACCTCAGTCCGCATCACTCCCGGGCAGCATAACCTCGGCATCTTCATCACCCTCGCCCACCGTGACAACGAAGAGTACCGTCTCACCCATCCAGACGCTCACCTGGGCGGTCTCTTGCGTGGTGCTCTCTCCGTCTCTGTCGCTGATACATGCTACCTCACCTGTCCGCGCACCAGGATCAAGGCCATCCTGCAGTACCTCGAGGACGGATGGCTCAGCAAAGCACAGCACCGCGTAGTCGGAGCAGTCTTCAGATACAATCCCGACAACGACACCGTCTCTCGTATCAAGGATATCCCCGCCACAGACCTCCTAGCTGAGATTTCAGGATCATGGCACGAACGTATATACTTTAACCTGCCCAACAGCCCCAAGGACAAACATCTCCTCATCGACGTCACGCCGCTCGTCCCCGCTTCCAAAATCACCCCTCCTGCCGAAAAGCAGTTGGCGTATGAATCACGTAGGCTCTGGGCTGATATCACTGCCGCCATCCACGCGAAACAGTACTCCCTCGCAACCAGACTGAAACACGAACTCGAAGAGTCCCAGCGCTCCAAGGCTGCCCTGCGCAAGGAGAACAACCACGAGTGGACTCCTCGGTTTTTCACCGTTGCAGAACAGCATATCCAGCCGGGCAGACCCCATCTCACAGACGACGGTCGCAGGGCCCTCGACAATCTACACCATGACATCTTTGACCTCGACGAGAAGCTGACTCCCTCGGGCGAGTTTGCTCGATAATACTACTCCTTTATTCCTTCTATATATTCGTACTCCCTAATCCGCTGGGCGCAGGTTCGCTTCTTCATCTGCCTACTCTTGCTATCTACTATATAGTTGTTGTCGGTGCATTGTACAAAGGTTGCATCCAGCTGCAGTTAGTTACTCAGTTATAAAAGTCATTATGTCGTTCTTCAAGTTCATGCTCGTGAGTTAAGTTTAGGTAGTGTGATGCGGCTGAAGAGCCGCCTGGCCCGGCCCGTCCATCAAACCTTCATCCTCCAACCTCTTTCTACTGAGTATGGAAAAACAAACTATTATCCAAGTACGATGCTATGAAGCTTGCACGACTTTAAACCCCGCGGCCACCGTCTTGCTGATCTCCTCGTTCTTATGCGGCAGCAGGCTCAGTGCATACGCCACGTCGTTCCACTGCTTCTCCGTCTCGCACCGCGTCAGTCGCGCAGCCAGCTTGTCCGCCAGCTGTCTCGCATGTTTGTCCTAGACATGTCAGCATCTCAAGGAATAGAATATATAAAGGATATATATATATATAGACAGGTGGTTACCTTCTCGACGAAACCGGCGAGGAACTTGATGATTCGTCGTAGAGACTCCTCCTCCAGCGACTTCTCCGTGCTCAGCAGACTAAACATGTCCACAAAGTGATTGTACACCGCATTGTCCTTCGTCGACAGCTCCGTAAAGAACATCCGCGCCAGATCCGCGATCTTCTTGTCCTCGTCCTCCAGACACTTCGCCATCTCCCCCAGCTGGCCCTTCACCTTGATCTGGCCCGCCAGTATCAGAAACGTAAGCGTCATCAGACACGTCCGCTTCACAGAGACGTCGTCGTCGTTCAGCCGCCGATACAAAAAGTCCGTGTTCTCGTCGATCAGATGGTTGAAACACACCGCCATGTCGCCCAGCGCTATCACCGCGTTGCTCCGCACTATCGGATCGTCCGACCGCTCCATTATCGTGATCAGCAGCGGCAGGTTGCTCTCGCAGTACTCCGCTGACACGCACATCAGCTTCGCCATGCACAGCGTAGCCGTCGCCTGCAGGTTCTGGTCCGGATACGCCGTGTTGTTCGAACATATCTCCGTCACCAGCGGGCCAAAGTGCGTCAGCAGCGAGTTCTCCCCGTACAGCAGCTCTCGCTCCCGGATATGCGCCATCGCCTCCGTGAAGTCGTCCTCTGTCGTGCCCCCGATCAGGTCCAGCTCGTTGTCCTCGGCGGCGGCGGCTGCTGCTGCTCCTGACCCTCCTCCTCCTCCTCCTCCTCCTCCTCCTCCTCCTGCGTCATCTTTCTCCTGAGCTGGATTGGCCGCCTTCTCCTTTTCTTGCTCGGCCTTCCTGCGTTTAAAGTCAAGCTCGCATAGCTCCAGATGCACAATCTGCTTGATCGCTATGTGGCCCACAATAATCAGCAGCTGCGAAAGCCCGATAACACTGGCCTTTTGTCTCGCCGCGTTGTTATCTTCCGCCGCCAGAGTTGTAGCTGCTGTCACTGCAGTCTCTGCCGACGCCGAAGATGCCGATGACGGACGGTCTCCTTCGCTGTCCATCATCGCCCTTTGATGCGCATTATTGTTCGCCCGGAAGACCGCCCGTGTCTTGCGCCTCAGTATATCCGAGCACAGCACATCAGGGTGCTTTGCTAGCGTGTATATCGCGCTTATGGCTTGCTCTGCCACCCCATACCACTCCTTGCTGTCCGACACAATCTCCATCATCGCAGCCAGCTTGATCAACACCGGATGGTCGTTTGCCAGTTTCGGGTGTGCCCCGTCCTTTGCAATCGCCTGCCGTCCAGGCTTGATCCTCTTTAGGGCAATGCATGTGTATTTGGCAAGGACAAGGTCAGCCCGTCCCAGGCTGCCCAGCCCTATCCGGAGCATAATCTCGATCTCCTTGACTGCAATCTCCGGGTCAGCAAGCGCAAGCATCCCCAGCACGATAATAGCGCCCCTTCGCTGTGTTCTTGATATTTCCTTCTTCTGTACCCCATACACCTGCCACAGCTTGCCGATCACCAGCTCTGAGATATGCCCTGCCTTCACCATTGTGCTGAGCAGCTGCTCGAGCGAGGTGAGCTCTGCCGGCGTCGCTCCAAACGTCAGACTTATCATGTTGCGGGCGATGTAGTTGGCCGTGTCATTTGGGCTGAATGCATCCGGTGCGTCAAAGAACAGCCCCTTGTAGCAATCGATCAGATGGTTCTGAACTCCCTTGCCTTCGTCGCTGTTACCCTTCATCCATATCAGCCGTAGCATCCTGCGTATCCCAGCTCGCGAGGTTTCCACTTTGTACGCATCTAGCATCACAAAAAAGTCCATAGCCTCGATCACCTCGCTCTTATTCCGAGACGACAGCAGTTGTAAGACGGTCTCTGATGCGCTGTGCAACACTTCAATAAACTGAATGGCCTCAAGGTAGTATTTCCGGGTTAGCTGTAACCGTGCCAGCATCTCTGACGTTGCTGCTTCCTCTGCCGCTTTCTGGACCGCTGCCGCCTTTTCTTCTTCAGTCATCTTTGGAGCCTTCGAAGGAGAGTCGTCTGGGACCTGGGTTGCATCGTCCAGCAGCTCGCTATCGATCTGGGCGCTCTCAATCCCCATCTCTGCCAATCCGGGTGTCTCTGGTGGCGGCTTCAACGCGTTGAGCTCCTCCTCTACTGCCTGTAAACGAGCATCCCAATCTTTGTATGACAGCTGGCCTCCATGCATAACACTGAAAGGATGTGTTGACACCAGCTTCCCTAGAAGTTTTATAGCATTCTTTCGGACATTGCTGCTCTTATCTTCCAAGCTTCGAGCCGCAAGCTTGGCTGCTGTCTGCCGTCTCTTGGGGAACTTCTGGTCAAGGTCGCAAATCTTCATATACACCTGTATCACACGGCAGCGGCAGTAGGGATTCATGTCAAGGAAGCGTTCCTCTAGCACATCAAAGAAGGAATTTATCTGTGTTTGGAAGTTTTCGCTTCGTTCTTCTTGCTTGCTCAGGTCGGATATCAGATTTCCACATACTTCGATCACGGCGCAGCGGAGGGTATAAGCCTGGTGATTGTCAGTAATATACTTTCCTATAAAACACATGAGACATACTTCACTATCTAACTGCTTGGCTAGTAGGGTCATTTGCTTGATGACAAGTCGAGGAGCAAGTTCAGACAACTTAACAATAAACGCAGACACTGATCTCGGCCCCTTGGTATCGTTTGGATTGAACTCCTTGTTTCCAACCTCCCTACAACAGAGTTAGATATAACCCCATCCGTTGGAGACATCAGGAAAAGCGTACCTTAGAATCTCGTCAGCGAGTTGAGGATAGTCATACTGCTCCGCCAGGATATGCAAAAATTCAGCCATTGGATCCGAAAGATGCTCAAAATATGTAAGACTCTGTACAATAGATGTCTGGGCGCCTGATACAGTGTTAGCAGCTTTATCACGAAGGCACATTCGTGGTAGAACCTACCAAAAGCATGCCCATGATGCTTCACTGCAATACAGAGCACTTTGAATGCGTGCATCCGTATTGACATGCTCTTGACCCTCTGCTCGCTCTCCAGGATCAGGTATATGGATCGAGTAAACAAATTCACAAAGGTATCCCGGTCCGAGGTTGTAACGAAGAGCTTTGATAATTTCAGCTTCAGCACCTTGCACATAACCTCCATAGCAATCTGTATCTGCGCAGACGAATCCCACGACTCATCCCTAGCGGGCTTTCGTCCAGCTTTCCCACCTCCTCGCCTTCCCGGCCCTGTTGTTGGAGGTTTTTCCGCTACCTTTGCTTCGACGGAAGATAACGCCCATTGTAGCAGGAAAGCGTACAGCTCCAAGAGGTCTTTGTGCTCAGACAGAGCTTCCGGCTCATCGGCTTCGAGGTCATTGTGTGCAATATCGGCGAGCGAGGCAAGGCCGGAAACAACAAGGTCTAGGATCTTGCTAAGCGCCTTTGGAGGAAGGACAGGTGTAAGCCTAGGAGTCTAGCTGTTAGAGTCCGGTCAAGGGACGTGTAGTGTATCCAGTCACTCACTTCAGGAGAAGCTGTAGGGAATCAAAGAACGAGTTTCTTGCAAGATTCGAGGGGTCTTCTGCCACAGAATCCACAATAGGATTAAGTATCTCATCGATCAGCGGCAGATTCAAGGAGTCCGGGTCCAATTCGCAGTCCAGCAGCTGTGAATCCGCCTCTGGGGTCGGGACTGAGGCGGGGTCGCTCAGATAGAATTTCAGCGCCTCGTTGAGGTCGAAATCTATCCGTTCGTTCATCGTGGCCGGTTTGTCGACATCTATCTGGCGTATCCAGGCGCAACAGATATTCCGCTCGTGCTGTATAAAAGATGCGAAAAAGCGCAAAAAGAACCGAAGAAGTCGGCGAAGCTGATGTTTTGTTTGCTTTTTGCCGTTTCGGGACAAACTGCGGTAGTGTAACGCGTGACGGTAAGTAATAAAAGCGGCCCGCAGATTAAGCTAAAATACACTATCTGATACGCTATCAATACACTACTCCGGGCTATCAAAAAAATACTTCCAATCGTGTTGACGCCGAAGTTTCAATCTTTTGACGTTGACAACCGCGAGGCCGTCAACACCACTTTGAAGCTGCTCTGATGCCCGGTGGAACCATGTCGGACCACGCGGCGAGCAATCATTCGCCCCCCGCGGAGGAGACTGGGAAAGATGAGATGAGCGACTGCTGGGACGACGAGACGCGTTCACTCGACTATGGGGAGGATGATATGGCGCCGGAAGATGACTACATACCAACGGACGAAGCTGACACTGAGAGCGAGCATGAAGAGCAGGACGAGGCTGTCCTGGAAGACATGAGGAAGCTGCAGGACGAGGCAATGCTGCGTGGAAAATTCAGACTCATTAACCGCGTCGGAGAGGGTGAGTAGCTACCACATGGCCATGTAGGGGGGGGATATGCCGATGCTAATAGAGGCTCACGCATGATAATTAGGTACATTCTCTACAGTATACAAGGCACAGGACCTGACCTGGAACAAAGGCGCCTTCCAGACAGACCCGCTAGACCCGAGCAAGCCTCTCCGTGGGATGAAGAAGCAATACGTTGCTCTCAAAAAGATATATGTCACCAGCAGTCCTGCTCGAATCCTGAACGAGTTGGAGATTCTCAATGACTTGCGTGGGCACCCCGCTGTGTGCCATATCAAAGCTGCATTCCGGCTTGATGACCAGGTCATTGCTGTCCTGCCATATTTCCCACACACGGACTTTCGCCTAATGTTCCGTACTTTTCTCGTTGAGGATATGCGGCACTACTTCAAGTCTCTCCTGGACGGCCTTGCTTTTGTGCATAAGCTGGGGGTCATTCACAGAGACATAAAGCCTACGTTCGTACCTCTTGTTCTTCCATGTTAGCGTTTTCAATTCCCAAGCTGACAGTTGCCCCTATAGGAACTTCTTGTATAATCCAAAGCTTCGCCGTGGAGTCTTGGTAGATTTTGGCCTTGCAGAGGTGAGTACATGATGCTGTTATTCTTGCGGTTACCTGGTGTAGTACTGACCCATCCATTGCACAGTATGAAAATCAGGATGGGAACTGCATGTGCAGTGCCGTCCGCACGCGTGCTTTCGTGCCTATACATGATCAGATAATGGACTCCATCCGCTTCTCCAAACAAACTCCTGTTGGATATCCAAGAAACGATTCCAGGCCTTCTCGGCGAGCCAATCGAGCGGGAACTCGCGGATTCCGCGCTCCTGAAGTCCTCTTCAAATGTACTAACCAAAACACCAAGCTTGATGTGTGGTCGGTCGGCGTGATTCTCCTCACGTTCCTTGCCAGGCGGTTCCCATTCTTTCACTCAATGGACGATGCCGATGCTCTCATTGAGATCGCAAGTATCTTCGGAAAGACTAAGATGCAGCAGACAGCAGCAGAACACGGCTTGGTGTTTGATACCACCATCCCTACGATTTTACCAAAGGGCCACTCTTTGGAACGAATCATACGGTGGTCGAGCTCTGTCGTCGAACTGACCGGCAGAGAGATTCAAGCTGTAGATCTCTTGGAGAAGTTACTCGAGCCGAGCGCTATCTTGAGGTGGAGTGCAGAATCGGCGCTGTATCACGACTTCTTCAACAACCCTCAGGGCGCTGACCTTCCCTGGGGCGGAGAAGATCCCGAGAACCTGGAACATCACTCTGCCCACGGTGACGATAACGACGACACTGCATGCGATGCCGGCGACGAGGTGAAACTTATCTAACCGCCCATTCTTTAGCATCCTACCTATCGACAGCTTCAGCTTCGGCGCCCACCCGGGCCGCGCATGACGTCACTGGTCGCCGTGCTCACCATATCTGTGTTCCTTCCCACCGGCTTCTCTGCAACTCCTCTTCCCACGAAACCATTTGGCATTTGGAAAGCCTGGGATACTGTTGCTCATACAAAGCCGTCGGCAGACCTTGTTTCCTACAGTCGGCTGTGCCCATATAACTACTTTACTGTTCACGTCCGAATAAGCTGGGTTGATCTAAAACCACCCGAGGGGTCCCCACTAATACTGCTAGCTTGTTTATCCCTGGTGGAGCAAAGCTGTCCATTGCTCTTGCTCTCGATATTCATTTCTTCAAAGGAAACGGCAAGGTGCAGCGCCATTTGGGTGATCGCGGTGTTTGTTTGATCGGTGTCTTGGTCGCTACCATCGCTATCGCCATCGGCTTCATCGTTTTCTCATACCAGCAGCATCTTCATTTGCCGTCGGTATTCGTTTGTGAGAGCTATCACGCAATTTCACTATACATAACAGACTATTTCTTCGATAGGAAACCTGCAACCATGGCGTGGCAGTGTACTGGTCGGTCCAACCTTCAGCTGATCGAAAACCTCTTCACCGCCGACCTTATCAAGAGTGAAAGGGTGAAAAATGCAATGTTAAAGGTATGTAATGAAGATCTGTCAGGTGTTTTTTTTTGGCTTTTGTTGTTGATACAGCAAGCTGATATCATTTCCGGCACCAGGTTGACCGTGGCCATTATTCCCCATCCAATCCCTACAATGATTCTCCCCAGTCAATTGGATACGCAGCGACTATCTCTGCTCCACACATGCACGCGCATGCCTGTGAATACCTGCTACCTTTCCTCCATCCCGGCGCTCGGGTGCTTGACATTGGCTGCGGCTCGGGTTATCTCAGCCACGTTTTCGCCGAGCTGATCACAGATGCACCCACTTCAGACGGTTGTGTTGTTGGCATCGACCACATCCAGGGCCTGGTTGACTTGTCTCTAAAGAACTTAGCCAAGTCTGAAGAAGGCCGCAAACTGCTCGACTCTGGAAAGATCAAGATCGTCAAGGGTGATGGGCGCAAAGGCTGGGCTGAAGGCGGACCGTACGATGCCATTCACGTTGGCGCAGCAGCAGCAACGATGCATTCAGACCTGATAGATCAACTGCGAGCGCCGGGCCGGATGTTCATCCCAGTTGATGCCGAACCTACCACCGGTATGCTGGGATCTCAAGGACAGCATGTGTGGATTGTGGATAAGGCGGAAGATGGCTCTGTTGTCAAGAAAAAAGTTTTCGGCGTCAGCTATGTTCCTTTAACTGATGCACCTGAGGAATAGCTGGATCATACGGTAATTCAATCGCCGGACTGGGACACGTAGGGTGTCGCCTTGCATTATTATTCCTTCACTTGTATCCCTAATCAAGCCTACCTATCTGTATTCAACAGCTGTAAAGTGATTCCACCAATGAGAATGAATCCATCAGCCAAAATATCCATTAAGCAAAACAAAGATTATGTATCACTCTGACTTCACTTTTCCATTAGAAGAATCTAGTAATAATCTAAAGAGGAAGAAAAAGAATACAAGACGGTTAAGTGGTAGCAAGTACGGCTCAAAATGAATAGGATGCATGTCGTTTAACCAGAGAAAAAGGGCTGGTAAGGAGAAAACAAGCGAAGAAAGGTTTCAGAAGTAAATATGCATGGATAAAGTAAATCATTAACAAGAGGAAACAAATCTTAGAAGGGGAAGCCTCCTTGGAAGTCGAAGCCTCCTTGTGTGAACTTGAAGTGGTGGTTTCCAGCACCCTGTTGGAAGAAGAACGGAGATCCTCCGTGTCCGCCAGCGAAGGGGTTGAAGTGTGGCTGGCCACCCTGAGGGTCATTAGGGTCATCACCATGGTCAAATCGTCGCCTTAACTCGGGGTCAGAGAGAACTTCGTAGGCTTCATTAATGCTCGCCATTTTCTTCTCGGCTTCCTCCTTGGGTATGCCCTGGCTGTGTGCCTTGTCGGGGTGGAATTTCTTTGTGAGCTTGCGGTAAGCCCGTTTAATTGTAGCCTCATCTGCCTCACGGTCAACCCCCAGGACCTTGTAATAATCCTTTTGTTTCGATCGTTTCAGTAGTGTTTGTGCCTTTTGCATGAGCGTGTGAATCTCCTGGGAGCCAGAGTGGTGCTCATCCGCTGTTTTCAGCGTCTGCGCGGCAGCTTCGTATTGCTCGGCATCTATTTGTTCTTCCGCCTTGGACAGGAGACCTTGGAGTGATGAAGGGTTGAATTCAAGACACTGGCTACAGTATGGCCGCGCTTTTCGCTTGGAATTCATCTAGTCAATGGTTAGCAGGTTGACCTTTCAGAAAATAACGTAAAGGTAAAGAACCACATACAGCTCTATATGTCTCACATGTTTTCTCCAACAAGGAATGGTAGAGGTTGTTGGGGGCCTTGGGATGGATATACCCATCTTCCTGGGCGGACTTGACGTCTTGCTGAATGTCCTCTAGCAATCCAGTTTCACCCTTGGTCCCTACCAGGAGCTCAGCGGCTTTGTGGAATTTCCGTGTTTCCAGCAACTTGTCGAGGTTCTTAAGTTGCTTGGAATTCCTCTTCTCGCCTCTGAACAAACGGCTGCAAATCTTGGAATCCGGGTCAGAGTGAAGACATTTTCGAATCTGGTCCAGGCCGCGTTCGGTGTCCGCTAGAGAGTAAAAGAGCATTGCTGAAACCTGGAGATAGGGGTCGACGTTGTTTGGAGAAAGCTGCGTAAGCCTAGTCAGGTCATTGATCCCCTCCTGGATGTCTCCTCTCTCGAAATGGCATTTCCCTCGCATCCGTCGAAGCTCGGACGAGCCCATTGCCTTCATAATGGCGATATTTGATTGAGCCACACAGGTTTCCCAGTCCTGTTTCTTTTCTGCCTCCTCCGCAGCCACCGCAGCAACGTGAGCCTCATGCAGCTGAACTAGGTCTCCCTCACCTGGCTTGCCTGCAGCCTGAAGGTCTTCCTTAGCCCCGGTCCAGTTGCCAGATCTCATCCGTAGCTTTCCCCGTTGCAAGAGTGCCCCCTCGAAGCCTGGCTTAAGCTTGAGAACCTTATTGAAATCATCTGCGGCGCGAGAGTGTCTTCCAAGGGAGAGATAGGCAGCTCCGCGCTGGAAGATGGACAGGTAGTTCGAGGGATCCTTGTCGATGGCGGCGTTGAAGTAGAGGAGCGCATCTTCGGGGGAGCCGCTGGCAAGATGTGTCTTTGCAGAGGACAGGAGCGAGGAGACCGGCGTATCTGAAGGGATATCTGAAGGCTGCAGGCCGTTTGCAGATGAAATAACGGCCAGCAGGAAGGCGACCGTCTGAAATCGAACGATCATGATAGCGGTGCGTGATAAGAGAACAAAGCAGATAGAACGATAGCTCCCACCAACCGGCCGGGACAAGAAAAATCTACCAGCGCAATGCGCCACAAGCAAGACTCAATAACCCCAAACGAGAGACAAGTTTAACAGTTGAAGTTGAAGATGTTGAAATACGGGGGAAGAAAAAAAGACGACAACGCTTTCGTGGCAACTTTTGATATCTCCAAGAGGCGTCCCAAAAGAGTAAGAATGGAAGGTGGCTTCATCGGCATTTCGGATATTTAGTTAAACCGAACTTATTGCCGGACGCCCGACGCTAGTCCTCTTTGGGATTAAGGATTATGTAATTATCCGAGATCATGTGATATTGAATTTCTGGAAGTCCCAAAACGGAAAGAAGAAGTAGAAGCAATAATAAAAATAAAAAAAGGACGAAGCAATTGCTGGGGATATTTTTTACGACAAAGCAACCGTGGAGAGAGGATATAATAGCGCCCGGAGTGATGCTAGGAAGCTCAACGTGGACATGTCTGCGGTGTTTTTCACGAAGTGTACGGCTAGCGCAGTCTAGCAGAATTGTTCCAGTGTCTAGGCGATATAGCTCTGCAGGTAGGTCGAGGCCTCGTTCTTATATTTTGCGTCATAACGGCGATTAGAAGCTCACAAATTTATAGTAACCCCCAAAGAAGCTGAATTGTCTCCTATCCTGTTAAACAGAGCGAGAGCCCTAGCTGCTGAACATGCTACCCTCACGGCAAAACAGGCAGAGTCCTTCGAGAGGGCTGCTGCAAAACGGATAGGAGAGATTGCGCCAGTTGCCAATGCATTAAAAGACTGGGACACAGCCCATGAGGTATGCTCTGTTCTATGCGGCTACAATATGACAATTCTACCCCGTATCTAACATCATTCACTGCCTTTTTTTCTAGTCCATAACAGAGCTACAGGGCCTGATAGATGAACCATCTACCGATACAGAACTTAAATCCCTCGCTGAAGATGATATAACAACAACAATTGGGACATTATCATCCTTATCTGATACATTAAAACGGGCATTGATCCCTCGCCATCCGTTTGCTGATATGCCGTGTCTGATAGAGATTCGTCCAGGGGCAGGAGGTGACGAAGCAGGACTATTTGCTGCGGAGATGCTCCGCATGTATACATCGTTCTGCTCCAGCCGAGGCCTGAGAACAACAATCATAAAAATGGAGGCAGAGGACGGAGTCGGCGCGGGTGCAGAGGAGCGTCTGTCTGAAGTGGTGATGGAAGTCGAAACCCCCGGGAGCTATAACATACTACGGACTGAGGCAGGGGTGCATCGCGTTCAGCGAGTGCCGGCCACAGAGGCAAAGGGGCGAACCCATACAAGTGCCGTTAGCGTTATGATACTGCCCAGTTTCCCCGAGAACAACCAAGAAGACAGCCCCCTGAACTTTGATGATCCGAATTCAGATTACTACGTCAACCCCCAGGATGTCCAGTCTGAGAAATTCCGAGCCAGTGGTGCTGGTGGCCAGCATGTCAATAAGACTGAGTCCGCGGTGCGGCTCACACATATTCCTACCGGAACAGTCATCTCTATGCAGGATTCCCGTTCCCAGCATGAGAATCGCCGAAAGGCCTGGCTGTTGCTCAGGGCTAAGTTAGCCCAAGCCAGGCGAGAGGCGAGAGAACAGGAAATGATGGAACTACGTCGTGGTGCTATGGGCGGTGTCAACAAGACTGGCAGAGGAGATAAGATCCGTACATATAACTTCACACAGAGTCGATGTACAGACCACCGGAGTGGCATGACAGTCCATAATATTGGCAAGGTCATGGATGGAGGTGAGAACCTTGAGAAGATCATAGAGAGCGTTCAGAACTGGCTTGTAGACCAGGAAGTTGAGGCCCTTTGTCTTGAGCAGCAAGCTGCCACTGCTGAAGGCAAGTCGTCTCGTAAAGCGACTGCTTGATGGTATAGAACGAGACAATGATATAGACACTGTACAATAAATATATAATACCCATATACAGCATTTTTGATTTCAAACTTACACTATTTAGGCTTCATTTTCAAAGCAGAGTACGTACAGGGAAACAGAACAGTCTATCAATGTCTTTCTATTTATACGTAGAATATACACGAGCGGGAAGCTCTAGATTTGTTTCAGCATAACCAAGCTAGCTCCTCAATTTACTACCGCAGCCATGGAACATGATATAAAGCTTTAGATGTACTTTCTTTCGGGATCCAGCAAATCAAGACCCTCCATGGTTTTCTCGTACCTTTTCAGCCACTTGTTAGTCTCATGGTAACGGTCATATAGGGGTTGATGGGTAGATGAATGTTCTTACATAGTGAAAACGATGCCACCGCTTAGCACCAGTCTAGCAAGACGTGGCACGGCTCCAGACCAAAAGGTAAATACTCCCTCGTTCTTCAATATTTTCGCTACACAGTCAAAGCTGTTCTTGTAGCTACTCCTTGCTTCCAGCGATTGCATTCTACGCCATGTTAGTAAATGCTAGTTTTAAATGCCTCTGGGGATATGAATAGTCTTACCGTGTCTTCACAGTATCTAGTGGCTGGGTAACGTAACTAGACACCATTGTTAGTTTCCTGGCTCTAGAACTGACCTAGAAATATCAATTCACATACACTGTGATAAGACCCGCCATCCCACCAATGGCAAAGGTACTCAGAGTCCCGAGCTTCTCACCGGGGGCTATGTAACCCTGTGCAAACTGTTTTATGGTCGTATAACTTCCGAATCTCGTCGCAGAATTAGCTGCTTGTCGCGCAGTTGTGGGTATAAATCCCTGGAAGAAGCCTCGGATGCCTCGCTCGCGGAATATCACGGCACTTCCATGCAAAAAGCCACGCATTCGTGGTTTAGCAGATTTCCTATCATCAATGCTGTTTATTGTCGGCGTATTAGTACGGCCCTTGGGTTTTAATTGCCAGGCAGACGGCCAAGTGGTTGTATAACGTACAGCTGCGTCTTGATGCTCTCGAATGGAGTGACTGCTAGGAGGGACTCGGTAAATCCAGCACCGAAACCGGCTATCACAGTCTTTGGACCGGATATCTTTCCGTTCTCATCTTGTAGGAGGGACTTGAAAGCATCGAATGCGACGAAGCCTATCAGTTTGTCATGGTAAGTGGTGAACCAGCCGAAGCCACTCGGAGTCATCGCGGAGAGCTAAACGTACGAACGCCGGCCTTTATCGAGTTACCAATAATCAACGTTGTGCATCCCGCATACCACGCCCGTCCGAACGGAGGCCATGGTAATTTCTTGCCGTCCGCTAATCGGCGGTTGAGCTGGGTTCTGGTCTTCGCGACTGCGGCGATACGTAAGGGTTGCGTTCGGTCAGCAATCATGCACGGGCAGCAGCATCCATACTCGAGAAGGGTGTGATAGCATACATTCGGCAGGATAAGTAATTGCTATCGCAAGTGTTAGCAGTGTATTTCAAGGCCATCTTCAGGCGGCTATTGCATTGATGGCAGAGGGAGAAGAAGGGGAGCACGTACAGATCTCAACAGCTCCAGCAGTCGAGCCAGCGATGATGGACCGCAGACTGCTCGGCTGTGCGATGGAAGTTAGCTGATAACGTCGACACTTATGAGCAGAGACAAGCATCGTACCTTTGGCTTCTGGTCGTTCTCCTTGGTCGCCATCGCTGCTCAATTGACTGGTGCGTCTGGTGGGATGTTCTTCGGCTTTTGCCTGCGGTCAACTTTTCGATGTGATGGACGAATTTAACTCGCGCTAGTTAGCTTGCCGTAGTTAACCAACAAAAATGCATGCAGGCACCGGAGTTGTTGCTGATTGAATGCTGATATAGACCTCAGTACGGGAGTATTATTGGTATTAATTGCATGCCCACGTAGATGCGAGGCCATGAGCTAAGTCTAAATATTGGGCGGTACAATGCCCTCATACTGGTAGGTGCGTTGTCATCTGTATCGGGATCTATACGGTATGCTGCCTCTGTAACCACTATTGGAATCTACGAGGACGATCTATGATCAGCTAGGAGAAGTACTCAGAGGAAACTAAACATGGCATTGACTAGATGTCAGTGAACTAGGGTACAAGCGCGATGAACACAGTAGTAGAGCATGGATTCACCATGAAGTTGAGCAACCCTGCTAACATCAAGTAGTGACCCCTGAGTATTTTTTTGGTCTTTTTTTGTTTCTTTTCTTTTCATTTCGTTCCTTTTTCTTTTTTTTTTTTTTCTTTTTTATTTTGGATTTTGCTTTGGTTTGTTGTCGCGGTATGCGAGCTGTCCTTCCACTGGCCTTCGATATCAATTGGTCCGCACAAGGGTCGGAATGATAGCGAACGTAGGTCTGTACGAACACTTGATAAAGCGAAAGGTGGAATGGGTGGTGCCTGGGTAGAGGCATGTTGACTCCGGAACGAGTCGTATAAGCATAGCATTGACGGAGCCTCAATGTTGATTTCTCAAACAGTTTGTCAGAGACGCGGTCGATGGTTGACGCTCCGGTAAGTAGTGTCTCAGGAAGGGGTCACTGGAGTATTAGGGGGGTAGATCGGCTCTGGAAGTGACGTGAGTGCCAATAAGACGATAACAATGACAAAAGGCCTTGCTGTATGCCGTAATAGCATGAAGACTGGAGTGGCCACAGGATAGGGGAAAAATATGATACAATGCCTGCAGCATCAACATGGCTTGAAGATCCTGCAAGGTGCATGATAAATTAGAAAGGGCTGGGGTTCTTTTTTCCGGGTGCTGGTATTGCGGGTGGTGATAGCAGTGTAATGAAAAAGATACACTGCTTGAAAAAAAAAAAAAAAAAAAAAGAGGGGAAGGGGGAAGGTGGGTATAGTGAGGTGGGTTTGCTATAGGAAAGGAGAGAGTAAGCGTTAAAAAGGATCGTGAGTGATAACAAACAAAAGAAAACAACAAGAAAGCAGATAAACGAATAGATGCACAGCAAGTACATTTGATTAGGACCCAGGGGTACCTGAATTGGCAGCGTTGGCTTGTGGATTTCCGGCTGCTCTCGAGCTGTCAGGGTTGTTTGAGCGCTGGCCAGAACCACGGCTGCCACGGTACGAGCCGCGGCCGTAATGCCCGCGGTTAGAGCTGTACTGTCCATGGCCATTGGATGGGTTGGTGGTTTGTCGACGAGGCTGGCTCTCCTGGCCAGCTGGTTTTTGTTCCTCCGAGGGCTTGTTGGAGATGGGGCGAGGAATGGTATTTGGCGTTTCGTAAACATATAGTTTCTTATCGATGGACGGGGGGATGGGCTGGATCTCTGTTCCCAATTCCTGTTCGATCTTGTACAGGTTGTATCGATCGTCCCAGTTAATCAGGTTGATCGCCAGGCCAAGATGCCCAAAACGTCCGGAACGACCAATTCTGTGCAAATATGTTTCGGCATTCTTGGGGAAATCAAAGTTGATAACCACGTTCACAGCCTGGATATCGATACCACGAGTCAACAGGTCTGAACACACGAGATTCCTACAGACGCCGTTTCTGAAGTCGTGGAACACGCGGTTTCGGTTATGTTGCAGCATACGTGCATGCGAGTAGAAGCATGAGTATCCAAGTTCGGTAATTTTCTTGGCGAGAAGCTCAACGCGGTTTGTCGAATTGCAGAATATGATGGACTGGTTTATTTGGAGTTTCGAGAAAAGAGTGTTCAAGCAATGCACTTTTTGCCTCTCTTCGACGAATGCATAATATTGCGTTATGCCTCGGAGGGTGAGCTCGTCCATGAGGTTAATTTCATAGGGGTTTCGCATGTGTTTGTCCTGAGATTGGTGTATTAGTTGATTGCCACAGGTGATAGAGGAGGAATGGACGTGTATCGTACCTTGAAAGTCTTTACGATAATCGGGAAAGTGGCGCTAAACAGCATAACTTGGCGGTCTTTGGGGTGAAAGGTCAAGAGTTGCTCAATGACTGGAGTGAACTCGGGAGAAAGCAGTTTGTCCGCCTCGTCCATAACAAAAGTAGTACATTCCGATAGATCAGCAACACCCTTGCTAGCAAGGTCAAGAATTCTGCCGGGCGTTCCAACAATGATGTGAACCGTGTCGTTAAGTCGGATAATATCGTCCTGTAGACCGGTTCCTCCGGTTGTGACCATAACATTTATGCCAAGATGCTTTCCAAGCGTCTTGCAAACCTGCGATGTCTGTAGCGCTAGCTCTCGGGTAGGCACTAGTATAAGGGCCTGGGTTTTGGCTATTTTTGGGTTGGTGCGTTCTAGGGTTGGAATAACAAAGGCAGCTGTCTTTCCGGTTCCGTTCTTCGCTCTGGCAAGAATGTCACGACCTGTGAGAGCGACGGGAATAGTTTCCTCTTGGATAGGAGACGGCTTTTCAAAACCAGCTTCAAAGATTCCCATCATTAGGTCTCTCTTAATGTAGAAGTCCTCGAATTCCAGACCCTTAGTAGCGGTAACATCCTAGTTGCGAGCAAAACAACAAGGGTTAGACGAGAATATCCTGTAACAAGCAAAAGGGGCAATCAACCCAGGGGACAGCTCTTACTTCGGTCTGTACTCTCGTATCCTTAGCTGGGATTTTCAATTGTTCTTTCCACTTGTTATCCGTGCTACTGTCACTGTTGGGGGCAGAGTAAGCGAAAGTCCTTCGATTGCATAAGAATGGCGCCATACGAACCCTAGCTTTGTGTTGTTCAGCTGAGCAGCAAGAGCGTCGGTCATGGTAGGCGATTTTGTAAAGGCGGGGGGGTTTAAGAAGCAGGCAAGAGGCGTCAGGGCACGTCGAGGTCGTGTATTTCTATGGGGTGCGTATGGGTGTTTGTGTGTCTACGTCTTCGAACTAGGTGGACGTAGCTCTAGGGTCAAGAAACGGCTTCAAATGTTAACTATAGCGGGGATTGTAAGCAGCGAACAAAAGCAGGTAGCAACGCGTAAGGGAGATTGAAGCCTTACTGTTATCGTTAGTGCGGGCGGGCGTATTGCAAGCGGCGTTGGAGTCGTTTCTCGTGTGCTCAGCCGACGAGGAGTTGCGCGGCTTGTAGGAGTGCGGAGAGGGGGTGGTGTGTTTGAGAGTTTTTCCAGACCGTAACTACTGTTCGGTAAACGCGGGCGTATCTGGGAGGACACGGAGATTCCAGCAAGTTGAGATATGGCCTTTTTGAGGGTGCAAATTCAGCGGAGATAGTCGGGCTGCAAGGTGTTGTTGTTGTTGTTGCGTTGTTGCGTTGTTGCGTTGTTGTGTTGTCTTGTATGTGTGTGTGTTGTGAGGGCGAAGTTGTTTTGTCGGTTTTTGGAGGTCGAAAGAAGGTGAGAGAGAGAAAGCTTTTTTCTTTTTGGCTTTTTTGGCTTTTTTGAGGTTAAACTACGAGAGGGCTTGGCCCGTGCGCCAAGGTTCTAACAAGTTACTTGGGCGAGAGAGAGAGAGTGAAGGAAGATCTGATATTGATAGCGGCGGATCAGGAGCAGTGATTGCAGCTGAGATAGGGGGGAGAATAGGCTATGTACACGGGCGGGAAGGCATATACAAGACGGAGGGAGGTGCCGGGGCCTGTCCGGGTTGCATGGCTGGCTTGGGGATTTACTTGGGCCATGGGCTATTGGGCAAAGGAGAGCGTACGCTGGCCTCGTTCGGGCTCAGCAAGCCTAGAGAGAGATGTAAGCATCAGGGAGCGCATGAGCAAGGTAAAGTCAAGTGGCAACATGAACATACTCTTTTACACGCACGTCTGGGGCGGCGGTGATTTCAGACCGAGACCCAGGGGTGATGAGGATATACTGGCGTCCAACTGAGCATCGAGCAGCGTACATCTAGCGGTAGATGTAAAAGGTTAGGGTGTTGAGCGTAAAGAGTATTATGATAAAACGTCCTAAAGAAACTTACCAAGATGTCAATGGCCATCTTTCGGTTAACCGAGTCCATATAGACGTCACTACAGCATGTTAGCGGAAGACTGGACGATGCGAAGGAGGCGCAAAAACGCGGCTTACAATTCGTCCAGACAACGGATAGGAGAGCCCATGGCTTCCCATAGGGCCAGTAAAAGGCATATCTGCGAGAACGACTTTTCTCCTCCAGACAGAGTCTTCGCTCCTCGACTGATGCTATCCTTGGTGCTGTCTGGCTCAACCTAGAAGCAAGTAAGCAGAGTTGAACGCATGGAAGTCGCTTCGGTGTACGTTGCAGAGAATTATTTACCTGAACATCTAATAGTTTCTTCTTGTGGTTTGCAAGCAATCTTCCTCTGAAGCCTCGCTCACTGAGAAGATAGATGAACTGGATCTTCGCTCGTGACGTAATATGAGCTCGGAACTTCTGCCATCTTTCTTGCCGGTGGACCAGAGAGTTTTTGAGCATCTACCACGGGTGAGCAGCCAGGCGAGGAAAATTAGGTGAGGCCGATAAAAGTATATAATAACTCCATACCTGTGCTAGTGTTCTAAAACTGACGATCTCATTCTGTGACCGCTCATATTTTGCATCAGCTTCCGCCGCTGCGGCGGCAATTTCTTCTCTTGACGCCCCCATCCTAATACAACTGTAAGCAAAAAAAAAAAAAAAAAAAAAGGTTGTATGACTGTGGGATTGGCCTTAACGTACTGTGAATCATATCTTCTGAGATCTCTATCCAGCCTCTCCAGTTTCCCTGCAAGGCTGGTCTCTGTTTCCCCTGCATCAATCGGGACCCTGGGAGAAACCATACTAGCCTTCTGAATGAAGTCAGCAATTCGAGCGGCAGTATCTTCCTGCTTTCGCTCAATCTGAGTAACCTGTGCTTTGGCAGTGTCTGTTTTGGCGATTGCATCATTTTTGCCAACGAGCGCCGTATGCCTCTTATTTGCCTTGACTGACAGCTCATTCTCGGCCTTACGGGTATCCTCAGAAACTCGAGATATTTCGGTGTCTTTGACAGCTAACTCTCTCTTTATCTCCTTTACCTTGTTTGTTGCCGCGTCCCGTGCGTTGACGCAATCTTCAAATGAACGTTCATGTAGCTTCAGCTCTTCTTCAGCTTCTCTCAAGGCCGAAGTTAGGGCCTCGAGCCGTCCATCCTGGTTTCTGTCCTTGTCAATTGCTTCCTTAAGATCATCTACCCTATCTTCAGCCCTCTGACTCTCGACGAACAACTCGTGCTCTTGGTTGTTATGAATAGCGAGCAACTGTTTTTGCCGCTGAACGTGCTGGACTGAAGCACGATATTCTTGTTCAAGCCGTCCAAGGTCACGTTTGAGGGTATCAATGACTTCTCGCTGCAATCTAGAGATGAGTCAGTGACCAGGTAGGCTGCATTAACCAGGTCAGGACTGGACTTACCTTATCTGGATATCGATATCCGTTTTCATTCGGGGTCTCCCGGTAAATGCAGGAACAGGAGACTGGCTTGGGTCTCCGGTTCGATTAAAGGCGAGATGGATACCTCGTCTTCTATCCCCGGAATCTATACAGTAGCATCGCTTCACATTTCTCGGTCTTGCGCCATCAAACATGATTTTTGATGCCTCTTCAACGTTTTCAATCAGTAGCATCTGTTCAATTCCGTGATTGATCACAAGTTGACGGCGAACCATATCATTATCGATCTATATTGGGTAGACGGAGGTAGTCAGTAAAAGGAATCTTTACAGTGATAAGAAATAAATCTAACCTCTAGTACTCTCAGCGCAGTATCGAACTGAGAATCAGGTTCATGGTCCGTGGTATCAATCCTTCCTTGTGAATTCCCAATAAATATAGGACAGACGCTATGAAATATGCATCAGCGAAGAGTTCAGTAGTTTGCATAGAGATCCTCAACCCACCAATTTACCCGTTGCATTATTCCAGACAAGACATTCATATCTCGTTTTGAAGTAACCACGAAACTCGTGAGTGTTGCACCGAATGCATTCTCCAGGACGGAAGACCATTTGGGCTGCAAAAGGCGTACATGCTGGCCCAGAGGCCCAACCGGTGGTTGGTCGAATCCCCGTTCATCGGCAATCGCCCGCAGAAGCAAGGGCATTTTCTCATTAAACCCGCCTTGCTGGCCTCTACTATCTTTCGTCAATGTTCGTAGTTGGTTTTCCGCATCTGTGATCTCGGTTTTCTTCATCCCTATCGGCCCTCTTTTCTTGCTGGCATCTTCTTCTGCTTCAGAGACGGCTTTCTGTAAATCTTCAGCACCTTGTTTATGCTCATTGTATTTTTCTTTGGCAGCCGACGCAGCAGCCTTCTTCTCTTCAAGTTCCGTGAGTCTTGCTGCTGTAACACCGCCATTCAATGCCTCGAGCCTTGCGTTTTCATCTTCAATCTGCTTTTCAGTATCAACAATTGTCCTTTTATTGTCCATTATATGCTCTCTGATCATCGCTTGTTGGGCCTTTCTCTTATATTAGCCATTGTAATTGTATTAATACTTGGTGACGTTAGGGAAGGAGACACACCTGGAGACCTGTCCGCTCTTTAACGGCTTCGTCATACCGTTGCTTGATTTCTGCTTTACTATCATCAACGGCAGCTTGGGCTTCCATAGCTACACGAACGGCCTCTTTTGCCTCGTTGACTTCTTGATCAGCTGCCTGGAATTCTGCGTCACGATTTTCAGCTTCGGACTCTAGCTGCTCAATACGTGCTCTTGTTTCTGCTATTTCGGCAATGAGAGAATCGCGAATCTGTGGGTGGTTAGCTTACAGAAAGAAAATATCGAGATACAAAGGGGGGAAATGGCAGACCCGTTCTTGTTCCTCGACCTGTATCCAGGCTGTCTGTGATCGTAGGTGTCGAATCCGGGCTCTTAGACTCTCGTGTCTGTCAGACTGCGCCAGCCGTGCTCTTGCGTTGTTCCTGTTAGATTCCAGGACTTTCAACTGTTCCCGGTGATCGTCGAGTTTGGATTGAAGCTTGTCTATGGATTCCTCCATCATATGGTAGTCATGGTCTAATTGTTCCAGCTGCACTCCCTTCATGAAAAGTTTATACTTATCGGAAGGACTTGAGGTGCTCAGAAACTCTCGGGCCATATCCTGAGAGAGTACGTTCATTGGATTGTCCATTTGCAGCGCAAAGTAGTCAGTGATAGCGTCCAGTTCGGCTCTCCTTGTTGAGATGATGGTCCCTGATTTACTTTTCAAACGGAACCCGCTTGAGCCAGAGCGTGTGAAGTGACGCTCGACGATTATTGACTCTCCATACGTATCCGGTAGATAGGCACCGTCTCCTCTGTTCTTTATGCGCACGATGATGGTTGCGGACCTAACACAGCACATTAGCAAAATGTAGCACCTCCCAAGAGAGCTAAAAAAAAAAAAAAAGTGCATCACTTACTCCTTGCCTTCCTTGACGAAACTTTTAAGGCTCTGGCCACGGTTCGTAGCAGACGCTTTCCCTCCCAGACAGAGTGTGAGTGCAGTCAAGATGGCGCTCTTCCCGCTCCCGTTTTTGCCCACGATGAAGTTGATCAACGGGCCCAGCTCGACCGAGAAGTGTTCATGGCACATGAAATTGTAGCAGTCGACACGCTCTATGATCCCATGCTCTGCTGCAACATTCTCCTGTCTCCGTGAGTTCTTCTCGTGGAGGGCCTGGGTCGAGCGAAGACCGATCTCTTCCTCCTCCGCGTCCTCCTCCGCGGCCTCTTCAGCCTCTGACGGCGAGCTGTTGGAGCTGCCGGAGCTGCCAGAGCTATCCGAGCCGGACGAGGCAGCATCTTCTTCTTCGAGCACGTCTGATATCCGCGGCCGTTTATTCTATCAAGTTCCCAAGTTAGCCGTGCTCTTGTACAGTGATGGATGGTCCTCTCTTAACTGTGCTGGCGCCGCCGTCGCTGCTGCTGGAGCCGGACTCGACAATGCTCTGTCCTCGTTTCATGGCTGTCCCTAAACGTCCGGAACAGCAGGTATCAACGCTTTCAAGTCTCTTCTCTTCTGTCGTTCTGCAGACGTTGCTGAAGTGGTGGTCTCTTTCTCATATTTGTCTACAGGTTAGTTAACTAAGTTGTTGCGCTGATTGACTTTTGCGCGCGTCGCGTGTTGGGGAAATCTCGTTAGATTGCTCGGATGCCCTCCTTTGTAAGGCCGAATGGCTGAGATGCCCCTGTTTCGAGCCTCGAGGAGCAAAGATCCTGCATTTGGGGCCATACGCGCTGTTATCCCAGGCTTAATTAGTTGTCTACTAGGAGGAGTTCTATTCTATGGCGGTGCCAGGTGACGGGGAATTCTGCAGCTATGCCTGAGCCCAGGTTCTACCCTTCAATTATCGTCTTATTAACACGAGTCTAGGGAACGGTTATATAGGAATCAGGCGCTCGATACACCCTCATACACGGTTATAAACAGCAAAGGCCTCCAGGTAGTTCTTTGCCGTGGCTGGAAATGTGAACTTGACGGCCTCGTCCTGGCCGGCGAGATATCTGCGAACCTCTGCCTCCGTCACCCATCGGTACTGCTCATGCTCGCCAGGGGCCAGCTTGATCTGACTCTCCCAGTCCGGGGCGAAGGCGCCGTTCTCTAGCGCTTGGTGGGCTTCGTGGACGTCGACCCAGAATGAGAATTTGATGGCCTTGATGTGCTCTCCGTCCTTGACTCTGTCCCACCGGTCGACGGCAACGAGACCTCGTATGTGAGAGACATGCAGCCCGGTTTCCTCGTAGACTTCTCGTGCCACGCTGTCGAGTACTGTTGCGTCGGTGTCGTCGCAGGAGCCCCCGGGGCCTTCCCACAGGCCGCCTAGGGAGTCGGTTATAGCTCTCCGGAGCAGCAAGGCGCGTGTGGAGCGTCTGACTTCATCGTCACTGACTGTTGTACTCAGGTCTCTTGCTGGGGAAAATATAAATGCACCGATTATAAAGGCATTATATTCGGCCTTTGAATCAAAGAAGTCACTAATAGGCACGTCGAACTCAGCGAGCTGCGGCTCAACCGTGAATGTTCGGTCCATGGTGGTAGGTTGCTGTGGTTGAATGGAACGACCAGAACGCCGAAGCACTGATCAATTATTTATATACAAGACGGTCAGGCAGCAGAATTAACCATCTAGATGATGCGCCCATTGAAGGGTCATGGCATGAGGCTGAGAGGGAATCGATGAATCTATGACATCAAGTGGGATGCCTCGTATTTAAAGTGCCTGAACTAATGATTTGAGTCAGGGGATACCATGAACCCTATCAAATACATCGCGATACCGCAAGAAAAGTCGCAAACGCAAGTGATGAATGTGACTCAGATTAGAGTCTCTAGGATGTTAAAATTATTAGGCAGCAATCATATGTAGACAAATATGTATACTGTGTTATTCAAAAAATTATATATAAAAATAGGAAAATAATGAAAGGAAACTAATCAGTAAAAGATGGAATACAGGAAAGAACAAAAGATGCTTCCAGCGTATTAGGGGTATCTTAAAATGGAAGCACCTGATAGGTATTAAACAAAAGACGTGTAGAAGGCATATAACTATTGTATATCCAAGTAAATGGAAGAATTGAAGTATCGACATAGGAAAAATCGCTGTCACGGTGGTCGACGTAAGCTGGCGGGAGAAGTGAAAAGAGAAATAAGAAGAAAACAGAAGAAAAGGGTTAATCCCACTGGCCAAGGTAGGCAGGTTGCCATTCCTGGCCAGGATAGGAGGTGCTGGACATCACGATCTCTTCACTCGAGTCATCATTTGTCGGAAGTTCGACAGGTTCCATGGAAGCTACGTGGACAAGGCGGGTTTGCTCGGGAACACGGGTGCCGTTTGATGCATCACCAGACGGAACGGTGGAATTGGAAGTACTGACGGGTGTTGGACGTGTTTCAAAGTATGAGTATGAGCCGTTAAGGGATCCCTTGGGTGGTGATATTGGCTGCGGGGGGCTGACATGACGTGAACCTGGAGAAGTAGTCGTAGACATGGTATATTGAGGAGATGTACTGGATGGTATCTGGGGATTCTGATGCTTCTCATCTTGAGGCAATGCGATGGTCCATGGAGTCTCCTGGTCGCCTACACGCGGGGTGTGCGGAACAGAGGTATGGAACGTTCCAAGCCGCTGTGCAGGGTTCTGAGCATCAGAAGCAAGTGAAGGGCTATCGGCGGTATCTGGAGGCCTGGAGAGAGGACTGCGAGAACGGAAGTGTAGATCTTTGATGTGAGGAGAGTGTGTTGGTGATTTGGTCGTCTGCTCGGAGCCGGTAGGCGAATACATGGCTTGTGACATGGGGGGAGTTATGATGACCTGATTGTTGGAAACAAAGCTCGATCCTGAAGGTACTGTCGAGCTGAAAAGGCCAGTATGTTCTCCAGCCACTCTACCACCAGAGCCTTCTGAGAATTCCTTCGTGGGAGAAGGCTGTCTGCTTATCGGAGGTGTGTTTGACGGACCAGGCACCCGTGAAGTAACGGAGTTAACGGACTTGTAGAACCGCGTTGGCCGGTTTCCTGGAGATTGTCTAGGGCCCTCTTCTGCTTTCGATGTATTGGGGATCGGCTGGTTCAAATTTGCACTTGGAGCTGGAGATTGGGCCCTGCTGGGGGAAAATGCTCTATCAGGCAAAAAAGCCCTGGTTGGTGAGAGTACTGTTTCAGGCGAGAAAGGCCGATTGCTCATTGGGGGAGATGGTTCATCATATATTCCCGAGTTCAAGTGATGAACGGAGCCGTTCACTGTATTATGGTTTGAAAGAGCACTAGGGGTGTTTCGTTGTATAGCATCCCGGTTGCCTACGGACTGATATTGCCTGGTATGGGAAGCAGCGCGAGTGTGAGCTGTTGTTACGGCAGGCTCCTCGCTCGTAACGCTGTTGTTATTCTTGTTTTTGCCATGGAGTAGATCAAATTTCAGCGTTTTGAACATCTTGCTGCCTTTCTTTAGTGCAGGGGATGAGGGTCGGTCTGATGGTTGCCCCTTGCTGCGTCCCAGGTTAACCTTCGACATGATGCCAGTAAACCCAAGGCTTGTCCGGCGCTTTTTCTGCTCATCTGGAGGATGGTAGACACCAGGATCAGGGCAACCCGCACCCACTTGGGAGTAGTAGTAGTTGGAGTTTCGGTCGTTAGCTTGCTGGTCGTGCGCATGGTGAGCAGCCGCTCCCGGAGCTTGGATGGATATTCCAGAGCCATTTGTGTCTGTGCGTGCATGGGTAGACGGCAACGGAGACACGCTGCGATGGTCTGTCTGAGCCCAGGTTCGTGCATGTGCTGGATGAATTGGGTTGCTGGACAAGTTGTTTGACACATCTGTAACAGGAGGCGGAGGAAACTTGTACTCAGATTGCCAATTTGTAGTCTGAGGAGTAGAGCTGCCTTGCTGGTGGCCTACCAGTGGAGGGCTCTCTATGGGTGGGCTAATTTCCGGTTCTAGTTCAAACGAGAACTTGCGGAGACCTAACCCGTGTTGCTGTTCTGTAGCATCTGCTGGCAGATTTTGCTCTTGATTACCGTTGGTTACAATTATCTCTGCTTCAATTTGCTTGGAGTCATCGAGCGTATCTGCTGAGGATATGACAGAGGACTGTCGAGCAGGTTTCACGTCCACTTCGGACACGGCAAATGATAGTCGGCCCTTTTCAATATCCTTTTCGTCTGCGAGCACTGAGACAACGCCTGACTCCCCACTGTCTCGGTCGCTAGCTGTGGCAGAAACAGGTTCAATATTTGAGGTGGATGTAGGAAGGTTGATCTCTGGTATACCGGGGCTCTGCATTGGCTGGTCAGGCACTGGCGTAGGCTGATCGTTGGACACATCAATTTGCACATGAGGTTCCGAAGATTCAAGAGTGTGAGAAACAGGGCGTTCCTCTGTGATCAATGCTAGACCACGACCACTATATCGTTTAGAATCCCGTGGTCTCTTTTCGTCACCGTTAGACTTGGACATGATATGAGCAACTTCGCCCATAAAGGAGACCGAGAATG
This sequence comes from Trichophyton mentagrophytes, assembly GCA_003664465.1. NCBI lineage: Eukaryota > Fungi > Ascomycota > Eurotiomycetes > Onygenales > Arthrodermataceae > Trichophyton > Trichophyton mentagrophytes. The sequence continues at coordinate 305,387 of QQSR01000002.1, forward strand.
GCTGGCTATCGAACTTTAGAGACTTCACACGAGGAATTGTCTCTGGGATTGTCAGTGATTGTTGCTGTTGCTGTTGCTGTTGCTGTTGCTGCTGTTGCTGTTGCTGCTGTGGCTGTTGTTGATGATGATGCTGATTCTGAGATTGACTACCAATACTAAGTCGAGAACTTTCAAACTCCGACTGCACAGAATTATGTGACATCGGAGGAGAAGCAGGAGGAACAATTTGACCCTACAAAATAGCCGTATATTAGACTCGCTATGTGACTTCGTAAGATATGACCGATACAAAAAATGGGGGTAAGCCAGAATCTCCCCCTCGGCACGAGAGAACCCAAAGATATCAGCCGGTTCGATCTTTAACCAAGAACCAATTTGATAGGATATGAGTTGCCAAGTAAATCGATGAAAAGCCAAGATGTATAGAAAAAAGAGAATGGAGGGATAGGTGGGGGGGTGGCTATGAGGATCGTCACATTGGCCAGAATGAGGATATGGATAGAGGAAGAAAAGAAGACTTAGGTATCTACCTTGTCGGCACTTCCACTATGTCGGAATTTACTCCTGCCCTTGGCGAAGAGGCCCTTGGCTGCATCACCAGCTTTACCGCCTAGGACGCCGGCGGAGTGAAGGAAATCCTTGCCCTTTGCTTGGACGTGCTGTGTGTTCATCATTGCGCCGAGCTGGACGCCTGAGCTCTGGCGGGTGTGGCCATGGCCAGGACCAGAGCCGTCATGGTGTCTAGAAGGCAGAGATATGTTGCTGAGCGAGGGTAGCTTGGGGAATTTTCCTTGAGATGGGGTGGGCCGGTGAGCGGCGTTGGGATCGGTCGGAGCTATGCCGTTCCGTTGGATTGTTTCTGCGTTGTCGGGATGGCCGGTTTCTGCTATGTTCTTGATCCATCCGTCGAGGCCAGAGTCTGTGTTTGCATAGACATCTCTGGCATTGTTAAAAGCGGCTATTCTTTGGGCGGGTTGGGGGATGCTAGTTATTTCACGGAATTCAGGGGCTTTCTGATCTGACATGGGTGACGCGCCGGGCTGGACAGTGTTAGGGGGAGGAGGACTCTGGCTCTGAGTCTTTGGCAGCAGCTCTGTTTCTTTCTCTTGAGTCTCGACCGGAGTGGTGTCTTCTGGTGCACTAGTTGAGGCTTCATTTCCACTGCTACCTGTGGGCTGTTTATTGATGACCAAAGCTCCTGGGGTCAGGGTGGCTGAAACAGGTGACAGCGGGGATAAGGCCTGTTCTCTGTCGCTCTCCTCTGAGTCAACCTCCCAGGAAAACTTCTTTTTTAGCTGTCTCTGAGGCTGCTGCTGCTCGTAAGTAGGGATAGAGATGGTAGTGTGGGGATGATCCATGCCATGGGGAGATGGGTAGTTGTCTTGGAGTTGTGTATAAGCATACTGCTTTGGCTCCTCGCCCGACGCAGGGGAAGGAATGTCAGCTTTCTGCGCAGATTTCTCATCATGTTCTTGGGCTGGAGATTCAGTGTGTTCTGTCGACTCTGCGGCAGTGTTTGGGAGCGTGTTTGGGAGCGTGTTTGGGTCTATTGAGCTTCGTTTACTCATGCTAAGAGGCGAGACATCCAGACCAGCGATGTGTGGCTCTGAAGAGTCGTCTTCTGAGAGAGTGTTACGCTCTCTGAGCGATGGGGTGTGAAGTTCGGTGTCAATATGACCAGCATCTGCTGCATCCGGGCAATCCAAGGCAGGAGATGGTGAGTGTTGGCCTTCAGCAGATATAGATTTTGTAGGGTCTGTGGGTGCTGTATGAGTAGAATTTGACGAGGATGGCTGGTCACCACCTACGTGTTCTTCTCTGATAGTAGGGACCTTCTCTGCGGGTTCTCCAGCCAATACAGGTGTGCTTGTAGTCGTACCAGACTTGTCACCACTGTCCATGAACCCTTCAAACCCGGAGAGTCGTCGTAACTCGGGCAGCTTGCCTATGGGAGGCTCTGCGGTGTCGTTTGGTAGAGGTACCGAGGCCATCTTGCCGCCGCCGTCAGGGCCAGCTGGAGCAGACGCTTCAGTTGCTGTAGCCGTGTCTTGAAGAGCAGCTGTCGAAGCTGACGGCGTGCCAGCAGCTCCCACAGAGCTCCCTGAACGAGTACTCCCACGCTCTTCAGCCAGCCGCTTGTATATATCTGCGGGCCTGACGATGTTTGGCGACTGAGGGTTTCCTGTCACTCCAGCAGAGCTGTCTGGCTGGTCTTCTTCATCCTCGTCCTCGCTATCCCCCCACTCGTCCCCGGCGTACGAGTATTGCTTTGCGTTCACCCATCGCTTGGTCTTTTGGCGATTGACATTAGTCTTCAGGTCGATAGTTTGCGCCGTTGACCAAGGGGACTCTGGGTTCTGGCCTCCAGCGGGCGATCTAAAGCCGCAGAGTAGATGTCAGCCTTTCGACCTGCTCACCAACACAAATCACCAGCGCAAACCGCAAGACCGACTTACCTGTCACCGGGGACGTAGGTCGGCTGGTAGCCAGACATGCTGCAGAGGGCGTGCCGTGGTAGTTGTGGCCTGTCGTGGCTATTACCCCAAGGCACGATCTATATAAGTAGTTCGAGAAGAGGGACTCCCTGCAGGGGCTTCAACACCACGCAGCGGGCGCAGCTAAGACACCAGTTCACCAGCAGAGCCCGACCGCTCTATCGCCTCTCGTCCCTCGGGCACAGCAGACAGAAGAAGAAAGGGAAAAAACGGTTTGCTCGAGGGAGGAAGAAGCAGGAAAGCAGAAAAACAGCGGCTTTTCAGGGGATTTCGCGAAGGATGAGCTAGAGGGTCGTTAGAGGGTCACGTGAGAGGGAAGATGACGACGGTGAAGTTGAAGACGAAGACGAAGACGAAGAAACATTCACGGACGGGACATTATTATAAAGAAGAGCGACGAGGACGGCGAGGACGGACGATAGAAGTTACAGGCGAACGCGAGGACAGGGACAGCCGGCAAGAGACGCCCAGCCAGGAACGCAGCCCCCAAATCCCATGTCGCCAGGGCCCGTCCAGCATCCAACACCGCAGCACTCGACATTCACATAGCCACGAGGACGGACACTCACGGACACACATCGCAGAAACATATACAGATACAGACGGGAGAAGAGAGACATATCTTGGAGACGATAGACAGGCAGACGGCATGATGGCAGCGCCCGCGCCCATCCAGGACCGCACGACGGAGTTCCGCTCGATCCTGAGCCAGGCGCAGAAGAGGCTCGCCTCGTCCAAGGCCAGCGGGCGGCAGAGTCTCCAGGCCAACTCGACGGCCAGGACGACCTCTGCAGACGTGCCGGCGACGGGTGGTCGGCCGGCGCGCTCTGAGTTTGCCAGACGGGCGGCAGAGATCGGGCGTGGGATAGCATCGACGACGGGGAAGCTCCAGCGGCTGGCTCAGTGTAGGTTCTCCCTTCTCTATTACTTTTCCGATGTAGAGGGCCAGGAAGATAGAGACGGTATATACAGATACTGACAAGGCGTAGTGGCTAAGCGGAAATCGCTGTTCGACGACAGACCGGTCGAGATATCCGAGTTGACGTATGTGATCAAGCAGGATCTCTCCTCGCTGAACTCCCAGATCGCCTCCCTACAGTCCCTTACGCTGGCTCAGCACCCGAAGTCGTCACGGAGCAAGGCAGACCACGAGGGAGAACACAATGACAATGTATGTTCTTCTACACAGTACATCTACGGGCTTTTGACCGCCAGCATTGGGATTTAGGCTAACTTCTATCTGCAGGTCGTTGTGCTGCTGCAAGGGAGACTGGCAGACGTGGGAGCCAACTTCAAAGACGTGCTGGAGGTGCGGACGAAGAACATCCAGGCCTCCCGGTCGCGGACAGAGAACTTTGTCTCCACTATTTCATCGAGATCGCACGCCCTAGACGCCCAACGCTCTGACTCCCCGCTGTATAATAGTGGTAGTAACAGCAACATCAACAACGCCGGCCTGTCTCGCAGCCGGAGCCCGCAGCCAGGCTACCGCCCTGGCTCGGCGGACCTGCTCACCCTGGACCCATCGTCGTCGAACGGGACGGCCGGGGCGTCTGGGCTGGGGGGCATGCACTCCGACCAGCAGCTGCTGATGATGGAGGAGGCCCAACCCTCAAACACCTACATCCACGCGCGCGGCGAGGCCATCGAGGCCATCGAACGCACCATCAACGAGCTGGGCGGCATCTTCGGCCAGCTGGCGACCATGGTCAGCGAGCAGTCCGAGATGATCCAGCGCATCGACGCCAACACCGAAGACGTCGTCGACAACGTCCAGGGCGCCCAGCGCGAGCTCATGAAGTACTGGTCGCGTGTCTCCGGCAACCGCTGGCTGATTGCCAAAATGTTCGGCGTCCTCATGGTATGTCTTATATACCCTCTATATTTAGATGTATATATAGATGATGCTGACTGCAACAGATATTCTTCCTTCTCTGGGTCCTTATCTCTGGGTAAACCGAGCTGGCGCTTGTTCCCTCATGTATATTACCTTCTAGCCACCGTCTTAATCACGTCTTCTGCCTCTTCGTCCACTCTCTCTGCCCACCTCGTCGTCGCCCCTTTTTTTGTAGCCCGTAAAAGCGTCTCATCTACGTCTTAGTAAGCGAGCATGTTTCAACCTCATGCTTCACTATAACAGGGTCCTGCCTACTACTTCTCTGCTGACTCAGCCTCCCCCTCACTGCCACCCCGATAAAAAGTGCTCCTCCAACGTCCCATCGACTTTTCTCCATCCGCAGCTTCATCTTTTTATTAACGACAAACGACAACAAACTCGCATGCACGCTGTCTCTGTCTCTCTGCGCTGTGCCTGGCCCTGCAGCAGGTTAATTAACATGCCATCCTAGCCCCCCATCGACGCGCCGGTTTGTTTCCATGTCTCACTAGCGACGGCCTCTGGGTCCCCCGGGGGGATCCCTGAACCGCCTGTCGTTACCCTTCCTTATTTTATTATTACTATGGACTTGCTCGCTTCTCGTTGCTCATCCTCATCTGACGCCGTCCTCCTCCTCCTCTCTCGATCTCCTTATCCTTTTCGCCCTCGCCTTCGCCCTCGCCCTCGCCCTCGCCGTCCGCAGTCCAGTCTTCCAGCGGCTGACGACCTTCCTATCGATGCGCTCGCCCGAGTAGGCCGCCTACCGGGTCCCTCCCTCTAGAAGTACCTCCAGCGACTCCTAGCAGCCCGTATCTGAACCCTAGACGCACCATCATATACGACGGCTCCATCTCTCGCTCTCTCGCTTTCTCGCTCTCTCGCGCATTCCAACAGCCAGCACGGATATAGATACCGCCCGGCGATGCTCCTGGGGCCGCCGTCTGTCCCGCCAGAATGCTGCTGAAACCAGCAACGCCGCTGTCCGTCCTGCTGTTTGCTGCCTTCGCTCTGCTGCTGCTCTCCGTCCTCTCGACCCCGGTCATCAAGGGTATCCCGCTGGCCACGTACAACGACATCACCTTTGGCGTCTTTGGCTGGTGTCGCAGGAACAGATGCAGCGCCTTCACCATAGGCTACAAGGACGGTAAGGTCTCGTTGACTACCCAATAGTTAGACACCGCGGCTAATGTCAAACCGTCCCATGTTAGATGCGAGGGACGGCGCCTTTGGAGACCCCAACAAAGACGGTGACTTCAACCTGCCAGCGTCGATCCGGCATACGCTCTCTTCGCTCCTTATCGTGCATCCTATCGCCGCCTTTCTGACCCTCATCTGCTTTGGACTCGCGGCCGCTGCTCACCTCCACGCTCCCTCGCACTCCCCGCGCTACCTGCTGGGCCTGCTCATCCTGCTGCTGCCCACGCTGCTGGTCTCCCTGCTCGCCTTTCTCGTCGACATCCTCCTCTTCGTGCCCCATCTCAAATGGGGCGGCTGGATCGTCCTCGCTGCTACCATCATCCTCACTACCTGCGGCATCCTCACCTGTGCGATGCGCCGCACCCTCGTCAGCCGCAAGGCCCGCAAGCGCCGTATCGCTGAGAATGCAGAGATGAACGGCGAGAACTTCTACAACCGCCAGAACTCCTACAAGATGGATCCGCCTTCCACCGTCAACGTCGAGGCCAGGGAGGACGCCTTGTCCACCGTTCCAACCGCAGAGACCGTTGCCACCTTCGCGCGGTTCGAGTCTGAGCCTCGCCCTCGAGACGACGATAGCAGACGGATGCGCCCTCGCGCTCCTCCCACCAGCAACGAGCGGTCCTGGGCTCCCAGCGAGACTGACATAGGAACCATGGAGCCCCCAGAGACCCCTGCAAACCAGGATGGACCCTATAGCCGTTTCGCCCCGCCGCGAAGACGGCCATCTAAAAATACCATGGGCAACAACTATTATGGAGGGCCGAACCATGGGTACGGCGGTCGTGGCAGAAGCAACCCGTCCATGAGGAGAGACGGTCGGAGTGGTAGAGCTGACAGAGCTGGCAGGGGACATCCTTATCGAGACCACCCTCCTCCGCCTGGCTATCGCCCGGAAAGGCACCCTTCGCGGGGACGAGACTATCCCCCCGGTCCCGGTGACCACGGCCCTTATCCTAACAGATCTCGTTCAGGCCGTAGCAGGCGTGGCGGACCCAGTCCTGGTCCGCCGCGCCGTCCGCGCAGAGACGACGACGCCATGTATGGAGCTGCCCCGGCTGCTGGCGGTTTGGGCGGCCGGGACATGGAAATGGAACGTTCACGAGGGGATGCATACACTTCAACCATCACCCAGTCGGAAATCTCGAACCTCTCGTATGTATAAAAGACGAAAACCCGCCTTTTTGACACTCCATCCTCCAGGGAAACCAAAACAAACAAAAACAATGCACACACAAAGAACAATCAGAGATCTCCGTTTTTGCTGACTTCGTCGATCATCCCAGCGCATTCATCCCAGCGAGAAGTGGCTGGACCAAGAATGAGCAGCCGCTCTCCCCCATCGACGCTCGCGGCTCCCCAAGCCCCCTTGGTGCTACCAATGCACAACCCAGAGATATGACCCGATCACCTCCCAGGGCTGCTCCTCACCCTACCAACACTTACTACGAAGACGTAGAGACTCGCTTTACCAACACCTCAAATCCCGATCCCGCCTTTATACCGTCTGCCCTAACCCCGGGCAGCATTGCCCCGGAACCTGACCAGAGGACTTCTGTCGATGCCGTGCATGGCATGCGCTCTCCCGTCAGCGACATTAGCCACTTCACCTCCATCTCCCAGCGCGGAATCAACCCCAAGTGGCAGCAGCCAGAGTGGAACAACCCCCGAGAAAAGGTGCAGAAGCAGCGTGAGGTGCTTCTGGTCAATAACCCTGACTTCCAGCTCTCCGCTGACGTAGGCCGCTCCAACTCTGCAAGACGCGGTGGTAGGATGCCGCAAGTCCCGGCAATGCCACCGATGCCTGCTATACCACCAGTCTACACGCGCAGCTAGACAAACAGCTGGTCTGGGGCTTAATACTTCGCTTCTCTTTCTTCTCTTGTTATCCATATGTCCTGTGTTCCAGGGGCTGAAAGTATCTATTATTGACAACATCCTTTTCTTTCTCTTTTGAACAACCATTGCCTTCACCTGTACATTCTTCTTGTTGTGTATATATGTTGACACCCCATGGGTATGCCTTTTCTCTTCTCCTTCTTCTCTTTTCTTATTCTATTTTTCATTTTTATTCCCAACAGCCACTGTCTTGATGGCTTCTTTTGAACAGGGTTGGGACTAGGTGTCTGGAGTTTCTAGGTTAATAAGGGTTGCCAGGGTCTGTACACTGGCCATAAGAGGGTATAACGGATATGAATAACCTTGTTAAGTCATCCAATTTGGCATCTTGTATCTACACTATGCATATATTCTTATTATATACTATAGTCCTTTCAATTATTGTAGAATCAAATATGCCAAATCAGAGAAATTTTTTCACCTTTAGCTATGTATTTCAATGCTTCTGCTGTCAGAAAATATATCCTTCTTTCTTTTACCTTTGATCACCATGCTTGCTCAAAGAGTTCAATTGATGTTCCAGTCAACAGATAGTGGCAGCTGGGAGCAAAATGGTAAGATTGCCGCTTAGGTTTTAAGGGCTGCATATATTGGTAGATGGGCCCATGCTAACTAGAAATTTCTAACAGCTTTGCAGATGATTAAAAGGCGATTCAGATGCATGGTAAGGGGGGAAAAATAGGCCATCTTTAGGAGAAGCTCAACTAATATCTCTCAGAGGCCAGATCGGAAGCTATGGCCAAATCAGATATCGGCCAAGGAGCTGAAACAGACACCAACGGAGGAGTGGAATGTGGAATAGACATCATGGAAGCTGGAACCAGGCCAGAAGCCGGGTCAACAACTCAATCAGCGACTGAGCCAGATCCTGCTCCCAAGAACAGGCCGGAATCCAAAGCAGAGCCCACCACTGCCGATCTTGAAGATACCCACATTCAAGGGGAGCTGGTAGAGCACTTGAAGCTTGTAGAACTTAGTCAAGCTAGGGAAAAATCCTCTGTCAACCCTTTGATCGAGCAAACGAAGACAACTCCCTTGTTTTCCTCTCAAATCAAGGGTGTCGTTCGCTCTGCTTTCCCAGGCGCCAGCACGATGGATTCATTGTTTCCCCAGTACGGTTTGCTCGGGCTCCGGCTCGCCAGCTACTCGCCCGGTAGTGACGAAGAAATTGCCGGCATTGGAGGAGCAAAGGAAAATTTGGTATACGCCAACATCAACGCTCCATGGTCAACATTCATTTGCGGAAGTCAGGGCAGTGGCAAAAGTCATACCCTTTCCTGTATGCTGGAGAATTCGTTGTTGCTACCATCACAGACAGGCAAGGTCTCGTCTCAGTTAACTGGCCTAGTGCTTCACTATGACAAGTTCACCAGCTTGGACACGGGCCAGCTTTGCGAAGCAGCATATCTGTGTTCTGCAGGCATCCCAGTACGAGTTTTGGTATCACCGAGCAATCTGCAACGAATGACCCAGCTGTATTCAAACCTGCCAGGTTTGCCCAGTGGCTGTTCCAGGCCAAAAGTGGAGCCGATGCTCTTTAATGAAGACCACCTTAGTATTGGAATGATGAAATCATTAATGGCTATAAGCGATTCAGAAGGCACGCCATTGTATATGGAGGTAGGGCTATCGTTCCTCCGAACCCTGGATTAAAGACACCTGCTAACAGACCTGCCTAAAGATGGTGACCAAGATTCTTCGAGATATGGCAAAGGAGTCCAATGGCCGGCGAGGCATCGATTTTAGGGAATTTGAAACAAGAATCCGAGAGAAATCAACGCTAAGAGGCCAATGTACGGCTCTTAACATGCGTCTAGACCTTCTCCGTTCTTTTCTAGAAATTAGACTCACTAAGAAGGGCAAACCTGCATCTCGGAAAGGCGATATCTGGAGCTTTGAGAAGGGCAGTCTAACCATTGTCGACTTGAGCTGCCCGTTTGTGGACGAGAACGACGCGTGTGCATTGTTTGATATCTGCATAGGTATATTCCTTGAGGGCCGTGGAAAAGGAGGCCGTGTGATTGCCCTTGACGAGGCTCATAAAGTACGCCAATCCACATATTTCTGCCCTACCTTTCAAACCCTAGATGGGACGCTGGCTGACATGGGCAAACAGTATCTGACAACCAAAAGCCGCGAGGCAGTGACTTTGACAGAAACTATGCTATCTCTAATTAGACAACAGCGCCATCTTGCTACGAGAGTTATCATTGCAACTCAGGAGCCAACGCTGTCCCCAAACCTCCTGGACCTGTGCAATCTTACGGTTGTACACCGATTCAGCTCCCCGGCCTGGTTCAAGGCATTAGAAGGACATCTTGCAGGAGCTATTATGGACGTCAGCGCATCCCGTGTCTCTAAGTACAGTACCGGGGGCCTCTTTTCCCGGATTGTTGGCCTGGGAACTGGAGAGGCTCTGGTGTTCTGTCCCAACGCCATACTGGACGTCAGCCATGCCGATAACGCAGAGCGAGAGGGCGATCCCTCGGCCCACCAAGCTGCCCAGTCTATAATGGCCGAGCAGGGTTCATCTTACTTCAAGATGAAGGTGCGCAAACGGATAACGGCAGATGGCGGCCGCAGTATTCTTGCTCAGTAAAGGGGTATCTCCATCATTACACACTCTGGGTTTCTTTCATTCTCCTTTTCCTTTCTTGGCTATCCGTTTGCTATCCATGACATAGCATTCCATTAGAGACAACCAGAGATAGACCAACAACTTCTTTGTTATCTTCTTCTTCTTCTTCTTCTTCTTCTTCATCTTCGCCTTGTTGTTTCTATAAAATTAAAAATACAAAGAATGAGGTTGGAAAAAGAGTGTGCACGTGATATTATCTTAGTCAGCAGCACATGACTCGGTCAAAAGACCTAAAAAAGCAAAAAACCTTAAAAAGCGACAACGAAAGAAAAGAAGAAAAAAACATCAAAAAAGGCGATGAAAAAGACACCAACAGGAGAAAAAAGCAAGCCATGGACGATACACCAATAGCGCGCCAGGAACAGAGAAAGACGAACTTCTGGATGACGAGCAAAAGATGAAACGTGAGATTCCGGGGTTGACGCAGGGTGGGATCCCGCCTGTCCGCCGCCACACCGGGATCCCGCAGCGCCGCAGAACCTGACACCAGGTCGGGGGGTATGTTTCTGGTATGCCGCTGCGGCTGCTGTGTGCACATCTGACGGTGGCTATGGTTACACCGTTAAAGGCAGGTGTTTCCTCGGCTCTGAATTGGCCTGGCGGCAACCCCCCACGTATACCCGGCCTATTCGCATGATACGATATATCGAGGGCTGATGCCTCCCATATCATGTTACTCCCGCTCACGCTATATCAACTGTCCTCCATGAGGCCTATTTCTGCTGTGAAAAAGTTGCTTCTATGTCCGAGAATGGTGTCATCCGTTGACCCTGGCTTCTTCGTGATGGTAGATCGATGAGATCGCCCCCGTCTTCTTCTGTCCTTTGCAAGGCATACACCGCTCCATGAGGGTGTATAACTCCCCTTAATGACCAGACATCTTCACCTCTTGGGCAGTTGAAGGAATGCATATCGAGGGGCTCATCAGACATACCATTCGCATAGGCCATCGTTCGTCGTTTGTTTCCCACCTCAAAGAGCATTCCTCGTCTCCACAGAAATTTCCGGAGATGTGATATCCCACTCCCACCACTTCACCGTTTGACGGTCAGTGGACTTGTTTCTAATGGTTATTTACCTATTCTTCTCCCGGCTCATGGCTAAGGGTTGTCCTCCTTCCTTCCACGTCATCTTACTGCCAATAGAGTTACTCTGGTTTTGATGACCTGAGTAAAAATAACATCATCCTCAGGGGTCATCTTTAATGCATGGTTCGCCGTTCATACACCCCCAACTCGATGAACGAAACTCTGGTTCCCATGGCACATGGCCTGGCGTTTGCCATAGCCATCATGGCTATGTTTGAAATATATAACACAGCTCCATCTCAGCGTTTTCAAATATTGAACTAGGAATCCAACAGCTTATTTCGGTACATCGTCCTGACGCTCATAGTTCTACCCACTGGCTAGGTTTTCTTTATTAACACTCCTTTTTTCAATGTCTTCCGTGAAGAATATCCTCTCCTTCGTGGCCCTGTTCGCAGGTGTCAAGACGGCATATGCCGGCCTGGATTCTCCAGGCCATAACAATGTCGCTATATACTGGGGTTTGTACCTTCTATCGCCGAGGATTTAAAACCACATTTTTATTTTTATTTTTATTTTTATTTTTATTTTATTTTATTTCATTTTGAGGCCTCCATTTCATTTGTGCCGCAAATACTGATGCGACTCCTCATGATTAGGACAGAATTCCTTAAATCAAGGAAATGGAACACAAGCGCAGCAGCGATTGAGCTACTACTGCGAAAGCAAGTTATCCTCTTACTTTTAATTGCTCACTTTATTCAACTTAAACACTCACTAACAGAGGATAACAGGCGCGGATGTTGACGTATGTCTACCGGACACACCCTATTGATGCGGCTGCGACCAACGACTCCATACTTTGTGCCTGTTTTGCTAACTACTATTGGACTAAAGGTAATTCCGCTTGCCTTTGTCATCTCGATCAAAGGTCCGGGAGGAGTCCCTCAAATCAACTTCTCCAATCAGGGTGACCCCTGCAAGCCATTCCCGGGAACAGACCTTCTGCACTGTCCACAAATCGGGTATAGCATCCTCTATATACACTTGATACATACATACCAAAGGGTTATGCAGGCTAATCAGATGAATAGCGAGGATATCAAAACCTGCCAGAAGAAAGGAAAGACCATTCTTCTATCTATTGGCGGAGCGACATACAGTGAAGGTGGCTTCCGTTCTGCCGAGGATGCCGTCGCTGGCGCCAACCTATTGTGGGATACGTTTGGACCGGTAAAGTCGTCGAACTCCTCAGTTCTTCGCCCATTTGATGATGCAGTGATCGATGGATTTGATCTCGACTTTGAAGGCACCGTATTGAACTTGGTCCCTTTTGCCAAGCAGCTTCGCACTTTGTATGACGCTGAGAAATCCAAGACCTTCTACCTGACTGCTGCTCCTCAATGCCCTTACCCGGATCTCTACAATAAGGAGGTGCTGGAAGGAGGCGTCAAATTCGACGCCCTCTTCATTCAGTTCTACAACAATTTCTGTGGCCTCAACAACTTCGTTCTCGGCTCCCAGTCACAAGACAAGTTTAACTTCGCGGAATGGGACAACTTTGCTAAAAAGGTGTCTGCAAACCCCAACGTCAAAATCATGGTTGGCGCTCCTGCAAACAAGGGGGCCGCGAGCTCCGGATATGTCGATGCTCAAACCCTCGTCAGCGTCATCAACTGGAGTAAAACCTTCTCCAACTTTGGTGGAGTCATGATGTGGGACGCCAGCCAGGCCTGGGCCAATGGTAACTTCACTTCGGCTGTCAAGGGTGCTTTGAGTGCAGGAAACTCCCGCGTTGTTCGCATGTCATCTGCCGGTTATCGCTCCAGGTACTGGAATTAACCCGTCTTCCTTGAACCCCCAGGCGTATTTGTGATAACATGGCGACGGATTGGGTCAGTCGACTGACCCGTACGGAGTAAGCGGATCCAAGAGGACCCCTCGCGCTGAATGGGCACGAGTACAGAGGGCATGTATGTCATTGGCTTCGGATGTGTTTCTTTCTTTTTCTTTCTCCTCGCCTCGAGCTGTCAACATTGTATATTTGTTTTTTTTTTATTTTATTTTTTTTCATTGTCCATTTTTCCGTCAAATCCATCTCGTCGTTATTACCTTGCTGTCGTTAACCAATTCCTTTGTTGTATATACTATCTTTCTACCCAAGTCACACCCATCTATTATACCCTGACTTACCTTACCGACTCTCCTCGGATAACTGCTCGATGGCAGATTGCATGTTCTGGGGTTATTTCTCCCGTTACGGAGGAGCCAACTGGTTTACACTTTCTCTGTATAACCGAGCTAATTAGTTAGCGAAGCGCCCGTGAACGCCATGGCAGCCCACTATCTAGCCCCGGCAGCGGTGGAAACAGGCTATATCCGCCGTCCTTACGGAGTAACTCGCTGGGGACAAAAAAAAGAAAGTGATATTTGATCGATACCATACAGAATACTCCGTACAGAGTAGTTACAGGGGCCAGACTTGTAACGTGGGACTTTGTTACTCCGTACCGCGATCAATCTCAAGGCCCAGGACGAAAGCGCCACAGGGTTGCAGCGCTCAATAAATGTGCGAGCTTTTGTCTAACTAATGGAGTGACAATCCATCATTGTTCGCTCTGCTTAATTACTGCACTGCCATACCCTCCTTTAAGAGCGCCTCTTTGAAGGACCCCCTCGATGTCAGACTGTGGGCCTCCCTGAGCCTTAGTTACTGCGGTGGTCAAATAGGAAAATACACCGGATGCCCCAACATCCAGTTGACTGTAAACAAGATATAAACAGTCGCTGACTATCCATTCTAACTGTAACCAGTTAGTGGAATATACAAGGGTCCTGATCTCCGTTGTGTCCTTGTGGCTTGGTAAACAAGAAAATAGGGCCTTATAAAGCCTGCCGGGGAACTTTATAGAGAAGAGTTAGCTGAACCGGAACGACATAAATAGCCAGTCCTTCTTCGCCCTCGCGCCAGAAAGAAAGAAAGAAAAAAAAAAAAAATGAAATTCACAATCGGAAAGCTATATACTCGTTATATTCTATACCTATACCGTATACCGTATACCTATTAGTTATATAGAGCATACTTGCTTCAGGAATATATACCATCATGCCGCCTCCAAAAGATATCCCGAACCCTGTTGAGGATCCCGGTAAGCTCTAGCATCCCACATAACTAACTAGTTAGCGCTAGCCCCCTGGTTGCGTGTTGGATCTTGCCTCCTAACAACAAGGCACAGGGGACTATAGCATAACCAGCGACGTAAATGGCGACACATACCCCGAAATCGACCCGAAACAGCAAGACTTTACAGGCAAAGTAATTTTCATTACTGGCGCTTCGGGGACTCTTGGCCGAGCCGCGGCCTTGTCCTTTGCCAAAGCCGGTGCATCTAAAATTGCCCTTGCCGCCCGCTCCGACCTGACCCAGGTACGCGAGGACGTTGAAGCTGCCGCAGAATCTGCCGGTCGAAACAAGCCAACAGTCCTGACTCTGTTCATAGACGTGAAGGATGAAAAGAGCGTGGCAGCAGCAGCCACCCGAGTAGAGGAGGAATTCAAATGCTGTGACGTGGTTATCAACTATGCCGGAGTAGCCGGCATCCCCGGCAAGGTAGCAGAAACAGATCCGACAGAGTGGTGGGACATGTTCCAGGTAAACCTTTACGGGTCCTACCTCGTCGCTCGGTCGTTTCTTCCGCTGCTGGCAAAGGGCGGAGATGCTCGGTATCTCATCTTGGTCGGCAGCGTCTGCGCTCACTTTGCCCTCCCTGGCGTCAGTTCCTACCATATTTCGAAGCTGGGCGTCATCCGGCTGGCGGAGTGCATTAATGCAGAATACGCGGAGGAAGGCATCACTTGTATCAGCATCCATCCTGGAAACGTCTTCACCAAGCTGGTCCGCGGCATATTCGACAAAATGCCACCTGAGATTAAGCACGGTAAGCCCCTATCCCCCTGCCCTCGAGGCGTCGTTATGCATGACCTGCTGA
Source organism: Trichophyton mentagrophytes (assembly GCA_003664465.1). Classification (NCBI taxonomy): domain Eukaryota; kingdom Fungi; phylum Ascomycota; class Eurotiomycetes; order Onygenales; family Arthrodermataceae; genus Trichophyton; species Trichophyton mentagrophytes. The sequence continues at coordinate 320,509 of QQSR01000002.1, forward strand.
CTTGGCTGCTACCGCATAGTATTCACAGAGACCCCCGAGCTCAGCGGCGATGCCCTCACCTACATAACGTCAGAGGACCGTGAGTGGCTCGGCGGTCGATACGTGAACCTGATCTGGAACATGCCAGAGCTCATGTCGAACGAGGAGGAGATTGTCGAGAAGGAAAAGCTCTTTTTCCGCCTGAAGTGCTACTAGGCTCTGTATACACACGTCTGGGGTATAGGGCCGCCTGGCCGATAGACGATGGAGTGGAGGATGAAATTGCCGATGAACCTGATGTTGTCTCTTTCTTTCGCCTGACGTCGTCACGGCGTTTAATTTGTTAACTGCTTAGTTACTTCGTTAGCCGACTCGTCAATCGCTTAACTAATTAGTTACCCAGAAAGGCTAAATAAACAAGCTTAAAAAGATCCCGTGCTTGCTCCACCGCTAAGGATATGCTAAATTGCACCTCACTTCATATAAACGCGCAGACATCCGCCCTTCACACTTTGCTCGGGATAGCTGGAGGTTGTCCATTGTTCATAAACCAGCTAGAGGAAGTGCTGCGTATGCAGAGGGTAGTTATCCTGCCGTGCAACGAACCCTAGCGCGCTAGTTAGATGAGTGCGGCTGTGGACATGGATGATGAGCGCGGTAAGCGCAAGGCGCCCAACCCCGGCGTCGACGAGGTGCCCTGTCTTCTGCCGACGAGATGGTGGTTTGCCAGCACGGCATTTCCCCTGCTAGCAGTGAGTTTGTGTTGTATTAGTTATTTTCCGTTGCCCTGATCGGCTCTCGCGTAACTAGCAGAAGATGACTGTGGCTAGGGAACTCTGGGCCCCATGGCAAATGCATTCAGCATCTGCTCTCTCTCCCAGGACTGGAGGGCAGAGCTGGGAACCGTTGGAACCGGAAACCTTCCAAAGACCATCAAAGATCCGTCATGGTTGTTCATCACTCGCTTAATCTGAGTCAGGATCATTGAACGGAGAGTTGTTCTCATGCTAAAGCTCCTGCTCTAGGGCGATCACGATTAACTCCGTCTCCCTCGGTTTTGCCTTGATATCAAACTTGTCTCTTCTGCTGAATATGGCTCGAAGAGTCCGGTTCTCCGTAAGCCAGCCTATAACTATTGGTGGCTGGTATATTGCCTCGGCCCTCCTAGTTGGCCTCACCGTCGCGGTGCCTCGGGTGACGGATTTGCATGGTAGACAGCTGACCCAGGCCTACTACTATGCCATCATGGCGGCTGCCCTCTACTTCTTCGTCTCCTCTCTCTTACTAGTTACCGTCTATGGCGCGAACACTGGACGGTACAGCAAACACTTTCACCTCACCACCAGCCAGCGGTCGCTGATGCTGCAGACAATTCTCTACATGATGTACCTCCTGGTCGGCGCGGCCATATTTTCTCGCGTTGAGAACTGGAGCTATCTGGATGCCCTATACTGGGCTGATTTTACCCTTCTTACCAATGGAATCGGAGATCTCGCTCCAGCCACACACCTTGGTCGAAGCCTTCTGTTCCCATTTGCCGTTGGAGGAATTCTAACCCTTGGTCTTGTGGTTATGTCTATCCGGTCGATGATGATCGAAAGAGCGAGGACACAACTCACTGCAAGGACAACTGAAAAGACGAGGAAACTGGTTACCGAGCAGCTGCAATCTGGAGATATAAAGAAGCGAATGCTTCAGCCGCTGGTAAACCAGGATAACTCATTGTCAGACAAAGAACTACAACAAGAAGAGTTCCAGCTGATGCACCGTATACACAAGACCTGTGCCTGGCAGCTGCGTTGGCTGTCTCTCCTAATTTCAGCTTTCGCGTGGGCAATACTTTGGCTGGTTGGGTCGGTCGCATTCTGGTTGGCGGAACGAGATGCTGGCTGGACATATTTCACCTCCCTATACTTTGCCTACGTGAATCTCCTTACAATTGGCTATGGCGATGTTGTCCTTGGTCAGTCATGGGGGAAGCCATTCTTTGTTCTATGGTCTCTTCTTGCTGTTCCAACCACCACCATCCTAATCTCAAGTATGGGTGATACTGTTGCAAAACTATTCCACGATGCCACCATTTTTGCAGGTGATTTAACTTTATTCCCCCATGAGACTGGTATCAAAAATAGGCTGTTCTCCTTCCTACATGGCATGGTTGAATCTCTGCGCCATCGTGGACGCCACACGAAGTATATTGGCGGGCAGCTTATTAGTGATCATCCTCACACATACCACTCAGCTTCGATGGAGAACTTGACCCCAAAACATCCGGAATATCAGGATGTAGGACTGTCTTCTCAAAGATGGTGTGCAATAGTACATGAACTTGGGAAGATTTACAATGATCTCTCATGCGACCCGCCAAAACATTACACTCATGACGAATGGTGCTATTTCCTCGGTCTTATAGGGTGCGCTGAGGGATGCTGCCCCTTTTCCCAGATACCTCCCACAGATGCGGAATTATCCAATGCAGAAAGGGCTCGCCGTCTATCAGAGAAACCGCCGGCCCTTAGCTTCGGAGAAAAATGGAGCTGGGTCGGCGTTAAAAGCCCTCTGACAGGGGACCGAAACGAAGCTAGGTGGCTATTTGAAGCTCTGCTATTTACGTTAGAGGAGGAGGTAAAATCCCAGTGCAATGCTTCCTATACGAAATCAAATACTTGATACTTTTATAGTACAAGTAAACATTAATTGTAGAAATGTGCGATTATGGTCTAAAAATAGTGAATGGGGAGGCCCTCTTGAACCACCCATCTTCACAATGAACCCTTTCTAGAATGCCCCAATATACCTGGATTGACCCGGAACCCCCACATTACAACAATTTGACAACCCTAATTACTCTCTTTGACCATTTGATGTTTTGAAGCCTGGTGCTCACGGCATCAATAAGGGAGACCTTGTCAGTATTATAGCATAGGGAGTATACAAGTGCATCATTGTTTTTGGTTATACTATCCTATTTCTTTTATACTGGGTCGATCTATTCTAGTCTTATTGACCGTCAGTTTGCCTGCCAGAGACCCCATCCACTAGGAGGCAAGGTTCTGGCTCCCCTGCCAGTCTCTGAACATGAGAGAGGCAAACAACAAGTCCGAACTCCTTCCTCCATTTCTCATATCTGCTCTGGTTATTGTGGTTATCCTCATCTTTCTCTGGTTCAAGCATTTATATAACATATCTGCGAGCCGTGGTCCTCTTACTAGCACTGAGGAAGAATCTCCTTTCAACCCCCAGCCGCAAACACCCCAACAAGAAGAACAAGTGCCATCATCCCCGGCTAATACTTCTGGTACATCGACTACAGAATTGCGAATACAGCGTCTGATCCAAAAAAAGAAACCAGGGTCAAGCTTAACACCGTCCTCGACCAGTTTTAACCAGGACATAGGATATCGTAGGCAGAGCTATGAAACTCTGCATAAGTTTCCTGATTCGCCTGTAGTGTCTCACGACGAACTACAAGATTTTGGAGCTTCAAATTCTACTCCATCCGGTACTACAACGTTGTTTCCGTCAAGTTCTGGTGGTCGTAGTGGCAATGACTATCGGACACAGCAATCAATACCCTTACGGGAGCTGACTAGAGACCAGGCACATAGTAAGTCATTTATCTCCTTTATTTGGCCTGTTGAAACAAAGAAACGCTCTTCTTCGAATAATCATAAACAAAAAGTACTGAATCATTGCGTCCCTCTAGAATCAAACCATCCACATCCATACTACGGCCACAAAGGGGAATCTTATCAACAAAATAATCCCTATGGAAGGTATGCCTTCCGTCAAGATGAATTTTATCGAAACAATTCTACACCGACGACGGGCCCATTTGGAACGATGGCGTCAGATACGGTACGTGAAACCGAGAGTAACTCTCGAGATTTTAGCTATAACGCTAGCGCCCGCCGGTTAAGAGAGCAAGAATTCTGTAGCTCTCCAGGGCGGTCCAAATATGCCCACCCTAGTTATGAGCGAACGGAGTCACGAAGTCCACCACAGTCAGGTGGAGGAGAATCTTTCCACTCTTCCCTCCGGCCTGATCCCCTATGCATTCACAAGGCTCGGTCAAGCCCTTTAACCTCGGTTTCTCCCAGTGATGGATATGCCAGTGGAATGGCCCAACCAGAAAGCTCAAAGGACGCGAGTCAAAGGAGTGCCAGGTACGATTTCACAGGCAGATCTTCTCCAGAGTACCGTCATCCGCGCCAAGACTGGCTTGCCCAATCCCAGGTAGGCTCAGTGCGAAAGGATTCCAACTGGAAACAAAAGGAAGCAATAACTAGGGGCGAGCATGGACTACGGACACTTGAAGGCTCCAAAAAGTTCAGCATTGAACGATCACGAAGTCGCCGTAAGTGAAACTAACTCCTCTTACCTAGGGCGGCTTAGGGGACAGATACTAACAATTGTTGTGATATCAGCCTTTGGAAAGCAACATAACCGAAGCAGCACACACCTATCCGGTACAAGTGCCACACGTCACGATAATCCAAGGTCTACTGAAAGACCCGAAGAACCTTATCCAATATCAGCTGGTCAAACTCCGGTTGCATACGGATTACCCCCTGGCAATGCACGATCCCCCACAGAGTTTGTCGATGAAGCAGATGAGAATAAGGTGGAGAGGAAGCTGAACCTCTTAGACTTGGTGTCGCAACTTAGGGATCGGGATATTTAGGATAAGAGACATCATAGAGATAGGTATTTCCCTAACCTTATCTACTACCGACGTCACCCACATAACCCCTTGTTTCGTCTGCTCATCATAAGAGCAGAACTTGGGTTGCAGATTGGTTCAATTTTCACTTTTCCGCAGTACCAGGAATCAGGGCGGGTATACCTATGCTGCCTAGTTAGGACTGATGAGTCGAAGGGGCGGTTTGGCCACTACATCGCAAAAAATGGCTCCCATCCGTAACCAACAGAGTGCATAGGTGTTGTCAAGTCGATCACCTCCGGGTAGATTTATCCACGATGCAATGTACTCGGGGCTGTCCACGTTGCTAATAGCCGAGACTCCAGCCAAGATAGACCACTCCATACAAGTCGATAACGGCGAGACACCTGTCTTCACTAACAATAAAGTTTCTAGAGTTGATGCCGAGAATGTGGCAGACCATGGGCCTCCTGGACAGCCTGCTCAATCAGGGTTCAGATTCCGTACGTCTCAGATATTGCACATACCCATTAGCGATGTTGTATCTGCAAAAATATACCAAGCTGATAATTTTGTGCGAATTCTTTTTGGTCATACCCAATTTAACTAATGCTGTTAGTTAATATTGATTCGTATTTTGATAACTAGCGATAAGAAGCGTCGTCCGCATATTGAGTATCTGCCAGTAGCAGGAAGATGGCTTCCATATCCCACCAACTTCTGGCAGATTTTTGGTTAAGCGGGGGCAGGAGCAGAATGAAATCGCCAACGTGAAGGGAGCAGATGTCTCGTTGTCCCGCATCCAAGTGTTCTGATTCGCTGAACTTTGGCGGCTAGAGACTTTGGTTTCCCCGTATCTGAGAGTTTAATATCTAACATTATCCAATCATAATGCGAGCTGTGCCGTTAGCTCCCGGGATGAGGCTTGGCGCGCCGATCAGATAAACCGCCGGCTTTGTTGGCCCCCCGTAGTTATTATATTGAACAACATGAGCTCATGCACTCTGCGAGAATAAGGGGGGGGGCATACGCCGTGTCGTTGTACTCTGCATGTTTGTACCCACAGGAAGCCCTGCTTCAAAAAATGTACTTTGAATTGCATATTCCTGGTAACCCTTGCAAAAGCCACTCTACATGGATCCCCTGGTATCGTTAGTTAATAGTTACTGGCAGATACTGTATATTTTATCTATGTTCTTATGTGGCCCAAGGTGAAATTATTACAAGGATCAATGCGATCTTCTCTAAATATGAGCCAGGTATCCCTCTATTAACAAATTTCAAAAAAAAGTATCCGTACTTACGGAGTACGTACTTACTAAATTCTTCCACGTTCCCCCATACTTGCAACAGTATTGACCATTTGCCCAACTGACACAAAGAATCTAGTTATGAAAACCCCTTTGATTGAAAGATGGATGCTCCGCCAACACAACAAGAAAGGCGAGAAGCAACCCAGGATGAAGTCGCCAATCTCCAGCATGTGGCTGACTCAGTGCCAGCTGTTGTCTGGGTAGCCCTCGTAGCGGGTGTAGCAGAAAGATTTACATTCTACGCCGCAACAACTCCATGGCGTAAGTACCAAGATAGCTATCAAGTTGTAAAATTGGCTAGTTCCTAACCCTATGTAGAAAACTATATACAGAATGGCCGCGGCAATCTTGCCGTCCCGGGTTCTCTAGGACTTGGTCAAGCAAACGCGACAAATATTTCCAATGCGTTCTTTTTCTTCTCGTTCTTGTCGCCTCTGCCATTTGCTATTATCTCAGATGTATGGATAGGGCGTTATAAGACGCTATGTCTAAGCTTCTCGTCAGTGCCCCTTATACCCCATATGCTGACCAAGGCTAACTGGTTATATAGCCTTAATATCTGCGGGTGCTTAGCACTCTTTGTTACTTCACTTCCATATGTTACGAAAAATTCCATCAAGATTGCCGGATTAGCGATCTCCATGGTTTTTCTGGGGCTTGGGACAGGCGGTGTCAGAGCCACTGTGTCTCCATTTATAGGTATAGAATTGAAGCACCTTCTCATACGTTCGTAAAGGCTAATTTTCTCTTCTAACAGGTGATCAGTACACCGTTTTGACTCCGCAACTGATAGTCACAAAAAAGGGTAAAAATTTCGTCACGGATAGAACATTGACTCTTCAGTATATATACAATGTTTTCTACTGGTGAGGGACATCCTAAGTTGCAGGAGCATATATCTTGCTAATGCTTATTCTTATTATAAGGTTCACCAATATTGCTAGCCTCTCACTGATTGCTTCTACCTATTTGGAGAAAGAAGTTGACTTCTGGGCCGCTTACCTCCTTCCGTTGAGTACAGTTTGGATGTTGATTCCACTGATGCTATTTTGGCAGAAAGAGTTTGGTATGTTGTTAGTATGGTTATCTCCCACCCTAGCATCCTGTTGATAATGAAAAGTCAAGCTCTCGCCGCAGGGGAATGTCCTACCACAGGCGGCAAAAGTCATTGCGTGTGCAATCCGGGGACGCTTTCGATTAGATGCCGCAAAACCAGCCTTTCAGGCGGCAATGTATGGAAGAGAAGTTGAGTGGACCGATCAGTTCGTCTCTGAGATGAAAAAGGGCCTCATAGCTTGTAAAGTAATGTGCGTTATTTCACAGGCCTCATCTATTTAACCGGATACTTGCTAAGACCTTGAGCCAGGGCTTGCTTTGTACCATTCTACTTGTGTACCAGTCAGCTCACAAACAACTTGATCTCTCAAGCTGGTCAGACGAGGCTGGGCGGGATTCCAAATGACACGATCCAGGCGCTCAATTCCATCGCTTGCGTCCTGTTAGGCCCGCTTATACAAAAGATACTTTATCCGGCGCTTCAAAGGAATGGAATTGCATTCAAACCAATTGCACGCATGACCTCCGCATTTGTTATCATGAGCACCGCGATGGCTTTTACCGCCGGGTTGCAAAAATTGATATATACGAGAGGGCCATGCTACGATCAACCGCTCTCTTGTCCAGATTCGAAGGATGGCCGCATACCCAATGACATCAGCGTCTGGACGCAAACGCCTGTCTATTTCTTGCTGGCAGGCGCAGAGATACTAGGATTTGCAACACTATTGGAGTATAGCTACTCCAAATCACCACAGGATATGCGCAGTCTAGTCTAGGCATTGCGACAGGTTACCGCAGAAATTGGATCTGCTCTGGGAATAGCTACCTCACCACTCGCGGCAAACCCAAGAATATTGTACTGTATACGGGCTTAGCGGTGGTGATGATAATTACTGCTCCCATATTCTGGCTGACGTTCCGGGGCTATGACAAAATTGACGAGGAGCTCAACTGTATAGAGTCAGCTCAGCCTGCTAACAACGATCATACAAGGGACACAGCACATAGTGTCCGCCCGTGATAGAAGGCTACAATTGGCAAGCTTACTCCGTACGCTCATGTGCATTCGTCTGCAGTGCTAGTTACCCTGAACCACGCGGAGTAGCCAAACTATGAAAGACATTTAGTTACTTGGTCTTGGTCCTCCGTACATCGCCCCTCTTCCCACGGCTTTAATTAAGAGACGTGGCCAGACCCGAAGATATTCAGAGAACATAAACAACCGGAGTAAAAGGATCTGCATAGACTTGCATTAAGTCTACTCTGGGTAGGTTACGTACCACTGTTGCCCAGGCTGTTAATCTACCCTGTCCAACTTTAACAACATAGCACAAGTCAGGTACAGGCAAGGAGACACCTCAACTGTGCCGTTAACCTTATTACGCCGTATATGACTTGAAATACTCCGGGTTCCTAAGTAGTCGCGCAACTTAGTATCATATTTCTTCGAAATTCACTTCCGGTCTGCATTGACTTGGGAAAGCTGGTAACTAAAGAAATGACGCCAGGGATCTGACACAATTCTGGCATATTCGAGGCCATGTGTCCTCCTCGAGTATGCAACGTTCATCCCGGGGAAAGACAGTGGACAGTGTCTTAGATGAGTCTTTGTGCTCGTGTGATACGTTCGCTAGTTACCCCCTGTTCGGGATATGGTCAATTGGCCTCTCTGTAACTTAGAGTTGGACAGAAGGCAACCGGTCTGGCGGGTCGTTTAAGGTTGAGCTGGCGAGAACGTCCATACGTGCGACACCCAAGGGTTAACCTACAGTAGTGTACGCTGTAACATGATGCATGTAGCCAACAAGCGGGTTAGATGCTGGCCACGCATACTCCGTACACGTATGCGTATACTTACGTATATACGCTAGTTATGTTCGTAAAGCGGCATGCTTCTCCGTGGAAAGCGCAAGAATGGCATGTACACTCCATTCTTGACGGCACAATGGCCCGGGTTGGCGCCCCATATCGCATATATAAGCACGGAGTGCTAAACTCCTTGACAAAGCAGTAGCAATTTCTCGGATTCCAGAAGAGCATTGAAGTGGCAACAGAATTTATACTGAGATTCATCGTTTGAAGATTGATTTTGTTATCCACGAAACCAGAGACCATGAGTCAGAATGGAATCGGCGATACACCATTTGCATATGAGGCCTTCTTGGTCAACGTACCCGGTAGCAAAGGTAGGATTACTCTGATATCCCCTATGAGGCGTCCTAGTTAAATTAATTTGGATACTGCGGATAGCTGTGGCAAAGGTTTCATGCCATTGGAGGCTTCCTGAGCTCGTCGGGAACGTGGATGGACAATGATATTTCTACTCCCTTGATCTGCTTATGCTGATAGAAATTGTGGCTTGCGGAAACAATATAAATGAAATCGTTGTTCCGTATGCCACTGGCACCGTCCTTGAAAATCTCGTCCATGCGTGCTACAAGGTTCAGAAAGCGTCAGGCATCAACCAAGTTGAACAGGCAGTAAAGGTGATACTTGTCCCCAGCAATGGATATCTCTGCAGGACTGATGTCCTTGAATTGAGAATGCGAAATTCTGCATTTGTCGGCTCAGTTATTCGGTTTCCAGCTCCTTCTGATGGTCATTTCTCTTTGGTTGCAGCAGCAGAGACCGGCAAATGTAACTTCTTAACCCTGTTATCCTCGGCTCCTGGAGCATTACTTGCGAAGCAGTCCTTAACATCTCATCCTGAAGCATTCGCGGTATTAGAAGAAGAGTTGAGAGTTCGGCTGTCTTTCAACTGGGTGCTTCCGACTAAACCGAAGATACGCAAAGTAGCCCTGATCGGAGGGCGTCCCGTGTTCGACATACATAAAAAGTCATACGGCCATCAAGGAACGTTCGAGGCAGCCCTAGCCTTAGGTATATTGGTAGATGTCGTCGATCGACCGGGGCATTGGCTTGAAGGAGAAACGTATTCTTATCTAAGAAATGACTTCGTGGCCGTGGATATGACCAACGACACGGAACTGCCTTTGAGGATTGCTGAAGCACTCAAAGGAAAGGGAATCCATGGTATCGTCACATTCTCGGATGAAGTTGTGGTCGCAACGGCGAAAGCGGCAGAGATATTGGGCCTTCCAACCGAATCCCCACAAGCGATTCTATGTGCCCACAACAAATATGAGACTCGCAAATTGCTAGACACTAATAATACCCAGACACAAACATTGCGACTAGAGAGCGCGGCGCAGCTGGATGACCCTCCGGTAGCTATGAAGGTGGCATATATGCAATATCCATTAATTGTCAAGCCGTGTCGAGATGGCGCATCCCGTGGTGTGAGGAAAGTCAACAACTATGCGGGCATGCGCCAGGCAGTGCAGCAACTAGAAGAAAGTGGATTTTCGAAGTATGGAATTCTCCTCGAGACGTATATTGACGGTCCAGAGGTAGACGCCAACTTTGTGCTTTGGGAAGGCGAGGTCCTTTTCTGCGAGATATCTGATGAATTGCCCTGCCAGGCAGATGCAATGGATGCAACTATTTCGGACAATTTCGCGGAAACCATCATGCTATTACCAAGCAGGCTGGACCCCAAAGAAACACAGCTTATTCAATCATCCCTCCATCAGAGTCTTCTCAAGCTAGGATTTCGCTCTGGAGTCTTCCATGTTGAGGCCCGGGTGCGAAACTCTTCCATGCGCTATATCCAAACTGATGGCATCTTGGATCTTGCTGATGCTGCTCCTTCAACAGCAGAGAAAGCCAAGCCAGACGTGTTTCTGATTGAAGTCAATGCTCGGCCACCCGGGTTGCAATGTGTATTTGCTACAACCTATACATATGGCGTGGACTTCTATGGGCTACAGTTTCTTCGGGCACCCGAGGATCGTGAACGTTTTATGGCTTTGTCAAGAGCTTTCTCCTGCCATGCTCAGTATTGGTGCGCAAGTAATGATTCCTATCCACCGCCCAAACATCATAGTACCCAATGACCTTTGCGAGAGAGTAATTGAACAGCTTCCAGAAATTACTCCACACATGTCTCGGGCAGAGCGCATTACTTGGACGGAAGTCGTATCACCAATAGGGGGAACAGGGTTTATAGGGTATTTCCTATTGTACTCGAGGACCAGCAGAAGGCATTTGTTGGAAGTCGGAGGTCGTGTCAGAGAGATCTCTCAAAGGATATTGGACAGTTAACAGTTTAAGGGTGCAACGGAAATATCATTGTAACTAGCCGAAGAAATGATGAGCTTATTTTGTCCAAGCCTTTTGCCTGCTTTCTTGGATTTGTTCGATTATGGTTTCATCGCCATTATTTTGGTGTGGGAGTATTTGATGTCTAGGCCACTGTGTCCATGTGTGCTCAATTTTCACGCCGTCGTCAATAACAACCAGCCTGGCGCAATCGTAATTATTAAACTGTGGTTGCAACATCGTCTGTCCCTAAGCGAGTTAACATGGAATATTCGGCAGCTTTACTGAAATAAGCCGGTTGAATACAGCAGATGGTCGAAAAGATGATTTGTTCCCCGTTTAGCAGAATGATGCTGGGATATGAGTGGCACGAAGAAGCGGAGGCATTCCAGATTTCTGTTTGATCGCGTGTGATTTGGCGCTTGCTTTGTAGCTAGAATTTAGGTCAGTGAAGAGTGTTTTTTAAGTTTGATTGACATAGCCTATTATAGTAAGTAGTTAGTTAGCCAGCAACAGCAAACTTTTGCAGTACCACTGTAGTCCAAGAATATATGCTTGTTGCAGGTGTCCAGGGCGTCGAATGAGCGTGTGGAGCAAAACATAGCTGGCCAGGTCTACCGAACAGCAGTGAGCCTCGCTTAGCACACGGAGAAAGGAAGAATATTGTGTCATTGATGTTGTGTAACTCCTTTGAACAGCAGAGCTCGATGTTAAGCCGGCGATTTGGCTGCTCGAAAAAGACGAAGTTTGTGGTTTTTGACGCGTTGAGGTCGAAGTTGAGGCTGAAATTTCGGCGCGAGGATCCTGCCAAGCCCGTAGGTTAGCCGACTAACCTAAAGAGGATTAGCTCGCGGCAGGGAGCTCCCGCACGCGGATAAACCTAGTTTTCACCCGATGCCAACCTCGGGGCTGGGAGCGAACGAAGACAGCCACCAGCACTGGGAAAGGCCCTCGAAGGAAGACAGTAAGGAGTCTGTGCTAGCCCTTAATAGGATGACTTTTACAGAGCGACCATGACAGGCCAGTTCATGGAATCTCTCCCTACCAAGCAAAGGACGTTAACAAATCGTCTGACCCGACGGCCATGTCGCTGAGAAGCCGGAGAGGCAAAACGAGTCAAGACGCGCTCTCAACGGGGCATTATGAACTCGTAACAAGCTTCATTTGCCTTAAGATAAGTAGGGAGTATGGAGTAGAGGAACTACCACTACGAAGTGTCCACTACGAAAAGCAGAAGTGCTGAGATTAGCTGCGGCTAAATCCCAATCTCAAGCTCATTCTTAACATACCTTGGCTACCTGGCTTAGCTAGCTAACCACCATTAATTTTGCGATGAAACGTTGGATAACTCACATTCCGTATTGCTGTACCATTTTTCATTATAAATGGCCGTGTCTGACGCCTTACGGGCGACTTCAAATATACCTCCGTTTTATACGGACGTAAACGAACGCTTTGCGTCATCCCGTCCCATGAGTTAATCACCCTGCAGCTTGGCCGCCAGCCTGATTGACGAGTTAACGATTAATCCTAGTCTGAAGGAATGTTGGACATCAGATTGCTCTGGAGGATGAAACGGAGAGTCTCTGCCGTATGTTGACTGCTTCTTAGGCATGTGGTGTATGTGGCTGCTGTGCATATATATCCCTGGGGAATCGGCTGTCAATCCTGATCAGCCCGTGTCCAACTGATATTTAAATGCATTCGATTACCCGTGCGAGCGGCACGGCACTGGATTTCCAACGCATGGCTGCCATGCTCTCCCTTCCAAGCTGCAGGGGTCAGCCAGGGGTTCCGTTGTATTACCTGGCTGCCGCCTGTGCAGCTCAGCCTGAAAGGTTGACATAAACTGGCTACAACCTTTTTGACTTACAAGCCTGAAGGATCAGTTTGGCCTAGGAAATATTTAAATACCCTGCCTTCTCGCAGTCCGACTCTCTCCTTCATATCTGGGCTATACTTTGATACCCTTATACATAGAATTGCATACTCCGTACCAGAAAATTTATCATTTACTGATCGCTGGCCAATATTACGATGGAAGGCGGAAGTCCCCTAACTTGCACTGAGGTGACGGCCCAGTGTCCTGTCGAGGCCTCGATCTACGGATACTATCCCAACCGGCCGATCAACGCTGCTCTGGTCATTGTCTTTGCCATCCTCATGCTGGTCCAGGGATGGCAGACTTTCAAATACAAGACCTACACCTACAGCTTTGCCATGACCGTTGGCTGTCTGGGTGAAGCAATTGGTCTGTCTAGGTTCTATTCATCAGTCAAAATCCCCGTGTTTACCAGATACTGGCAGGTTACGTCGGTCGAATAATTCTGCATGACAACCCATTCTCAGCAACCGGCTTCCAGATGCAAATAACCACCCTCATCATGGCTCCCGCATTCTTCAGTGCAGCCATCTACCTTACCCTTAAACATCTCTGTTTGGCGCTGGGACCGAACTTGTCTCTCCTCAAACCCCGTTTTTATACCTGGATCTTCATCGGAGTCGATCTGCTCTCGCTCACCCTCCAAGGTATCGGCGGTGGACTTGCGGCTACCGCAAAGCAGAACAAGGCCCAGCAAGATGCCGGTACTAATGTCATGATTGCTGGTATTGTCTGGCAGGTCTTCACGTTAACCGTCTTTGGTTTCCTTGTCGCCCATTTCTTCTGGAGACTCAGGAGTGAGAGGAGGCACGGTGCCAACCCAACGGCCAAACAGCTCTGGGGTAGCAGGAAGTTCAAGTTATTCCTTGGAAGTACAACCGTTGCCTTCCTATTTATATTCATCCGATGTGTTTACAGGTACGTTGTCTTTCTAACGTCAAGCTAGTTTAAGTGGCTATGTAGATGACGGCTGACTCTGATATCATAGAATCGCCGAAATGGTTGGCGGCTGGAGAAACGAGATCATGCAGGATGAAGTCTCCTTCGTTGTCCTCGAGTCCTTGTAAGTTGCGTTCCCTTTAGAAATACCACGTACCGGTTGTTACTTGTCTAATCCGGTAAATAGCCTATGTCTAATCGCTGCTCTGCTCATGACCGCCTTCCATGCAGGGGACTGCTTTCCCCAGATGAGAAGCGATTTTGTGGCTACTAAATTTGCTGACTCGCTCCCCTTGTCTTCCGTCGACACATCCTATACTGCTGTTCACAAACAGCCGCTTATTCCTGGTGAAGATCATTGATCATGCATTTACCCTTTCTATGGTTGCCTCTTACCTTTTGTTATACGAATGAATGTTGGATTTAATTATGATTTACATACGGAGTCATGAGTTTGAAACCGGGAGAAAAATATCTAGATGAAACTGATGCAGGCGTTGTCTCATTAGAGATAATAAGGGTTCGTAATTTTGGTATAGGATTGTCTAAAATACATATCTCGTCATTTTCTCGTTCACTTTTGTCTTTTAAAAGCATTAGGATAATCTCATAGCGAGAACGCTCATTAAAACATAAATCATTACACCAGTAACTCCATGCTGTTGTCCATCCGAAAGAGGAAAAAAAAGTCTAAACTGGGAAATGGAAGAGAATGCAAGAGTCGGTTTCTAAGCGTCTCCCTCGAGTCTTCTCAGGCGGTCAATGCCAAGATGGCTTTTACCATCTTGGCCATAGAAGAGACCGAAGGCATACAGTGCCTTGTGGCTCTCGCCAGGCGGCGCGACGATAGTCCGAGTGATAAGATCGGTCTTTGTTCGGGGAGCGCGGAAGACCTTGTCAACGAGCAAGGGGCTTTGATAAAGGAAGCTGACGGTGTCGGCGTAGGTGTACAGAGGGTGAGGGAGGTAGCGTTTGCGCCTGGGCCAGATAGCTAAGAAGGAAAAGGCATATAGGATGGCAAACCCAATGAGGGTATAATAAGCCGGGAAGTAAGAGGAGATTCGCACCTGCTCAAGCTCAGAGTAGAAGCGTGCCATGAAGACACCGCCAGCGAGGATGGGCAGAGCGAGGGAGGCGACGCTTATAAAGGATATATAGGCTACCTTGTAGTGGCCGGCAACGAGAGCGTGGAAGGTGGCTTCAAGGGGCAGGCAGGCATTGTAAGAGAGCAATAGAGATTTCTCTGCAAAGGCGCCGCGCGGAGAGGAAAGGTCAGCGTAGGCCTGGGCGGCGCGGAAGTAGACGTCAATGGGCTGCCAGGCAAGGAAGAGGAAGTTTGCGAGCAGGGCCGGGATGAAGCTGAAGAGAAAATTAGAGGAAGAGAAGCCGGACGCAGACGGGAGAGTTGGTAGAAGAGGCAGGAAGCCTCGCTCCAACGGGCGGTTGACGAAGCTGACGGTGATAAAAGCGACGAGCAGAACGAGAGAAATGACAATCCAGACGACTATAAAAGTATCTTTGAGGAACCAGGGTACCCATCTATAGCGGAAGAAAGGTGAGTGTAGGCTTCTTTCGAAGGAGTCCTTGCTGTGAAGGTCCTGTCGCTCGAGGTCAATGGAATCGATGTTGTGGTTACTGCTGGTGCTGTTGCTTCTTCGGTGGCTATGGCCCTTTTCCAGCAGGCGGTCGACCGAAGATACTCTCTTCAATGGTGCTGCCTCCTGGCCCAAGGCATAGAAGCTGTCCTCGGGAGCGGCAGAAGATTTCCAATAGCCTAATCGCAATTTTCTGGGAGGGAGATGGCCCGCTACATTAGGAGTGACCTCTGACTGGTCAAAGTCGTGCAGCACATTTGATCGTTGGATAAGCGGGATGACGTCTGCCAGGCTTACGGGGTCCCACTGGAGACCACTGGTGCCAAAACCAAAGCGGGCTAGCAGGGCCAGCAAAGCCAGCGCAAGAATGGAGTAGAGAGTGAAGAGCGTCCAGCCAACTCCCTGAACGCTTACCCAGTGGAAACCACCATCTCGGAGAGTGCCATAGAAGCGAGGTTGAAATAGGCAGCTGAGGAGAGGCACAGTAAACCAATTGACGAGCCAGAAGATGAGCAGACAAACACCCACTACGGGCTCGCCATAGGTAAAGTGCGAGAGATCTGGCAGAACAAAGTTTCTAGGCAACATGGACAGCCGCTGGAAGGTGGTGTCTCTCGCCGCCTGGGAGCGGGCTATACCGGAGAGAGGAGCTATGCGGTAGACAGCCGCTTGCAGGACAAAAATCCACAAAACGAACAACATGCCAATTATTTGAGGCAGGAACTCAAACAAAAAGTATTCCGAGCCGCCAAAGTAGACGTATGCGGCCATTCCATCGTTTCTCGAAGACCAGATATTGATGAAAGCGAGGGCAGCGGCCATACCAAGAGTAAGTAGGATAACAGGACCGAGCAGTACCGGTCGGAGGACGTAAGGAACAAAAGTGAGTGGCGCGTTGATTGGGGGGTCGACAGCCAGGAGGATTCCGGTCTTTGACGAGTTTCCCATTTTGTCATTATCATTATTATTATTGTTAGTATGGTCATTGATTTCCTTCTTGACATTCGTATGTGGGATTGGTGTATGGTCATCGTTATTGATGTTATTGGTTGCTGTGGCGTTGGTGTAGTAACCGAGTCCCTCGTCTGGAACAAGTCGCTCAACAGGATAGTCGGCAGAGGTAGCTAGCGATCCATGGCGTCCATGACCCGAAAGTTCCTCGTCTCTGGTGAGCTGGTCAATGGCAAAGCGAATGTAAGGCGAGTCATCCGTGCCTGGAGTCGGCGTGCCGCTCTCTGCTCGAGCTGCAGAGCTCATGTTGACTACTCTAGGCGGTCTGGGCTTATCTTGTGTCTGCGTATCTGCCTGTGCCTGTGTCTGAGTCTGTGGTTGTGTCTCTGTCTGTGGTTGTGTCTCTGTCTGTGTCTGTCGACGGTCTGGAGAAGGGTGTCGAGAGGAAGCTGTTTGATAGGGGACCACAGTGACTCTACTGGCGCTGGAGTGAGAGGTCAGGTCCGAGAAGGAGTAATAGTCGTCCGAAGCAGCAATTGACTGCTGGGAGGGCGTGTGAACCAGTTTCGGCTGGCTACCTGGGCGGTCAATCAGTATATGAGCTTGCTTATAGAGGAATAATGGCCCGACTTACTGCCAACGACCTTCAACCGAGGCGTCTCGAGTGGGTGCTGATGCTGGTGACGCTGCATAGTGGGCTCAATTATGGATTATTGAGGGGGTCTAGACGGTGAAGAGGAAGGAGAGGCAAGAGAGTGACTGGGTCCGTCGACTTCTTATCCTCGCCATCGCTGTCCTTATGAGCTTGCTGCACTAGCACTGGCGGGTGGTTGGGAGTTGTGTCCCCGTCTGGCTGGCTGGCGCGGTGATGTGGGAGGCTGGGAGTGGCCGCCGCTGCCGGGCCCCAGCCTCTTCTTTTGGGCCTCTCCAGCACAACGTCGACATCGTAACATCACTCCTCCTTTGCTGGGTTGTTTCATCTCGGATTCTCTCTGGGTTTCATCGTGTTACCGTGCCTGTCACTCCAGCTTGTCCCTTTGCTTCTCTCTCCTCCATCTTCTCTTCCTCGTCGTCGCCCTCTTTTACAAAGTCGAAGTCGAAGTTGGAGGTTGTTTTTTCCTTTTCTTTTTTTTTTTAACTCGGGCCGAACTGCTTAGTAATACTCTAATGATGACAAATTAGTTTTGTTATTTGCATAGACAGCGAATTAAATATTTGTTAGCGTGCGGAGTTAAAGCTGGGAAATTATTATTGGTCTATTTTATCTCTGTTCCTCGTTCAACCTTGAACCAAGAAGTTTAATTGCTGACTAATAACTTAAAGACCTTCAACTTCCACTCTGGCGGGCGTATAATATAAGGAGGGAGATATCTATTAGTATGTGAGTAAGATTTCCAAAGCAATATTTCTAGCAGGGACTGCGCTAGTTAACTATACAGTAGGTAACTGGAGGTGGCAAGGAGGACAGGAATTTTCCGTTCCTCCTGGTAGTTAACAAAATGCAAGGTGAAACGAGAAGAGCTTTGACGCCCCTGATTGAACTGAGCCTCTACACAAAAGTATAATGACTCGTCCACCTGACAAGGTAATTAATTAACATGATTAGCTCACTACTAAGGGGGAAATATAGTACTTTACTGAAGACGATCCAGAGATTGGAGATACCGCTGCTGCTTGCCATTGGTCCTTGGGAATGCCGTACAGATGACAAGGAGGGTGTATTAAACCACACACCAAACAACCAAATTGTCGAAACAGATCATCAAGAATGCTGTTTGGGACCACCTGCAGCCAGAAAGGGCTGCATAAGAAACGCGTGCCGTGCCAGATCTTCGGCCGGGAGCCTCTCTTCAGGTAACCATGTGAGCGCCGATCGTAGGAAATGTAAGAACATAGTACGGACATCCCCTTCCAGGCTCCGCTCGCGTATCTCGAAAGATTGCTCTGGGATAGGAATAGATCCTTTCCAGTTTGCTACAGACAACACTTCTTAGCTTAACAATGTAGTTGCTGGGTTATGATCATAAGTACCGTTTTCATCCCAGTACTGAAGACACTTGTCGCTTCGTCTTATGAACTCCAGAGGCGGAGGCCCAAGAAGTGACACCATTTCAGCCAGGTGCTGTTCATCATTCAGGAGGCCATCTTTTCTTGCGAAAAAAAGATGTCCAGTTTCGAGAAGATCCCAGGTCTTGAGGAACAAAATTAGTCGCATATGCGCAGAATGCTGTGGCAGAGATAATCCTTACTGTGAGGCCGACTGCCCAAATATCCACTTTAGAATCCCACTCCATATCCAGAATAACCTCGGGGGCCCTGTAAATCTCTGGCATGACATCACCCTTGTGCTTGTCACCGATACGCGCTTCACCGAAGTCACAGAGAACAGGCAATCCCGTGTTTATTGGCATCTGTCGCGAGATGTAGATCGTGCGGTCACCAAGAATCTTTCTAGCGATTGGCTGGTTGGCCTCACCATCTTCAATTTCAGAAACGGCTGTAAGATCAGTGATCCCTTGGAGAATGTTATTTGCAGATATGTCTAGAAAGGTCAGTCCTTCGGTCACAGACCCGAATTGTATATACCAGATACGGAAAACATACCTGTGTGGACAACCTTGGCTTTATATAGATAGTCTAGCCCCAAGAGTATCAACTGCATGCTCCTTTGAACCAGGGCCTCAGGCATCTGCTTGCCGGGAAACATGTCAAGAAATTCTGTGTAGCTCATACCAAGTGGTTGGTAAAGCAAGCACTGGTGATGGTTCCCACTTGGGCCCATGATGTTGAAAGAATCAAGTATCATGCGAACAAATGGTGTTCCGGGGTGTTTGATGTTGCTCGCCTTGAGATGGTTGCAAATTGCAGTCTCATTATTTTGCCGTTTCTGTGAAGTGCATACATTGAGAGATAGATATCGATAGTCCCTAGCAGGAAAGTTGGTAATCTTGAAGGTCACAACGTGTTCATATATAATATATCAAAGTACTAACACAAGGTCCCGGCAAAGCCAAACTGTAGATGACATACCAAAGCCAAGCTTAGCTACTACTTAGTATCTCTCCAGAAAGACCTCACCAATCGTAACTGGGTAAAAGTCTCCTGACACATAGGAGGGTAGTTTCTCCTCTTCAACCTTCAGCTTTGGGTCGAGAGCCACAAATCCCGACGAAGGGAATCTGCGTGGAGGTGCGTGAGAGGCCAGAGCCATAGTCCTGGTTGTCGCTAGCCAAGAGTAGAATAGGGGAATAGACAGCGGGACACGGCGGGTATTTGAGAATGCGAGGAGCCGGGAAGTAACGATACCAACAGGTAGACGAAAAGAGCATCCAGACATAATGATTGTGGCCAAAATAAGGGTTGGACCAAAAGTACGCCGTGAGGTGATAGGCGGCTACACGGAATGTGTAGGTGCGGAGTGGAGGGAGGAGGTTGGGCTGGGGGGAGATGATGAGATGTTGAGATGATGAGATGATGAGATCTGAGGAAGCTTCTTTCTTTCTTCCTCCTTAGTCTCATTTTCAGGCTTGTTTATGGTCACCACAAGAACTACAGTTTCTGCTCCTAGACAGGAACAGTTGCTGCTTTCAACTCGTCAAATAGCATCTTAACACTTGGAACTAGGAATTTGCTCCCTCAAAACGCATATGCCACACCGGTGCGATGATATAGGTGACGATTGTGGTACTAAGAGGTCCCGAAGAGCCTTATGACTCGTGTGGAAGCGAGTTCTTACTCCCAACTTTGAAAGTTACATAGCGATTCAACCGAGTGTCTAAAGCTAGCCAAACCATAGAATAGCCCTAAATTCAAGGTTATCCACGATGCGGTATCGCGGAGGTATACCAAAGGCATCCCTGGAATGGGCTCTCACGACCCAAGCCGGGTGAATAAGCGCTGGATGTTGCGAATCAGTGACAAATTCTCTAGGCTTACATTTTTATCAGCATTTATCAACGTGCTGCTATGCACGCTTTATTCTATTCTTTCTATCACTGACAGGAGCAGGTTGGCAAACTAGGTTGTATTACTACTGCTCAGTGACCCGCGAAACTATCAAAATACAGCAAGTCACCATTCTAGAGCAGAATGTATTCCGAATTAAGTATGTGGCTGCTTATCAACTTCAGCTCACAGGCAGAGGGTCCTTGTCAGCTTCGATTTGCCCCTGGCTTCCACCTCCAAGACCCGCTAACAACCATGGATCGTAGATCAACTCCTCAGTAGTCGGACGCTGCTCGGGGAGCCAGCGGAGGATCCTCCGCAGAAAGCGTAGGAAGCCTGGCACATCTTCACCATGGATAACTGCAGCTAGACTTTCAAGAGATATCTCTGGGAGAGGAACCACATTTTTCCAGTTCCCTGTTCCAGATACAATTTCGTCAGTATGTATAGAGAGAGGAAATGGGATTGTTGTTGTAGAAGTCGACAAACCATTTTCATCCCAAAAGGCTTGACATACTTTGCTCTGGCTCCAGAACTCGACAGGTGGTGGGCCCAGGATAGCGCCAAACTGCGCAATGAGATACCTATCATCAGGTTCTCCTGTCTCTGGGTGCCGACGGTTGAACATTGGCTGCGGAGCAACAAGGTCCCAGGCCTTCAGGCAGATTATTTAGCTAGGGAGAAGAGACCACTGAGGTAATTATGACTTACCACCATCGCAACGCTCCAGATATCAACCTTTACATTCCACCTCATGTGCATAACGACCTCGGGGGCCCTGTAGATATCAGGCATGATATCGTCAGTATGTCCCTCTTCGTTTATTAACCTGGCCTCTCCAAAATCACATATCAAGGGTATCCCTCCCTTCGGAAGAGGCAGCCTACGCGTGCTGTAAATTGAGCGATCTCTGAGGACTTTTCGCGGAGAAGGATTCTTGCATTCGTCTTCCTCCATCTCCTTGAATGTTGAAACATCGTCAACAGGAAGGAGCAAATTCTTAGGTTGGAGATCTGAGAGGGTCTGGATCAGCACTTCGAGCAGCAAATATGTGATGATGGGCTGCCACGGCTAACCAGTGTGTATAATTTCGGCCTCGGTATGTAGAAAGTCCAGTGCGATGAGGAACTGGCGGAGACATCGCTTCATTGAGTCCATTGGAATAGATCGTCGAGGAAAGCACCGCAAAAGCTGATCCATGCTCATTCCAAGTGCCTGGTGAACAACGCAAAGGTGCTTCCCGTGTGGCCCTTGTATATCGAAAGACGTAAGCAGTTTACGAACAAACCGGCAGCCGGGATGTCTTTCCAAATTGGACGCAGCAATGATCCGATCATAGATGGCTGTCTCGTCGCGTTTGATATATCGGTTGACATATATCTTCAGTGCAACATACGTGAAATCATCGTCCGTGTTCCTAAGATGTGCATGTTAAATGTCTGCTTCTTCTGTCTATCTACCAGTAGGCAACTACAACTTGTTTTTCTTACCGGAGGTCACGAGCAAGCCATACTGTGGAAGTTGTTCCATAGCCAAGCTTGCAGACAACCTGATACCTGCCATTGAGCACTTCTCCGATACGTACGGGATAATATATTTCTGCAATGTAGCCCGGCAGCAATTCCTCTTCGATAGGTACTGCGGGATCAAGTTCGGTGAATCCTGATACTGGAAAGCGGCGAGGGTTTAAAGGGACTGCAGCTAGGGTAGTCATCGCACATCGATGAACAACCGCAGTGCTGCAACTTCGTCGTGCTGGTGCTGGTGGTTGATACCGCTGTCGAAGGCGAGCTGAGAGACCCAAGGAAGCCGCGCGGGGGCCACGAGAGACGGGGAACAGTTTTCCAAGCGAGCATCCAGCACGCATCAGCCTCATGATGGTTGATGGTTGTGGACGTGTGATGTGATTGTCGTCTCAACTTCGCGCCGATGATGTTCAGCAAGTACGTGGCAATTCCGTACTATAAGCAAGGCTCTGCGTCTACCGCGCCTCTGGGCCACCCTCATTGATCACCAAGACTGTCCTTGATAGATAGGCTAGGGTTATTGCGGATTGTATCCATCGTATCTATTTGAATACGTGTGCCATACAAAGGTTTTCCATCCCTTGGAGATGGGGGTGGCTCGCGAAGTTATGGTGGAAACTGTTCAGCTGGATATCTGTTGGGATTTCCTCTAAGGAGCACGAAGCACTTGAGTTGATATGGTCACGATTTATTCGATTCCCCATAGAACGGAGCTTTCAAAATATCCCATCCCCCCGTTCGTTCAGCTACAATCGCTTTGACTTGAGCTCGCAGTGCCTACCCTCCCAACGCTCTCCGCAAACGATGTGTCTTTTGAGGCTCTGTTTTTGGTCAGACTTGGAGATTTTCCCTTGAAGCAGAACTTGTCTCTGCCACCTTTCAGCTCCAGTCTGTCTTGTCAAGAGTTCTTCTGTCCTGCTATAGAATTGCTGCCTACTCCGTACCACTGACAGGCATCAAACTCTTCGATTGTTGTTGCTCTGTTGAAGCTCTAATTACATAATATGGAACTTACATAATAATGACATAAGCAAGGACGGGATAACTTATATCCGCTTATCAGATCGCCCCGGGCCGACGTCCCATCCATTCTCATCCATCCAACCTTCCTGAGGTCCACCTGGAAGAGCTTTTTCTACCTAACGTTGTTAATCTGCAAAGCTCGACAGCTTCGCTCTCAGCCTTAGACAGCTTCGGACAGCTTCAGACGGCCTCAGATACAGCACATATCGCGTCAGATACTGAGAGTACGGCTAAGCCATGGCCTACCGGGGCCAGGAAGGCAGATACCCCGACCACGGCGGCCCTCGTTACAGCAGATCGTCGCCCCCAGACTCAAGACAGAGATACGATTCCCCTGGCGGTACGGAGCTGCCTCACTCTCCGCGTTCTGGCCCTTCCCTTCCCTTCTCCATGGAGTCCTCATTTTTACTTCTGCTTAGCTCTTGAGCTTCTCGCTTTTCTTCCCTTTCCTTTGTATTCTTGTATTGCCGCTCCCGAGCCTGTGCTGATAGGACCCAGACATGTATTACCGTGACCGTGACCGTGACGCCCAAGATGCCTGGACGGCTGACAGGAGACGAGAAGATAGCGCAGACGAATATCGTGGTAGTAGGGATTGGGAACCCTACAGACAGCCATCTCGATCGCCGCCGCCGCACCCAGGGCGCTACCGGGGCTGGGAAGGTGGCTACAGAGACAGAGACAGAGACCGTGAAAGCTACCGATCTCCTCCCAGATACGACTACGATGCGAACTATAGTCACAGCCGCAGCCGCAGTCGCTCCCACAGCAGATCACGCAGTCGAGTTCGAAGTCGACCTCGGAGTCGAGCGCGTAGTCGAAGTTACAGTCGGAGCAGAAGTAGGAGTGCCAGTCGGAGTCGCGGTGGACGTCACACACGGCCATTGCGGCACTACGGGACAGAGAGCAGGGAGGTCATGATGGAGGGCGTACCGGTTGACATGGTCGAAGAAGACGTTCGAACAGCCCTCCCTTTTTACTGTCGTCTGGCTGCATGCTGAGATGAAATCGATTTGTCCCTCTATATAGGTTTCCAGTGAGCTTGCCCAGTTCTATCATGTTCGGGGCCTCGAGGACGTCCGAGTCATTCGCGACAAACAAACAAGTGAGTACTCCATAACCAGTTCACATATACGTATTTCGCATACATCTAACAGGCTTAGAAATATCACGGCAGCTTGCATTTATCCGCTTCCCTTCCATCGATGATTCGCGTAACTTCCTGGAATTGAACTTCCCAGCTATATACCTGTATGGCAAAGCCGGGGGCGATGGCCAGGGCGCAAGGGTCAGGATTGCCTACAGCCGTGAGCGAGAGGACCGTAACAGGGCTCGCGCTGACGGGGAATGGACCTGTATTAATGTGAGTTCCATTCAGGTACCCTCGTTTTTATATCCATGGGCTAACAGGTAAAACAGTGCTCAATTGTCAACTATCCTGGTCGACAACGGTGTTTCCGCTGCCAGGCATCCAAACCAGGTATGGCTAAAAAAAAAAAAAGAAGAAGAAGAAGAATTACATACTAGAAATGATATGTACACAAGCATATCAAGACCTATATAGAGTCTAACATTGGTAGATGTTGCCGTACCGCCTGTGGAGGAGACTGTTAAGGTCGCTAACAACGGGGACAACGATGTTTCAACCGACGGCACTCCCTCGCAGTTTCTCCTCTTCCGAGGCCTCGAATCAAGCGTTACCGAGGAAGTGCTGGCCAAGGGTGTTGCGAAGCTTTGCAAACAGTCCAAGTCTGCTGCGGCTTCGGCCTCATCTGGTTCATCCGGGGTTGGTGGAGCACCGGCAAGGAAGGGAGCCAAGGTCGCGTCTACAACCAGCGACAGCAATCTCGGTGCTCGAGATGGGTCAATTCGTCGTGTTCTGTTGGTACGAGATCGCCGAACTAACGAGAGTTGGGGATATGGATTTGCGGAGTTTGCGACTGTGGAGGACGCTCAGTGCGCTCTTACTCGCTACACATCCCTCGACACCTTTACCATCTCCTCGAAGCCAGTGCTCGCCTCGTACATCCACGCCGGCGTGTTTGTACCGGTTCTTAACCTCAATCCAGGTGTTCATAGCAGCACTACGAATACGAACAGTGAGCTTGAGCGATTCACCTTTAGCCCCCTTGGCAACTTGGCTGCGAAGCTGGCTTACTGGGATGAGGAGGCATATGCCAGCGAACTCAAACTTGCCACAGCTTCTGCCACGAGTGAACTCAGTGGAAAAGCAGGGGGAACGGCCTCCACCTCCGCACAGAAGATGAGTGCTGCCAGGGCAGCGCACCCTGGTCGCGATGGAGAGAAAGAGAAGAAGAGGAAGAAAGTGGAGGCGACAGCAGGGGCTGTTGCTGGCTCTGCAACGAAGAAGATCGCCATGGCTTCACATCTCCAATTCTGGAGCAATCGCCATGCGGAGTTGCATGGCATCGATAGACGCAGCGCCGAGACGGGCGATGGGGATCACTCCAACGACCCTGGCACGGCCGCTGCCCGATCACAACCCCAGTCGCAGCCATCAACACCACATCTCCAACCAGTCCATCAGCAGCATCAGCAGTCTGTTCAGCCAGAGCAGCCACATTTACAAGGACAGCAGTCCTACGCCGACCTTAACCGACTGTGTTGTTATCTATGCATGAGAGAGTTCAAATCAGAGGCCCACGTTCGCCAGCACGAACAGCTGAGCCAGCTGCACCGCGAGAACCTGCAAGATGAGACACTGAAGGTTAAGGCGCTGGCTAAGCTGGCAAAGAAGCGAACAGTCTCAGCGGACCAGACAGAGTATCGCGATCGCGCCAAGGAGCGGCGAAGGGTGTTTGGTTCGTCGAAGAGTCGGAAGAGAGAGGCTGAAGATGACCGCCAGGATGAGTACGAGCAAGGACCTGGCAGTAACCCTGTTGGCTCTGATACTGCTGCAAGCCCTCCACCAGCGCTGTCCAAGGGTGCTGCCTTGCTAGGGAAGATGGGGTGGTCGGCTGGCTCTGGTCTCGGGGCGGAAGGGACCGGCATGAAACAGCCGGTGGCAGCAGACTTGTATGTGCAGGGCGTGGGATTGGGCGCCCAAGGTTCAAAGGTTGGAGATGCAGTCCAGGAAGCTGGCCGAAGCACGCGTGGGAAATATGATGAGTTTCTTGAGAAGACTCGAGAACATGCTCGCGAGAGGTACGAGAGGATGAAGGACGAGCAGGGCTAGCCATGTCCATCAGATACTTATCTCAAACCATACAACTCCGTATAACCAAGTGCCTTTAGGAGATCCGGCTAAAAGGGGTGAACCTTGGTAGCTGTGATTTGGAATTTTAGCGCCCGTTATATCTTGACTTTTAATACAGCAGAGCAAGTGGATGCTCGCGAGTTATAATAACGAACATACCCGTGATATATGGTTGTATTCAGGGGAGGGATCCGTATAAGATGCTAGTAATTAGTAGTAGTATACAGGTTTTTTTCTAGTCGTACATGCAGAAACATTCTGGGATTAAGGAATCATCACCTCTCTTTCCCCCGCTCATTCAACCAGGTTTTTCGGATTTCATCCTGTGCCCGTTGCTTCTCGGCCTCCTTTGCATTTGCGTTCTCCTTGCTGGCCTTCCGATTCAGCACGGAGACAACCCATTCCTCCATGTCTTCCTCCACCTGCTGTTCCGTCCTCCCCGTGCCATCAGCTCCCAGTCCACCACGAACTATCCTCCGCAGCTCATCGAGGGTCTCGAATCCAACGGCTTTCATCCCTGCTCCGACGCCGAGAATGGCCAGGGCCAGGACATTGAGAGTAGCGAGGTTGAGAGCCTCCAGGGCCTCGAGCGGTGCGCTGACATTTGGTTTGTGGTGGGAGGCGGTGGTGTAGAACTGAGGGATAGCAGCCAGACGGCGGCGGTTGAGCGAGCGGCGAGTGATGAAGGCCGAGAGAACAAAGAAGGCTGAGCCGCCTATAAGCAGCTTTGTAGACGTAGGCAGCGAGAATGTAGACTGTGTGGACGGTGAAGCCGTTGATGCAGAGGTCGAGGCTGAGGATTGCGGTTGTTCAGGCTGTGGCTGCGGTGTCTCTCGCGCCATGGTGGCCATCGAAATGTCGCAGAGCAGTCCTGCGGTATCTAAGAGGGTATCGCTTCGTATCCGCGTGTCTTGTATCTCTCCGGACTGGCTGTCCGCTGTCCGTCGAGCTGCTCGTTGCTGGCGCTGCGGTGGTTTGGCTGGCGACGTTGATATTTCCCAGTTGGGCGTTTTGGCTGACAAAATCTGACGCCAAGCCTTGAATGCACATTATTTACGTATGACATCGACATCGACCTCAACCTCAACCTCAGCCTTTTAAGATCAACAACAACAGCGACAGCGAAGGTCGAGCGGCCAGCATTAGCTACACCGATATTAACAAGACCATCACGATCAACAAGCGGTGGCAGCAGCAGATGACTGATCTTCGACTTTGCACTACTGGCGACATTGCCATCTGATAGCGAGCGACCCGAATTACAATTTACTACTGGATGCTACACCGCACGCTGCTCGGCCGCACTGATCCCACACGCCCGCAGCAGTGTGTTTCTATTCATATCCTGTGTGTCTATTTTCATATCTCAGCCATCGCTCGTATACGGGAGCTGCTGTCGAATCAGTTCGTGCAGATCGAGGCTTGTTGAGAGCCATTCATGCTGGCCAGCTGTTCCTCCTGCTTGCTGCTGCAACTTAAACCGAAAGCCACGCTGGACTAGCGTGCACCAACGCATACATATACAGCCAGACAGAGAGTCGAGAGTAACTTTGACCTTAGAATGTAACATGAATGGACCCTCTTGAAGGGAAAGATAAGGCATGAACTTGTTCGTGGGCTGATGTGCATCGTAGATATACTTCTCCCACCGCCGTCCGTGCAGCGTCACTTGCCTATCAGATCGCCGAGGCGGTCTCTTTGCACATTTCGCCAAAATTAGATGCAAAATCGATTCAGTCTCATCAGCATTAACTAGATGTATCCAAGAGGAAGCCAAGCAGCCGATGTTTCGACGTCCTCATTTTTCCTGCTTCCCTCCCCCCTTTCGCTGTGATGGGTCGTGCAGCGTTCGTTTCGGATATCACGAGGCTGAACGCAGTGCGGGCCGATAGTGGCTTGGGGGGAAGTTGAGTTACAAATTGTTTCGGCGAGATTAAGTCGCCGTGAAGATCGAGAGTGAGAGTGCGTTTGACAATACAGAGCTGTATTATTGTGCGAGGATGCATAAGATCGGAGGTACATACACTTCCACGGAGGCGAAAGGAGGAGGGTAGCTCTATCGGCACAAAATGGGAATCTCCCAACCCCCATATTCCCCAGGCCGAGCCGCTCGGCAACCCTCTGATTTGAAAGGCATGCCGGACGCAGGTCGCTTTCTCACGCCTGCCATGCGTTCATCCCTCGGTCTGCAGGTTCAGCATGGCCAGCTGCAAGCATGGGCAAGGGTGAGGACAGGATGAAGGCTCGGCTCGCAGCGATCGACAGCGAAGAAGTCGACGCACTCTAAAATCGAGCAGCGCAGGTTCTCACCAGGCTCAGGCTCTGTCAAGCAGAGTTTTCTTTCCTTGTCATTTCTTTCCTTTTTATTTTATTTTTGCACTTGCTTGTTGTTGCTGCTGCTGCTGCTCCTCCTCCCTGAGAGGGAAAAAATGAGATCGTATCGTGGTCACCCATGTTCCATGCATAGCCCGGACGTGTGCCTGTTTCAGGAGCCAGCCAGACACGGATACGAGCCATGAGGTGAGTCGATCAGTTCCTTCCTCCTTTACCCTCTCTCCCTATCTCTCTCCCTCTCGATCGAGTCCATCGATGCTTCGAAATGCCTATCTATACTTCGCATGCTAAGCAACTTTCCGTCTGCTTTTTTGATAAGTCTCTTTTTTTGATCTGATCAGAATCGAACCAGCTCTTAGTCAGCATCCGAATGCCTCGGCTCGCTTGGCCTTCCCAAAACGGGATCGAGCCACCGCTAGGCCCGAAAAAGGGAAAGCGCGCCCTCACGTGGCTTCCAGAAGGAATAAAATTAGAACACAACACGTGATAGTCGTATTAGTCACCCACGTGGAGAGCGACCTATGGAATGGAAGGAACAATTCTCCGGGGGCGAAAGAGCGACATCAAAAGGCCAGCAAGCAAGCAAGGATGAAGACGAGGAGAGGGCGAAGCAGGCTGGCCGGAGAAACAGCCGGAGGTGGGTGCAGACAGGAGGGAAAAGGAAAATATGACACAGGTCGAGAGACCCGGCAATGGTAGAGTTGTTGCTGATGATTGATGACGATGATGCTGATGATGTAACAAACAGGGAAGCTGGGCAAGAGAGGACGTTGGGTTCTGGACTGGCTTGCAGGGAGAGGGCAGGGCCGGCTAAGATGAGTTCGTCGAGAAGAACGGAAGAACTGGCAGGGAACAGCCTGTTAGGCGAACGGCCAGCAAGCCAGAAAAGAGAGCGAGAGCGTGAGGATGAGAGCCAGGCCCAAGGGTTCTCGGCCGACTTGGCCGGCAGTGGCCGCCGACCAGGACATGACTCAATTGTTTCCTGGATGGAAGGGAGTGGAGGGGGAGGACGCCCTGAGTGGTACAGCAGCAGCTAAGCAACCTGCCAGATGCACAGTTGTGCTCCGTACGACTATGGACGGCGGACGAGGGACAGACAAGAGACGGCGTCTTGAGCTCTGCTTTTCTTCGCCATGGCCATGCGAGCCTCCTGTCAATCAGTGTCATCCAGGAATCAGACAGAAGCAGAGTCTTCCCAGGGCCAAACGAGATGGCGATCAGAGTTCGCCGGGCTGCGCCTTGGCTATTCCAGGGGGCCCGTAATTTTAGTTACAAAAAAAAAAAAAAAAAGGGCGAAAAAAAAAGAAGAAGAAAAAGAAAAAAGCAAAGGAAAAAAGGCAGATTGAAAGCAAAAAGCGATCCTCCACAGCGAACCAGAACCAGAGAACGGACCGATCCTGCGTTTGGCCTGACGTTGGGAATGCGAGCTGCGCCTGGGTCGCCGAAGAGAGCATCGCATCGCCCGAGACAGGATCTCTTCATATATACTCGGCCGTCCTGCCTCTCTGCCACCGATCTTCCCTCTTCTCCCACCATATATACTAACACCCTCAACCATCCCCAAGCCGACGACCAAACAACCAACGACCAACAGTACTGCATATCAGACTGTCAGCTTGACAGCGAACGTTTCACCTAACCCTCTCGCCAACCCAAGGATCCTAGACCCGACTCCGTCCGTCTCATTTCGTCTCCCTACCCACCTGAAACGCCGCCGATCGCCCATACATCTCTTGCTGCTCTCTCTGTGACGGACGACCGGGTGATAGAGGCCGCTGAGAAACTTGACTCTGCAGACCCTTGGAAAGTCACTCGGCCGCGCTGCCCTTCGGCAAGATGGCCGTCGACAAGACCCCAGCGACCAGTCCCATAATAACAGCGGGCTCCTCCTCCTCCTCCTCTTCTGATGTTCTCAAGCCGCGCTCTCCTCTTGACGACCACCGACTCTCGTTCAACCACACCAAAGACCTTCACACTCATTTATCAAAACAGACTTCACACGATTCTTCCTCTGGTAGGCAAGATCGAGGGCGCAGCAGAAGCAGAGAGTCAGAGAGAACAGTTGCCCCGGATAACGACGAGCTTCAGGTCACAGCCATGCCGTCAGGATCCGGCTTCCAGAACATCGAGGAGGCGGGCGAGAAGGCCCGCAAGAGAGACGACTGGATTGCCATCTCTAACTTCCACCCAGGGTAAGTCTTGAACCTGTCATTTGACGAAGAATCAAATGAAAACAATATACTGACTGAAGGTTGATAGATGGTTCTCCGTAAACATGGGCACTGGCATCACTGCCATCCTGCTCCAAAACCTACCGTACCAGTTCCCCGGCCTTCACTACATCGCCGTCATCCTCTTTATCCTCAACGTAATCATCTTCTTTCTCTTCCTGACCATCTCGATCACCCGATACTGCCTATGGCCCGACAAGTTCAAGGCCATGCTCGCACATCCCGCTCATTCTATGCTTCTTGGAACCTTCCCTATGGGTTTCGCTACAATCATTAACTGTATCGTTTTCATTTGCGTACCTGTTTGGGGTGAATGGGCCTCCAGATTCGCCTGGGGCCTGTGGTGGATTGATGCCATAGTATCAGTCGCCATCTGCTACTTTGTCCCCTTCATGCTGTAAGTTGAACCTCACCAGATACCTAAACCCTAACTCAGACCCTGGAGGCTAACCAGAGCAGAATGACCAAACATACCTCTTCCCTCGAGACGATGACGGCAGCCTGGTTGCTCCCCATCGTGGCTCCCGTTGTCGCGGCCGCCTCTGGAGGCGTGGTTGCCGATGCACTCCAGAACGACACCCACGCTCTCATCACCATCCTCGTCTGCTATGTCATGTGGGGATCTGCCGTCCCCTTGGCCATGGTCATCCTCGTCATCTACTTCCAGCGTCTTGCCATACACAAGCTGGTTCCTCGAGCAGCCATCGTCAGTGCCTTGCTGCCCATCGGTCCCCTTGGACAGGGTGGCTTCGGTCTCATGCAGCTTGGTGTCGTAGCCAAGCGCGTTTTCCCAAGAGTAAGTCCCTTTCTAGCTTCCTTGAGGAGAAACTGTTGATCACAGTGCTAATTGTCGTGTAGCTTGACTTCCTTGCTCCCATTGCCGGCGACATCTTCTATGTCATGGGTGCATTCATCGCCATGATCATGTGGGGATTCGGTCTGATCTGGCTGTGGTTTGCCCTGGCCAGTTTCACCCGCGGCAAGTTCTACTTCAACATCGGCTGGTGGGCATTCACTTTCCCGCTCGGTGTTTTCACCACAGCCACCACTCAGATGGGCAAGGAGTTCAACTCCCCCTTCTTCGACATTCTCGGAACTGTAAGTCTTGAATCCTTAGTTCACAAGCCGGTGTAATATTGGAGAATGTATACTAACCTGTCGCTGTCTAGTTCTTCTCTATTGTTGTTACCTGCATGTGGGTGCTTGTTTTCGCCTTGACGGTGTACAAGTCATGCACCAAGGAGCTCTTCCGATAGAATCATCATCTCTCACCCTCCACGATCAACTGCCACGATCAACTGCCACGACCATAAACCTCTTTTCCAACCTTCATGCTTGATGCTGTCGGTACTGAAGAGGCCCGGCTTCTCTTCGTTTCTCGTCCTTCTCTCCTAGCCGTTTCCTTTTTTTCCCGTCGTCTTCGAAAAAGCCCACCCAGTTTCATCTCCTGCACATAGTACTCCGCCTCGGACTCGCACATATACCATTCTTCGGGATACCTTTCTTGCCAGCATATCTTCGCTTCTTTCGTTCGTTGCATGGTCTTTTGGTCTTGAGATCATCATCCATTTTCATCATCATCTCTTTTTCATCTCCTAATCATGCGCAATGCGGTACCGACTTGTGGTTCTTCAACAGGATATATATAGATAGCGAGCATTAATATAAACCTCTCAGATTCATATTCTCTTTCTTCGCTGCAGTACTTGGTACCTGTCTTCTCTTGGTATATGGTATCTTGTAGTGATATATATAGTACCTGGTATCTCAGTGATATATAGCGTCGGTGGAATAACACTGGGAGTCACCACAGCGTCAAAGCTGCACTTCTTCAACGACTTATCAATAACCAACATCAACAACCGTCGAGATATCAATAAATAATCACGACAGCGAAACCCCGCCTTATAAGCACCGAGAAAAAGAAAGCTGAACAGGTCGGTGAGCCCAATGGCGCATCCATCCATGGCCTCTCGCCTGCCACAGCGCGCATCAATCGATCAACCACCACTTCTTTCCCGACAGCACTGCCGCTGGATATAAACTCGCGAGTTAATATAAGAACAAATAGTTGACAGCGACGGGGCATACCATCTACAGCTACGGAGTACGAAGAGGAAAAGGGGACCGCCATGGCAGACGGAGAGCAGACGCCTGCACATCTCGACCCAGCCAACTTCCCGCAGCGCCTGGCGCATCCAGAGTCCAACATCCGGGTTGAGCTGACCTACAATCCTCTGGCGCCCTCGGAGTACACAGCTCACGTCCGCTCGCCCCATGCCGGCGCAAACATCCTCTTTCTGGGCACCACGCGGTCCTCCTTTGCGGACCGGCCGGTTGCGCGGCTGGCGTACTCAAGCTATGCGCCCATGGCCCTCGAGACTATGATGACTATAGCCAGAGAGTCTACAGCCAAACATGGCCTGACGGGTGTCAGCATTGCCCACAGACTCGGCGAGGTGGCTGTTGGGGAGGAGAGTATCGTGATCGCGGTGAGTGCGGCACATCGAGGGCCGGCCTGGCGGGCGGCAGAGGAGATACTCGAGAAGTGCAAGGAGAAGGTCGAGATATGGAAGAGAGAAGAGTTTGCCGATGACAGCTCGTCTGCCGAGTGGAGGGCCAACCGAGACCGGGACGCGGAAGGGAAGCCGGCCTAGTAGTCTTTGAGAGATAGATACTCTTAAGAGGGATAGGCCTGTTTACATGTTGCTATTATTACATCTATTGGATATATATCGGGCTATACTGAGTATAGTATTGTACAGGAGGAGGAGGGAGACTTGTCTTGTCCTTTTTACTTTAACTTCCTCGCTACTTACTACTGGGAGTCACATCCAGGGGCTTGCCAGCCCTCTTCCAGTCTCCAATATGGTCCAGGATGACCTTTGACGCCGTCTGGGGCGTGTCCTGCCGTCCGATACACTCGACAAAATCGCCTTCAGGATCTACCATGGCAATTCTTGTTAGTATGTTCTTCGTATTCTTCGGTAAGGGGATAGATATGCTAACTAACCCATTAGGTAGAAGTATATGCTGTGGTCAACCAGGTAGTCCTCGCCGGGCTTGATGTTCTGCGGAGTGCTAAAGTAGACACGGTACTGGCGACAGACATCCTTGACTTGCTCGTACGTGCCCGTCAGGCCGATGATGTCCTTGTGGAACTCGTTCAGGTACCCTCTTAGCACCTCTGGGCTGTCTCGAGCCGGGTCACAGGTGATAAAAACCGGGCGCATCACCTCCTGTCCGTTCGACCTGGCCCGTACCTCGTCGATGATCTCGGCCATCTTGTCCAGCTCGTCCGGGCATATGTCAGGGCAGTGTGTGAAACCAAAATAGACCTGTTTCGTCAGTCTCATATGCTTAATTTTGTGTGATTCCGAGTGTCAATGTTAGATAGTCGTCTTTTCTTACAAAGCTGTATTTGCCCTTGAGATTCTCCTCCGTGAAGGTCTCTCCGTTGAGATCCTTGAGCACAAACGGCCCGCCCACTCGAGGCTTGCCAACGCCTTTGCTCATCTCCACGATCCGTTCTCGCTCCAGCCGTGCCTTTTCATACTGGAAATAGACAATCATGCCAGCTCCGGTGAGCACGAAGAGAACCGCCGACTTCCACGAGAACGGTCCCGTGGAAGAGCGCGCCTTGAGTTGTTCGATGGTCTTGGCCGGCCGCACCGTAGATGTAGAAAAGGCATTGGATCTGCTTAGAGGCCGCAGCGAGTGTCTCGTCGTCTCTGCTGTTCGTGATAGTAGCTGGCTGTATTGTCTGATCTGGCAGGGTCTGTGGGCGCATTGCTGGGCCGCCCGTAACGACCGCAGCAGCATCGACGACATGGAAGCAGACGCCATCTCTGCCTCTCTCTTCTTCTTCCTCTGTTCTTCCTCTTATCGCCCTTTTTCTTTATCCTTCTTCCCCTTCGCCAGTTTAGTTGCTTCCGATCGCTGGGTGGAAGTTCGTGAGTTGGGATTTGACAGGCAGGCTTAGGTAATCACAAATGTCACGTGAAAGATTTACGGGCCGACGTTTTGCCGATACAAAATCACCTGATCTTCCATCGTCCAATCCATCCATCCAATCATAGGATTGGAAGGTTAGACTTACCTTATGCCATCTGCCCAGGCGGATCTATGGATTGTCACTGCTATTTGAACCATCCCTAAGGAGTCGACGGCTTCGTCAAGCTCCTCTGCTTCACTGTTCGAACGAATGGGTGCACGGTAGATCTGTGAGGGAGGTTCCCCCCCGGACCATCATCTGCCTCAGCGCCTGGAGAAGATATAAAAGAAGATACAATAGAAGAAGCTAGGATGCAGTAGAGAAAGCAAGCCTACGGACGAGTTCTGTTTTAGCTCCCCAAGTAATGCGATTCATGCCTATCTATGCTATGCTGATGCTGAGCGAGAAAAGGGGTCCGTCGTCTGGCTGTCTAGAGGGTCAACCAAAAGTTTTCCAGGAAGTAGGTGGTTATTGCTGAATGGGGGGGGGAATCAGACGCCGTTCAGGGATATGTAAAATGCATGAGAAAATGATAGGAAGCTAGAGAGAGAGCGTAGGCGGTAGCTAATTGGTACAAAATAGGGATACCGAAGCCATAAGTAAAGCAAGAAAGGGGGTTATTTCTAGTAGAGGGCGTCAAACATACAGAATATGAAAAAAAAAAAAAAAAAAAAAAAAAGAAGAAGAAGACGAAGACCTGAAACAACACGAAATCAAGGAAGAATAAGGAGGAGAAACGCCAGACTCCGGGAATATTAGGTATGGGATGGTCATTCTGGAGCGTATTAAGACGTATTAGGTCTGCTGGAGGGCTTTCTTTTAGAACATTAGAATTGGCAAAAAAGGACGTGAGACTGACATAAGATAGGAGATGGACATAGGAGATGGACATAGGAGACGGCATCAAGATGGTGAAGCGTTGGCTATTGCATGTTTCGGCTGGTCTGGCTGGCGCGGCTGGGGCTGGTACGGCTTCGCTCGTCCTCCTCCAGTACATCGCTAAGTCGGGTTGGATGGCGATGCCGGGGAGTAACCGAGTCCCACCCTGAACCGCCAACTCCCCAGCCAGATCCACTGTAGTCGACTGGGGCGGGATAGCCGATGTGACTGTCGTCTGCAGAGCTGGTGCCTGCTCCTGGGGAGCCATGGGGCCCGGAGCCGTAGGTAACATAGTTGTCAAACGGCTCTGTGGTGTAGTCGTCGCTATCGTCGGACATGGCGCGAGGGTAGGAGAGTTGACGTCCGTCAGAGACATGCTGAGTACCGCCGTTTGTGACAGCGATGGGAGCAGTAAGAGAAGCAGCACCACCGGCAGTGGTTGTAGGGGCGCGACCATCTTCGGACAGGACATCGCTGACGCCTGCCTGAGCACCTCCGTGGATGGCCTGGCGGTTATGCTGATAGAAGTGGCTTCGGCCGCTTTCAGTTTGGCGGGGAGGCTGGGGTGCTTCGGGGACTAGGGAGGGGTTTCCTGGTTCAATAAAGGGGTCTGCGTCGTGGCCATCGTCCTCATACCCAGTTGACTCGGTCGTCTCCAGTAAGGGGCGTTGCTGAGACTGGCCTCCCATCGAGGTCGCACTGGGGCCGCCTGGATAGGGGCCTTCTCTGGTTGGGGGACGGTTGGCGGTGCTAGTGTGTCTGCTGGGGACGGACTGTAGCATCGGCACGACCTGGACGCCGCCAACGATCGTGGGCTCGCCGTTCCTGAGTGAGATGGTGCGGTCTCGCTCCTCCTGCTCTCTGCGGCCGAGCTCTTCCCAGGCTCGCCGGGCCTCGTCTCGGGAGATCTGCAGTTCGCGCCGGACCTCCCTGGCCAGCTCCTGGGCCTTGGCCTTGTCGCTCTCGGCCTGCTTAAGGGCAGCCACGGCGTCGGCGCGGGCCTGGCGCTCGGAGCTGAGCATACGTTCGAGCTCTGCGCGCACCTCTTGAGCCCTTTCCTGTTCGGCGCGGGTGTCGAAGAACCAGCGCTGGAACTTGCGTTCGGATGATGCTCGGAGACGCTGCAGCTCGACGACTGCGTGGAACAGGTTAGCACCGGCAGCAGAGAGGTCGGTAACCTGTCGAGACATTTGCTGGCTGAGTGGATCCTTGCTGAGTTCCTCGTTGTTCTGCTCCAGACGACGGATCCAGTAGCTTGTCAGGCCCTCCCAGTGCGAGGAGAGCATCTCCCAGCGTTCAAAGGCATGAGGGAATGCAGCTTTACCCCTAGATGGTTGTGGTTGCTGTTGCTGTTGCTGCTGCTGCTGTGGTTGTTGATGGTGTTCCTGTTGGCCACCTGGTGCAGATTGACTGGCCTGTGGTTTGGATGAGCTGTCAGGTAGCTGCTGCTGCTGCTGTGAACCACTAGCCATTTTGGCCGCCTGTGAGATGTTCGACCGCTGTCTGGCGGGCTTTTGCGGGTCGTCTGCAACGATCCGGACGGTGTCTTGCCTGCCACTCCGTCTTTGGCCGGGATCCTGGGAGACTGTAATGCTTGGGGCCGACTGATGCACCTGAGTCTGAGCTTGAGCTTGAGCCTGAGCCTGGGCCTGGGCCTGGGCCTGGAGTTGTAGCTGGGCCTGCTTCTGTAGCTGCTCTTCTCTGAGCTTGGCCTCCTGCTCGGCTTTGAGCTGGGCCCGTTCACGCTCCCGCCGCCGTCTCATGATATCGGTTGGGGTGCGGACACCGCTGGGAGCATGCGTGGCAGCCGTAGTGCTGGGCGCAGGTACCGACAGGGGCTGCTGCTGCTGCTGCTGCTGCTGCTGCCCGGGCGTCATCCCGTTTCTACCGGCGGCAACGGCTACACCGTTGTGGTGGTGGTGGTGGTGATGCTGGCTGCTGCGGCCGTTGGCAACATCTGCTGCAGCTGCTGCGGTCTCGAAGAGCTCCGACATGGACGCGTTGAGCTCGGCCGGGTCTGCAGTGAAAGGATAAGGGGTGCGGATGGCCTCTTCAAGCACCCAGAGGATGGCCGAGGTGGTGCTGGGGGAGACCCTGGTGCTCTGCGCCGGCCAGTACGAGGACGCAGCGCCCTGCCGAGTGCTGCCCTGACGAGCTCCCTGCCGCGAGTCCTGCCGCGAGGCCTGCTGGGGGCCCTCCTGCTGGGTATCCTCGAGCCTGTGCTCTATGGAATCAAGGGTAAGCTGCCGGCGTGGTGTCGGTCTCTGCTGGGTCTGCTGTGTCTCCTGGCGGGTGTGAGGGTGTGTCTGGTCGGGTGAGGGAGTTTTGAGCAGGGCAGCTCGTCTCTGGTGGCGTCGCTGGCGCTGCCTTGATGGCCGGGCAGAGGTAGATGTCGTATGCTGGTCGTGGCGGTCGTTGGTCTCGTCAAGGCGGGCGGAAGCAGAGGGCGACACGGCGGGAAACACGGGCTGCAGCGCGGACGTCAACGTGAAGGCCGGCGAGTCGGGCTGCGTCTCGGGCAGGGAAGAGGATCAATTGGCCTCTGCTCCGGCGTCGTGGCTTTCTCTCTGTCGTGTCCTCTGGCGCTGTAGATGTAGATGCTGTAGATGTAGGTGTTGTAGATGTTGTAGATGCTGGCCGTACGGGGTCAACGCCAGCGGCAAGGGGACCAAGGTCGGGAGGTCGAACAGAGAAAAGAAACGGTCGACAGCAAGCAAGAAAGAAAAGAAGAAGCAGAAAAAGAAGACGAAGAAGAAGACGAAGACGAAGAAGAATCAAGAGACGTCTCCTCCTGCGGCGGCGGCGGCTTGTTGGCGTTGCGTCTGGCGGTGGCTGGTCAAATCGCAGCCGGCGGACGCACAGCAGGGAAAAAGGATGGCTGGTCAGCGAGTCGCCCGGCAGACATTGAACTAATAAAGACATCAAATAGCTAGCAGGCCTTTTTCTTCCTTTTCTTCCTCTATTTATTGGTTTTTTCTTCTTCTCGTCCTTGTCCTGGCCTGTCCTGTTTTTTACATGGCAGAGTGCGCTCACCACGGCTAAACGAGATTAACTACCAACAGTCGCTCGCAGGTTGCTGGCAGCACGGAGTACGGAGTACGGGAGTATCTAACTGGCAAATAATGGAGAGCTGTTGGGCGGGCCCCAGGGTCGACTCGCATGCCTCGATGCGCTGGCACCGTCTGGTCTGGTCTGGTCTGGGGATATGGCTGACGCAGGGCAGAGGGCGGCCTCCTGCGTACTCTCAATACATGCCCAGTCCTGAAGAGTAAAGAAGAGAGAGAGGCCTCATGCGCCACTGTGGGCCGGCAGTCGTAGGCTCTGTCTCTTACTCCGTTGTTATATTCTCCGTAGAGAGGCAGTCCTGCTGCGTGGCGTGGAGTACCGGAGTCGACAGGCCTGAAATCGCCCACCCATCGGCGCATCACTCGGCTGGCTGCAGAGAGGGAGATGAGATGAGAGGACGTGTTCCTGTTGTCTGGTCTGGTTCTGGCCGAGGGGAGAGACGTAGGACAGCAGGCTCTGCTTGCTGCCAATCCTCCTGCATGCCCTCCAATACTCCGTATTATTATTATTGTTTATACCTCCGTATCACCCACCACCCGCCCGCACCGGAGTACCGGCAAGCAGCCACAGCCTGGATGTGCATATAACTTATGTCCACGGCGTCTGCTTTCCCTTCAGCGTAGCTCAGCAAGCAATATCCGGACCCTATCTTCCCACCGTGTAACGGCCGTGTCGCCAGCTTGTCCCAGTCGGCTATAGGGATCGCCGTGGTCCTCTCCCCGGCTCTCCTCCCCCCTTTCCACTTCCTTTACCGTCTCTGGCTGCTCCAGACTAAGGATCCTCTCCAGGACCAGCTCCCTCTTTGCCGATTCGAAGAGCGCCGTCACCGTGGCCCGACTGGCAGCCCGGCTGTCCCCCTCCTTATCCGCTGCCTCTTCACCACCACCACTAGACAGCGCCTTCACCAGGCCGTCTAGCACACCCAGCACAACGCCCGCTCGGACTCCTAGCTCTGCTCCAACGGGGTAGCCTTTGTCGAACCCCCGCTGGACGTGCTCGCCCTTGGCCGCCGCCACCCCGTCGCGGTACCCGGCTGTGACATGCTGTCGGCGCAGCGAGGGGAGATCCGACGGCTCAGCGAGAGACGGCACCGTGTCCTCGCCGGCCCTTCCACCAAGCATGTCTCCATCATCCTGTGCCGCTGATGTTGTCCTCGTTTCTACTGCTGCTGCTGCTGCTGTTCGTGGCGGAGACGAGCCAAAGACGTCGTCCAGCTGGTTCGAGGCCATCGAGTCCGCCAGCCCGCCCGCTTCTTCGCCTGGAGATGGTGAGCTCATCGACGTCGACGGCGACAGGGGCGAGCGCAGAGGCTGCTCGTCTGCTGAGCCTGCAGTGTCAGCCGAGCTCGCAGTCATCGTCTCTTCTTCCGCCGTGCTATTTCGCTTCTTCTCTTCCCTTTCCTCGTCTTGTATATATTATATATATATTCTATCTTCATCCGCTTTATCCAAACGAGCGATAACTAAGATTTACTGCTGATTAAGCTAGAAGTGGGGATGGCAGGGCTTGAGTTTAAGGTTTGGAGCCATATTATTGGCCAAGGCTGACATAACATAACGTGACCGTAAGTAAACTGCGCAGCTCTGCTGATTCATCAGATTTGAATATCCCCGTAATATTCAAAAATGGCACCCTTTACTATTGAGATTCCTACGCATCAATGAATAATATCGAGAAATGATACAGATATTAGATGCAGGACGCAAGAGTCTGGTGCATGAGTTTATATTGAAAACGAGTTAGGATTCTGCGATGACTCTGTTTAGCATGGATGTTAAATATGGTGTGTGGTTAGGGGGTCAACCATCCTTGCACTGGCTGTCCTGCTTCTCAACTGGCTGTTCACTGTCTACCGTCTGCTTTCCCTCTCGCCAGGCCATATACATCACAAATGCAGTCCATATTGCCATGGCTATCGAACAGGCTATCATTGCATACATGCCAGACTGCACCTGGTTAGTTCGGCAATAACTATGGAGAGAAATAATTTAGCTAGCAGGAATGTTGGACGTACCCTGAAATAAGGAGCATCACTGGCGGGATAGAAGACAATGCTCCACCAGGCGTTGATGATGTTACTGCCCATGTTCATGCCTGCAATTACAACGCTGCGCCAGGCATCGTCTTTGTACCGCATCACGTCGTTGGCCCAGGCAAAGAAGGTGGCCTGGCAGGCATAGACCGAGCCAGCCCAGTAGTACGCTGCGAAAACGGTGGCTGTCGATGAGCCAGGTGCCAGGATCATAGCAGAGGTAACTATACCAGTGACGCCGATCCAGTAACCCACGAGATAGCGTTTCCCGCCGAGAAAATCTGTGAGTGTCGCCCAGATGAGGGTCGAGACGATGCCAACGGCTGGGATGCCGGACGGGTAGTTGTTGTTCTGTGCGACGGTGTACTTGATGGTCGGATGGGATTTCATGTACAGGGCCAGAAGGGAGTTCGTTGAGAAGGACTCGGTCTCTCCTGCAATTACCCAGAGAATCACAAAACCGTACAGATGCCAGGTTGAGAAAACCCGCTTGGCAAGGGCAAAGTTGATCTTTGT
The DNA here is from genome assembly GCA_003664465.1 of Trichophyton mentagrophytes. Classification (NCBI taxonomy): domain Eukaryota; kingdom Fungi; phylum Ascomycota; class Eurotiomycetes; order Onygenales; family Arthrodermataceae; genus Trichophyton; species Trichophyton mentagrophytes. The sequence goes on from QQSR01000002.1 coordinate 361,814, forward strand.
GTGCTCGACGTCATCAATCAGCGACGGCAGCCTGGCTACGGCCAGTTCCTTGTCTGCAGCAGTGAGGTAAGGGGCACGAGTCGTCCTGGGGGTGTCCGGGAAGAGAAAAAACCCATACACAGCAATTGGGATGGTGATAAGCCCATCAATCTATCGACCATCATTAGCATTTGGCCAAAGTGAACATTAGACGGCAGGACAGGTGTAGCGTACTATGAAGAGCCATCTCCAGCCTGGCAAGCCACCCTTCATATGCAAGGATGAATTGATACCCGTCTGTATGAAGCCGCCGAACATCGTTCCCGCGAGGCCGGATGCAGTGAAGATACCAGACCGCTTCCCCAGCTCTCGTTCTGTATACCAGGAGCCCAGGATATAGTGTGTTCCTACAAAAGTAGAGGACTCGGCCAGGCCGAGGAAGAAGCGGATGACCATGATGCCCTGCGGATTGTGAACACCAGCAGTGGCCATGGTGAGCCCACCCCATATCACCATCATGCCCGGTAGGAAGTACCGTGGCTTAAGACGGTAAAGGGCCAGGTTAGATGGGACCTGGCCGAGCACGTATCTATAATCGGGAGTATAGCTATTAGTTGGCTTGCCCACACACGGTCATTGGCAAATCGTACCCAACTGTAAAGATGGTATTGATAAGATTGAACTGTTTCCCATGGAAGTCTAGGTCTTCTTTCATTCCAGAGACATAGGCATTCGCCAGGTTACTTCGGTCCAACTATTCGTCAGTTAGACTTTTGCTCGCTCCTGGTGGGTGGACAAGGAGGAAAAACACTTACATAGTTTGCAAAGTACATCAGACAGCAAAAGCTGAGGATGAAGAAGTCCAGTTTGCGCAAGAGACGGGCCTCGCCTGGCCTGCCCTCGGGCTCGCATAGATAATCAATAAACCTATTACCCATTCTGGTGGCCTTGTATGCTCCCGCGCCATGCAGTGGGCGATTTCAACCAAGCAGGGGGATATGACAATAATGACAGCCAGTGCCGTGACTCTTTATAAGTATCCCTGGTCCAGGCTAGATGCCGCAGTATCTGGGGTAAACCTCGTATAGGTAGCCCCCGGCCAACTACTTGTTCGCAGTCCTCGGCAGTATGGCCGAGCTACCGGCTTGTTGAGAGCTCGGGATATTGTATTCTCCTCTCCTTTAGCCGAGGACGAACCAGCTAGCACCGCAAACGGCCGCTAATCGCTGGTGAGGAGTAGTTAGATGGTTGGGCGGACGGCTTGGTCTGTCTTGTAAACCATCGGCCCGGCAGCGATTTAGCAATGCCCACGGTTCTATCCAGCCATGATTCCACCAGCATCACCCCGTAGGAGAGATCTCATCGTCCGCTCCTCCTGTTTATTATTATTAGGTAGGTCTAGGTAGGTAGGTAGGTAGGTAGGTATTATTATCCAGGTTTCTCCTTTTGGCTGAGCTGGAGCCTCGAAGAAGGAAGTTAAGTTAAGGTTTGCTGACAAACTAGCCGATTACCTAAGTTAACTAATTAACCTTACTAAGCGATAGATGTACGTTGAGAGCTGATATTATTGGTAGTTAGGGCTTAGGGCTCAAAGAGACATAAAAGATACCGAGGTACCTTCCTACCTAGGTAACAAGTGCATCACGTGATGAAATGAACAGGCCCCCACCTTCTACTTTCACTCGTTGCTTCAACAACAACAACAACAACGATAATGTTATTGTTCCAATACAAGGCCATCCTCTGCACTCAGATTATCAATGAATACCTCTTTCTTCGATTGCTCGACGCCCTAATCGGTTACCTGGCTAGCTAGTTAGCTCATTATTTGACTGGAAAAGCACATCTTTTTTTTAACTGATCCGATCCACCTCTCAGCACAGACATGGCCACAACAAATTTGGACAGGGAACTGCGAGAACCCCTGCGTAGGGAGCTTATTGGACGTATCGTCAGCGCACTAAGAGAGAATGGTGTTCAATTTTCCCGTCTTCCAGCCCTATTTTGGGCACTACTATGGTTCTCGGACATTGAGATCCTCGAAGTCATTGTTCATAAATTCTCCAACGACGTTTTGGGCGCCGCTGCCCAATACACGAGCCCCTTCAGAGACTCAGACGTCATTGCTTGCTGTACGATAAGTCTATTCCATATCTATATGAGATAAATTCACTCCACAGGTCACAGCATTGACTTATAGTCTGTAGTTACAAGCATAAATTCCGGTTCAAGCACTGTTTCATCCCGGTTGACTACAGGCACGGCAAGTCCGGCTTGGAACCCGGCGCACAAGAAAAGGAAACTTGACAGTGAAGAGACAGAGTCAAAGTCCCCAAAGACGTCGCGGTCCAAAAGGGCCTCACAGGATGTTAGTGGCTTTATAGCCTTTTTAACCCATAGCCTATCACTCCAATTAACATGTGCTTCTAGTGCCGTAAAAGAGACAAGATGTGTATCATTACTAAAGCAACTGAGCCGTGTGAGGTAGCGCATATTATACCCTATTCCTTTTGTTCCAAGTCAAAGTTTAGCAGGGCCTCCTTCTGGAATGCGCTCAAATGTTTTTGGAAGGAGGACGAAATAAACCAATTCCGCCAGCTTGTTGACCAGATTTCCGAAAAATCTATTGAGAACACAGTCCTTCTTGCGCCACATGCTCACAGCTACTGGGACAGACAGCTTTTTGTTTTAGAACCGGTGCAGCTCTCGGATGATCACAAAATGCTGCAACTTAAGTTCCATTGGCTTCAACCCTCCATGACTCCATTCATGACACAACCATCAACAGAATCTGAATCTAACTTGAGCGAGCCGCCGACAATGCCTGGCAATCTATTCTCGGGGGGTAGGCCGTCAGCGGATTCTGAAACTCCGAATGTACGATTATATGACTGCCAAACAGACGCCCGAATTCCGTCTGGGCATGTCATTACTCTACACACCGAGGATCCAGTAAACTGCCCCTTGCCGAATATCGAACTATTTCGCTTACAATGGTTGATGCATCGCGTCTCGTCACTTGCAGCTGCGGGAGCAGATTATTTTCTCGATGATGACTCTGATACCCCTGATGAGTATGATGAAAATGGTGAGAGAATCCCTTTAGAAGTCGAATTTGACTCTGCAGATGAGTCAATTTCCCCGGAGGAGTTCGCCGATGCCCTCAGAGCCAAGCTTGAAGTGGCCCGCCACGATCCCCCACGCGGTTTGACGACTGTTTGATTTCCTCGCCAAGTCTCCAGTCTATGTTATTCTCTGTTTTATTTTCTGCTTCGACGTGTATACCATAGCATGTATTTTTATTCTCTGTTTTATTTTCTACTTCAACGTGTATACTATAGCATGTATTTTTAGGGGCCCACACAACCCACTCCCTCAAGTCCTACAGGCGATCCTATTTAGTCGAGAGCAAGTTATGAAGGCCCCAGGCCGACTTTTAGTATCACTCATTCAATTTAGCAAAGAGACATACCTACGCATTTTCTATTAGCAACCCTACCTAGGGTCTTGGTACCCATCTTATCTAACCTGACCTATCTACCTTAGTTACCTTTAATAGAAGAGGGTCTGTACCACAAAGATATCTGTATCCTTGGAACGGGTATTATGTGCTGAAAATCGGTTAAAGCTATATAGTGTAGAATCTATATTCAGAAGCAATAATGTTCCTCTTGCGAAATATCTCACTCTTCCCCCCATCTATAAGTACCAGGTGCCCATCAGAATCAAGTTTGTTGGCAGGTATAGTTAAGCGTAGGTACTCAGTTGATACTGGTGGTACGTCTCTTACCCAGGAGGGCATAAGCAAAGGGTTATAAGGCGGGTAAGGATCACTACCGTCCTGGCGGTGTATATGATTTCCATTCCTCCGCATACCAAGGCTTAGCCGCCAGTTTAACGCCAATACTAATGCCTCTGCAATACAGGCAAGAATAGCATAGCGAAGAGGATCAGGATCAGCTGGGTCTGGTATATATTGAGGCTCCCAGGATCTCCGATTTTGATACCAAAAGTACTCCGTTTCGTACCCAATAACAACGAAAAACTCTTCACCTGCCATCACAGCCTCATAGAGTCGATATAGAGAGCGGAGGGGGGTGTCTCGCGATCGCCAGATAGGGATATCTTGCAAGTTTTTAATATCTTCCTTAATACGTCTCTTCCAGCAAAGTGAGGGTTCTTGAAGGAGGGCACTTGGCGAGAGAGGTTCCGGAATAGGGAATGACCACGTAAGAGAGGTTGTAGGTAGGCAAAGCCGAAGTAGTGAGAGAAAAGGCCGCTTGTTGCGATGGCTTAGACGGGTAATACTACCGCGGAGTCGGAGTGGTGACGTGAGGCGGAGCAGCCTGTATTTCATCCGCAGCCACCAGGTCACCTTCCGCCGGGGTCTGATAGTAGGGCGTATTTCCGCCATTTCACCACTACCTGTGGCCTCTTTTTGTCAGCTCCAAAGCACAGTGTTGCGGCCACTATATAGGGGCTGACATATTTATTTCCTACCTGCTAGCGGTCTGTATATCGCTCAATTATTGAATGCCTGGTGTGCTTGGCTGTTTGACTAGCCAGTGAGTGCTCCTTGATCTTTGGTGTCCTAATCTGCTAGCTGCCGGTCACCCATTCTCTCAATAGGATGAGGTTGGATGCTTCGTTGGCGTCGGTCCTCATCGTCGGTGTCGCTGGTTTGGGCTTTTTGTTTTTGGGTGACCGAGGATCGACAGCGCGCGGGATTTTGGGACGGGACCTCGGGACATCAGGTGGCCAGACGGCCAGACATTTATCCGCTCCGCAGAAGAGCACGTGACCTCATGTGACATGTGACGGGATCCAGGATGGAGGACGGGACGGGACCTCCCGTCACTTACTTAGTCGGCTCTCGCGGCTCCGTGCATTAATTAGGTACATGGATGGACTAAGTATCATCCATGGACACCTGGCGGCGGGGGCTGCCTGGACTCGGGTCTCTGACTCGTACTTAACCTGTGTGATCCTCCAGCAGGAATAACCAGATTCTCCAGCAGGAAGGAATAACTAGTTGGGCAAGCCATGGAGCGACAGACGCTTACCATCGAGGAGATGCAAAAGGGTAATACCCTTCCCTCCCTCCCTCCAGCTGCTTGATAACAGACACTGACCTCGAGAACTAGGGCTCGTTGAACTCGACCGTGCTATGGGTGAAAACGAGATGATCTACGCATTCTCCCCTATCACTGTGATCTCGCCTGGCGGTTTCCTTGCAGTCTCATACTTAAAAAGCCGCGAAACAACCGAGGATATTGATATTATCATCGATCCCCAATGGACAGGAGACAAGGATATTATACCGGCACTCCGAGAACTATTCTCATCAGTTGGAAAGAAACTTGGCTTGGATCGCAAATGGCTAAATGACGATGTCTCCTTGTTTCTTACACAGAAAGCTCGCGAACAGATCTTCAATGCTGCTGGTAACCAAAATATTGTGCTCTACGAGGGACCAAACCTTAGAGTACTAGGTGCGCCCTTGGAATGGGGTCTTGAGTCGAAACTACGGCGGATAAATAGCAAGCCTGATCATCCTAAGGTGCCAACAGATATACAGGATATCCTTATTATTTTAAAACTGCTGATAGAACGCAATAATGGGCCGCTAAATAGACGGCAGGTACGCGAGAGAAACACAAATGGATTTGATATACTTCCGAGTGAAGAGACTCTGGACCTTGTTGCTAACGCATACCAAAATAAATACGGGGAATGCCCTTTTTGCTAGTCACAAACTAGTTAGTTAACGAGACAGCTATTTTATTGGGACCTACGCTAGACAGGGTAGCATTTGAATGAAATCGTTTAGGGTCAATAGAGCCCATGTTCGAACCATCTCATCCCATGTGCGTTCCTCCGGTAGCTAACTTATAATAGAGCTCATAGAATGCCGAATTGGGTGCTGCGAGGAGTTCTTTGGGATTCCCAGTCTCGATAACCTCACCTTTGTCTAATAATACAACACGATCGTAGTCGAGCACTGTGTCGAGTTTGTGAGCGATAGCAATAACAGTTATGCCCTTGAACTTCTCACGAATCACATCCTCCATCACCTTATCAGTCTCAGCGTCTACACTGCTGGTGGCTTCGTCCATGATCAAAATATTCCCTTGCTTGACCACCGCGCGAGCCAGGCAGAACAGCTGCCGCTGACCATGGGATAGTTTATCCTCGCCGACCTCCTCATCAAGGCCACCACGAGATTCCAAGAAATCCCATAAACCAACGGCCTGTAAAGCTCCTATGACAGTTTCATCATCCGCAAGTTTTAGCGGATCAACGTTGTCACGGACAGTGCCATATAGAAAGAACGGCTCCTGGGGAAGCGTATTTAGCCGACTTCGAACCTGCTGTCGAGGAATTGTACTAATATCCGTGCCATCAATTAAAATCGTCCCAGAATCCATCTCTAGCATTCTCAACAAGCATGACACAAGTGAAGACTTGCCACTAACCTATTGTGAGCACAATCACATACTAAGAAAGAGATAAAGCATGGTTGAATAAGACTAACTTACCTGCCTGTCCGTCCACAAATAGCAACCTTCTCACCAGCTTTGATGGCCAAGTTGACCCCTTTCAAAACTGGGCCTAGAGAAGAGTCATATGACGCAGAGACGTCATTAAACGCTATGGTACCAGACTCGGGCCATTTATCGGGTACACTGCCATTTTCATTCGGGAGGTTCTCATCCTTAACATCCTTGGAGTAGGAGCGTACTCGGTTTATTGCTCCAAGGGCAGTTTCCAATTGGGTCCAGGCTGTCACCAGTGTTTGAAGAGTGGAGCTAAATGTCACGATATTGAACAGCGCCACACCCAGAAAGGGGGTTGACGCGCTGCGAATATTGGTTGCGATTGCGACCAACATAACTGCAAGCCCGGCATTTAACAGGTCCAGGACAAGGGTAAGCCATCGTTGAATACACCAAAGAAGGTAATATGGCTTTTGAGATATGTTCAGGACTTTGTAGTGACGCTCTGTGTACCTCTGCTCCCACCCATACGCGCGAATGCAGGCAACACCGCCAACTGTCTCTAGAAACTGTGAGAAGAGAGGCGCCTTGGCTTCGATATCCAAGAGTCGCAGTTGCCTGGAAGTTCGCAAATAATAAAATTGAACCCCAATAAGCACAATTATGCACAGAGGGACGGCCGCGGCTATGTAACCTGCCCCTAGGAAGACAAAGACGCCAGAAACGATTGCAGAGAGAAACTGGAAAACAGCCTGGTCGATAGACTGGGGTAGATCATTGTCAATAAGCTCCAGGTCTTGGCTGAATCTGTTGACCGTAGTTCCGGCATCGGTGGAAGTAAGGAAGGACGTTGAAGCTCTACATGTGATGTTAGCGACTGCGACTCTTACACAGGCTCTGTAACGAAAGACATACCTCATAGTAGTGGTTAGGAGCACGTCATGGAACCTCCGCGAAGTTTTAGGAAGCACCACTAGGTTGAAAACACTTCAAAGGGGTTAGTCGAAGCGCATCCGAGTCATATTAATGGGTTGATAAGACACGCACCCGTCAGAGAGTGTAGCGCTGAAGATTGCAAGGAAAGCAAGTCCACCGTATACTCCAAGCCAGTACCCAATACGTTCGTTGGGCCTAGCTTCATTGGCATTCGTCCACCATTGTAACCAAAGGGCTAGGAATATTAGCAAGGTCGTGGAGTAGTAATAAGGCTTGTAAGACTTACAGGGGAAAGTGACACCAACAACGAAAGCACAACACGCTAGTAGATAGAGTGAGATAGTCCACCACCCGGCGTTCTTTGCATAGTAGGCATATACCTTCATGTCCCCAGTCATACGGCTACTTTCAAGTTCGGGATCTTCTAGTATCTCAAGCTCATGCAGTACGTCTTCTGAAAGTTGTGGTTCTGGTCGAGATGTGGTAGCTGTTTGACATTGGTTCGCAAGTTGTTTGATATCATCATCTGCTGATAAGCTTTCCAGATTGCCTTGACGAGCAATTTCCCCGTTTTCATCGAGGAAAATGATGTTGTCTGCAAAACTAAGGTGATTCGCTTTCCGCCAATATCAGCAAGGCGCTAGGTAACCACAGTATGGAGCACAAGCCTTACCAGAGTTTGTAGCCAGAATAACGGTGGACTTTTGCTTCTTCAATAGACCATCGGGCCCAAAAATTGCATCTAACATATGCCGCTCAGTCGCCCGATCAAGCCCCGTCAAGACGTCATCAAGGATCATAGTAGAGTTCCTAGAGTAAAGTGCACGAGCAAAGGACTAGATAGAACAGGTTTAACATTTAGTACGTAGTTCGCTTCTAACGGAAGGCCTACCCACCACTTACCACGCGCATTTTTTGTCCACCACTGAGCCTCGAGCCTTGGGTACCAATGTGTGTTTGGTCTCCATTTGGTAGTTCCTCAAGATCTGGAAGAAGGGCGCAGGCTGAAACGACAGTATCGTACCACTTTTTATCCCACTCACTCATACCAACAATGTTACTTTGGACAGTCCCCCACGTAGCCCAAGGAGATTGTGGGCAATATGCAGCAAGAGAGAAGCTAGTTCTTATTGAGCCGGACACAGACGGCATTTCACCAAGTAAAAGTTTTAGAAGAGTAGATTTCCCAGACCCAACGGCACCAAAAACCATGGTGATTTCACCACGAGGAATCTGGAAGTTAAGATTCTTTAGAGTTGGCGAGTCACCTCCTATTGTATAACCTACCGACGCTCCCTCGACAAATGCTACAAATGCATCAGTATCTGAGTCAGGGTCTTGGATCTCCTTCAAAAAGATAGTATCTTTCAGGGTATCAGCAGGGGTAGAAAGCCCGGAAACCGAAGAGTCCCGTCTATCGTGCAGTGATACCCTATAATCCACTCTCTCCTGTGAGTTGAGGTAATCTTGGATACGGCCGAAGCAATTGAGAACAGTTTGAAGATTCTCGAAACCATTAATAATAGTGGTCATTGGATGATTGAGTAATTCAAAAAGGCTGAGCGAAGCAAAAGCGACTCCTTCAGTCAATGTTCCTGTATTATTCTTCTTTGCCAGCAAGATGAATGCGGTGAAACCCCATACCGGAGCCAGTTCAGAGGAAGCAAATGCTGGGGGTTTGATCATTAGCTATCTTTTCATTCCTTGTTAGGAGTATTATTTGGCGTCGCTCACCAGCAACAAATACTAGAATGCTATAGACACGATGGCGAAGAGAGGCACGAATCTCGTCTAGCCGTAAATTTGTAATACGAGATGACACGATGTCGGCTAGGCCGGTCATTTTAATTGCCTTTGTCGAGCTCAATGACTTTGCAGTTGCAGCAAGACGAATTTCTATTGCTTCCAGCCACGGAATTTGGGCATCGGCTGCGGCCTTTGCAACAGGAACCCCTATAATCAAGCAGGCTACGAACTGGTTAGACTTGTCTCAAGGCATCCTGGAATTAAACGCGGTCATACCGATAATCCATCCAACGGGAGCGACGATGGCGATTCCGAGAAGCCTGTGTAATTGCCAGAGAGCGATGGCTATCTCGATGAAACCAGCATAAACCTCGTGAACAAGTGTCATGCTGTAGCCAATACGGTCAATATCTGCACTCATCAAAGTGATTGCTTCTGCGTTATCCTCATTTGTGGAACTGACGCGCAAAGTCTTGCCAAATATAAAGGTGACCAGACTACCCCGGTAGAGAGTGAGCAAACGGTACGTTTTATGCTCATAAACCGCGTATGCTACCTTCATTCACGCGTAAGGACTTGGAGTGATCGATATAAAGCAGATATTAGTGGGATTACTTACTGAAAGTCCAATATAAACAACAGCATAGCCTCCAACAAGGGAATAGGCAATATTGCTTGTTTGCGCATGAGGGGCCTGGGCAGTAAAGTCGAGGACCCGTTGGACAAGAAAGGGCTGTGAGTAACTAAAGCCGGCATATGCCAATCGTGGCAAGACGCCGGCCATGATATACCATTTATAATGAGTGAAAAACACCCAAAATAGGGCGTATCTCTTAGCTTTATCCGCTACAAGTACCAAGTCAGCGCCCCTGAAACAAGATGGAAGCTAGGAAACTTAAAGGAAAGGAGCCAACAACGTACCATTTTCCCATTTTTCTAGAAGGGCAGTTGGCTCAGACGCAGCCAGCAGCTCCTCATCAATAGGCGTTATCGTATTGACAGTCAGTAACGTACGGAAACCGTTGATAAACAAGCGATTTAACCATATGAAGAGTGATCGATTGATAACACCGCTTGTTGCTTCGGGAGAAGCATCTTTCCACTTTGCTAGCAGAAGGTGGCGCTTCTCGGTAACCTCTAGAATAAAGGCCAGAGATTTGATAATAAAAGCAGCCAGGGATATCAACGCGATGGTGTGGCTATCTTGGATGAAGAAAAGGCTGCGAGTCCTCGCCAGGTCCAAGAGCGTCGACACGCCCAGGTAAACGTTCAGCAGCGTTGACGGCCGCACGCAGCGGACATGCTCGAGATACGAGACGGCTGCCAGGACGCAGTACCCGGCTATCGTCAGGCTGGCGCAGGCCAGCGTCAGTCTCGTCTGGGGCGCTTGATGCCGCGCATAGAGGCCGAGCATCGCCGTCTGGAGGGCGACGAGGACGGCGTAGGTGGCCTGTCACGTGATGTTAACAAAGTTTCACTAGCTAACTTTAGGCTGACGTCTTGATATCAACTTCTTCGTCGACCTGAAACATCGACCGGAGGGAGGAAGAAGGCGACAATGATGATGACGATGACAAAGAAGATGAGGGGATATAAACACCATACCAGCTTCAGAGCCACGAGCCATGATCTTCGTGCTTTGGCTGGCTCGCGGCGAAGGGCAAGGAGTCGGACAATTGCCCACGCAACTAGATCGGTCAACGGGGTCAGCACCACGATTGGATTGGAGAGGATAACCAAGCCTTAGAAGCACATTACCTGCAATGCCCAGAGGAGGTAAGGTCAGAATGCTTTCTTCGAACAGGAGAGTGAAGTCGAATCCCCCGAGACACGAGCCAGCCACTGAGGGGCCGAACACGTCCTCAACCTCAATCGAGCATGCCATTGCAAGGAGTAACTAGAGCAGAGCAGCTAGTCACAGAGCCGAGGTCTCAAACGAATATCACAAAGGAAGAGGATGTGGCCCGTCTAAATGCATCAGACTTCAGGAGACAATAAAGAAGGTCATTCTGGCACTTGTCTCGTTTTCGAAGAGTCGCACAGAGTGCGAGGGATATCAACCTTCTGCTTTCATCAGCTCGACGAAGTAATTGAGCCAATGTTACTATAGTTAGTTACCTCGTCCAGGGATGGCGACTTGAAAAGATCTAGACGTGGGTGCAGTCGGTCCCGGTAAAGGATGCTTCCTTTTGGATGTGGAGGACATCGGGATGTTTAATCAACAGTCTCACCGGTTTATACCTGCAAGTTATCGTACCGGCTGTTAGGATGCAGCTTTGCCTTTTACAGCCGTACGGGCGGACGAAGCATCCTGATCTCGTTAGTTTATAGTTGTTGGTCTATTATTGACAGGGATACTCCGTACTGGCGTTTTCATTTGTTTTTCCTCGTTCCCCATCGATGCGCACTCACGGCTTGGGAGCCATGGGCTCGTTAGCTTGAGTTTGTGAGTTACCCCGTGGCGATCATTTCCAATTCGTTTGAACTAGATTATGGGTGAGGAGCAACAGCTCGAGCCTCCTCCATCCAGCCCACGGGCTACCGATGGCTTCTTTTGCTTCCCGCAGCCAAGTCGCGGCAACCGAGCACCGTACATACATCCGTGGTGGGGCGTAACTAGTCGAAGCCAAACAATGACCCAATTTAAGAGGGCGACTGAAGAATCAACGGCTGGAATAGTGGCTACAAGGGCGTCTAACTATGCTCCGGAGAGCCTTGGCTCTGGACAAAAGGCGACAGCTCGCCAGCCAGTTAACTTAACTAACGAAGCAGCAGCCTTGTCGTTAACGATTTTTCCTTGAGTTCTGGCTTGCGTCTGGATTCTCGTGCAGCTGGACTGCTCCTTTGCGAGACTGGATCGGCGGCACGAGCACAGCACAGGCTCGCTAACTAGTGATCGGGCCATCTTGCTCCTATAAGCGAGAATGCGCTGACCGTGAAGGAGCTGCATCTTTATGGCCCTGTCCAGGAGCTAGTTACGCAATATGATCCCCACAATAGACGGGGGATAAACTCGTAGTTATGGAGGAGTTTACTTCATAGTGAACACTAGCTAGCTACGGAAAGGTTAGCTATGAGTGCTTCCAGACTTTGTTATTTATTGCTTATATCGACTAGGGGGGTTTCTAGCTACTGGGACTTCCTTCTTGTTAGACAGGTTTGGGAAAGATAACTAGTCCTTTTTTGCTCTCGAGATTTTTTAAGATTTTTTACTCCTTTTTTAAATAAATTTCGAAAAATAAGTGCTCCATAAAGGAGATATATATTAGTAGGCGCGCGTTCTCAGGAATACAGGCGATGAAGAAACAGGCGTTTCTGAGATACCCGACAGCATTTGGAAAAAGTAGTTAATATATTCTAGCTACCAGAAGTATTATAAGATTTCGGCCGCTGTCGCACCTTTCGCCTAACGGTAATTAATGACGGCACCACCAACCACTAACTATAGAGCAACTTGTTGGTTATACAACTGGGTAGACGATATACTTGCCTCGTGGTTATTCCTGGATAGCTTTGTTACTGGCTAAGTGGTTACTTGACCAGTTCGATCCCTCGCTTGTTCCAATAACTATCTGCATGCGGTCCAGATAGGAATCCCTCTAGGCACTCAAGGGAGCAAGCACCGTCTCGCGGATCGTTGGTTCAATGCCCTGTTTATAGAATGTAGATACGACCCCAGTCCTGGTGCCACGGTGTCATGCTGGATGAGGCCTTGCAAGTGCCGTGCTGCTGCACAGGGAACAAGGCTGCCTGCAGCCAGAGGGGTATATGCACTTAGTTATCTTCCACCCTTGCGCTCAGCCCCTGACAACCGAAAATAGCGTCATTGCTTGATGCCCCCTGGTTTCGGCTGCATTGCTTGACTTTGTTTTAGCGTTTTCCAGCACATGCACCGGTAACTTACTACACATGTAGGCATACAGACCAGCATATCAGTCGAAGATCCATCGGCTGGCAGGCCAGGGAAAGAGATGGCTAACTAGACCATGCTGATAAGCTAGGTAGATGCATAACAATGTTGCGCGCATGTCAAAAGGAGATTAACTGATCCCTGCTTCTCTGAAAGACGAGTTACAGCCGGTTTCTCGAAGCTGCAAGTTGAACTGTATAATCGTGGGAAAATAATACGTATGCTGCCCCCCCCCCCCCCCCCCCCCCCTCGCACATCGCAAGAGCGTCGTCCACCGCCACAGTCACCCCCTCACATCCCCCCCACCCCCTCACCCCCCCCCTCCACCACCACCGTGCCCACACCCACTCCACGGCCACCCGCACGCGCGGTGGCTGGGGGGAGATGCGGGGGTGGGG